>LPNX010522535.1:228301-261791 GCA_001517045.1 Pseudotsuga menziesii | reverse complement strand
GATATTATGATTGATGTACATTGTATATACTTCTAGTTTTTAAAAAATGTAGATCTTTATGTATTTTTTTAATATATATATAAAACGTGTCCCCTGTGTCCTATTTCTGGGGTTGTCGTGTCTCGTGTTGATGAGCTATTATATTCTTACCTGTGGCTATTTATTATTTTCATTTTGTATCTAGTAGGACAGTAAATACTAGACTTAGTACTAAGTAGTATCTACTCTATTTTGTATTTGTCAGTGGCATTCTCTCGAAATACATTTTGATTTTTGTGGTTTATTGAGAAATATCAAATATGCAATTTATGGTTCAAAGTTCATGATTCATTGATAATTTTATTACCGATTCATCATTATCAAATTTCAATTGAATGATATTATGATTGATGTACATTGTATATACTTCTAGTTTTTAAAAAATGTAGATCTTTATGTATTTTTTTAATATATATATAAAACGTGTCCCCTGTGTCCTATTTCTGGGGTTGTCGTGTCTCGTGTTGATGAGCTATTATATTCTTACCTGTGGCTATTTATTATTTTCATTTTGTATCTAGTAGGACAGTAAATACTAGACTTAGTACTAAGTAGTATCTACTCTATTTTGTATTTGTCAGTGGCATTCTCTCGAAATACATTTTGATTTTTGTGGTTTATTGAGAAATATCAAATATGCAATTTATGGTTCAAAGTTCATGATTCATTGATAATTTTATTACCGATTCATCATTATCAAATTTCAATTGAATGATATTATGATTGATGTACATTGTATATACTTCTAGTTTTTAAAAAATGTAGATCTTTATGTATTTTTTTAATATATATATAAAACGTGTCCCCCGTGTCCTATTTCTGGGGTTGTCGTGTCTCGTGTCGAATACTCGTATTTTCGTGTCCTCCGTTTCCACGATAACCTATTTGTAAATATAATTTTGCAGAATAGAAAGAGTTGGTGGTTTTCCCAATTTTCGTGTCCTCCGTTTCCACGATAACCTATTTGTAAATATAATTTTGCAGAATAGAAAGAGTTGGTGGTTTTCCCAATTTCGTGTCCTCCGTTTCCACGATAACCTATTTGTAAATATAATTTTGCAGAATAGAAAGAGTTGGTGGTTTTCCCAATTTTCGTGTCCTCCGTTTCCACGATAACCTATTTGTAAATATAATTTTGCAGAATAGAAAGAGTTGGTGGTTTTCCCAATTGGGCTTCCACGATAATATTGAGTGTTCTGTTTTATTGTTGATTTTGTTTTCATGTATGTAGTAGGAGGCATAACCTATTTGTAAATATAATTTTGCAAAATAGAAAGAGTTGGTGGTTTTTCCAATTGGGCTTCCACCATAATATTGAGTGTTTTGTTGATTTTGTTTTAAGTGATAAAAATTTAAATAAATTGATTAATACGGATTCACCCCCCCCACCCCTCAGTATTGCTTGATATTTCAACATACCAAGCTGGAAATTCTCTAAACTGCTAATTGGAAATGATAATAATGGAAGTCTACCAACTGGAAATTCTCTAAACTGCTATCAATGATCTCACACCCCAAAGCCTTCTACAAACACCACATACCCCTCTCAAATGTACTCCAAAAATCAGACTCTGAAGCTGTGACCAAGTGAGAACTACGTTGACTGCATGACATCTAACTGGCATGGTTGATGAAGAACATCTCAAGCCAACAACCATTGACTTATCAGCGAAATGAAAGTCAATGTTAGCTGAAAACTTCAATGTACATACCACATATAGAGAATTTGATTTCAACTCCTAAAGATTGCACTTTTCTACAATGAAGTACAAAATATGAAACTACAAGAAGACTTTGGGCCTACCTAGACCGTAATACTCTCATCCAACCCTACAATTGAACCTCATGCACATCTCAAGTGGCTGACTGGATGACATATATCTGGCATGTTTGATGAAGAACATCTCAAGTCAACAACCATTGACTTAAATTCTCTAAACTGCTAATTGGAAATGATAATAATGGAAGTCTACCAACTGGAAATTCTCTAAACTGCTATCAATGATCTCACACCCCAAAGCCTTCTAGAAACACCACATACCCCTCTCAAATGTACTCCAAAAATCAGACTCTGAAGCTGTGACCAAGTGAGAACTACGTTGACTGCATGACATCTAACTGGCATGGTTGATGAAGAACATCTCAAGCCAACAACCATTAAAATATCAGCGAAATGAAAGTCAATGTTAGCTGAAAAATTCAATGTACTTACCACATATAGAGAATTTGATTTCAACTCCAAAAGATTGCACTTTTCTACAATGAAGTACAAAATATGAGACTTTGGGCCTACCTAGACCGTAATAGTCTCATCCAACCCTACAATTGAACCTCATGCACATCTCAAGTAGCTGACTGGATGACATATATCTGGCATGTTTGATGAAGAACATCTCAAGTCAACAACCATTGACTTATCAGCGAAATGAAAGCCAATGCTAGCTGAAAACTTCAATGTACTTACCACATATATAGAATTTGATTTAACTCCAAAAAATTGCTCTTTTCTACAAGGAAGTACCAAATTATGAAACTACAAGAACCAAGCCTTTGGAGCCTACCTAGACCGTAATAGTCTCATCCAACACTGCAATTGAACCTCATGCACACCTCATGTGGCTGATTTGTACCACTCATTACATCCACTCTACAAATCCAATAGCGATATTACTCCTACTTTCTTTCAAAGCTTAAGCAATTGAACCAAAGATTGTTAAATGTCTTACCTTTTGTTTCCTCTTAGAACATGCCTCCAGTGATGCTTATCACTCCTTTGAGGGGACTCCTATCCAACAAATAGATTGTTGTATGCATTGCTTCCACCTAGTATATATCTAAATTTGAATCTCCCTATAGCATATGCTTTGTCATTTCTATAACTCGTATGTTTCTTTCACCCCCCACTGTTGCAATGTTGCTTCTATAACTTGTATGTTTCTTTCACCCCCCACTGTTGCAATGTTGCCTCTAGATTCTCGCTTTTTTACAAAAGTCAACAAACTCCTCTCGGGTATTTGACCAGAGAAAATTTGTCTTTCTACTGCATTCTTCTTCAACCATTGATTTAAATTTCTCCAAAACTCCTAATGCACCTTGCTTTTCTTTAAGAATGAAGACCCAGATGTTCAGCAAAACATAATCAACGCAAAAAGTAGCTGGCAGTTAATAATAATGGTGTGTTCAATAGACCACAAATCGTGTTCAGTAGACCACAAATCTTTGAACGACAATGTTTCAATCTTCATATGTTATATTTTAATTTTTTTTTAATGACAATGTTTCAATGTTTATATGTTGTATTTTTTTTAATATCCAGGTGTCAATATTACTATTAGACCTTCCTTGTGTTAGCACTATAGGGAGAGTAGGATAACAGGCCAACAATTTGCCCCTTTTCCAGTTTTTTTCCAGTTTGCTTTATCAGAAACCCCATGATTCATTTTTTTCTGAAATTCACCATCAAATTGATTTAAATTACAAATTTTGATTTCATAAATGGATTCAGCAGCCTTAAACACCCACCCTTACACCCAGATCATGCAATCTATGGATTTCAAATGTGCAAATTCATTAACAAAACTTTTTTTTTCGCAAGATTTCCATCAAAACTAGCCAGTTTGGCCTCCCGTTATTTTAGCTGGACAGAAAAGGGCATAAATGTTAGCCCGTTATCCTACTCCCTTTAGAATAATCGTTGTTGGAATTGTTATTGTTATTACTCAACTTATTATGTTGGTGTTGAATTTATAGTAGTTGGTGTTGAATTTATTGTTGCTACTAGTACTATTTTTTCTTCTTGTTTACTACCATTTAGCACCCAAATAGTTTAAGTTTACATATTAGTTTCCGTTGAAGATTTATGTTGTACGTCTCTTTCGGTTCTAAATCGGATTTTATATTTGATGCTCTCGGTTCTAAATCGGATTTTATATTTGATGCACTCGATGGGGGAGCAAGATGGAAAAAAGGGACCTATCGTTGGTTTTCTAGGGCACTTTCATGTTGGCTAGAAAGGATGACGGGCTTGGCTTAACAAATATATACTCAAGGGATTGCGTGAGCAGCAAATTGGGTTGTCAAGGCCATGAGCGGAAATGCATCATGGTAGATATTTGTCTGATATCACATACGGATTGCTACACATGTAAAAGGTATCTCGAACCCTTGTGGTTTAAATGTTAGCCCGTTATCCTACTCCCTTTAGAATAATCTTTGTTGGAATTGTTATTGTTATTACTCAACTTATTATGTTGGTGTTGAATTTATTGTTGCTACTAGTACTATTTTTTCTTGTTGTTTACTACCATTTAGCACCCTAATAGTTTAGGTTTACATATTAGTTTCCGTTGAAGATTTATGTTGTACGTCTCTTTCAGTTCTAAAATCGGATTTAATATTTGATGCTCTCGATGGGGGAGCAAGATAGAAAAAAGGGACCTATCGTTGGTTTACTAGGGCACTTTCATGTTGGCTAGAAAGGATGACGGGCTTGGCTTAACAAATATATACTCAAGGGATTGCGTAAGCAGCAAATTGGGTTGTCAAGGCCATGAGCGGAAATGCATCATGGTAGATATTTGTCTGATATCACATACGGATTGCTACACATGTAAAAGGTATCTCGAACCCTTGTGGTTTAAATGGTAGCCCGTTATCCTACTCCCTTAGAATAATCTTTGTTGGAATTGTTATTACTCAACTTATTATGTTGGTGTTGAATTTATTGTTGCTACTAGTACTATTTTTTCTTGTTGTTTCCATTTAGCACCCTAATAGCTTAAGTTTACATATTAGTTTCCGTTGAAGATTTATGTTGTACGTCTCTTTCAGTTCTAAAATCGGATTTTATATTTGATGCTCTCGATGGGGGAGCAAGATGGAAAAAAGGGACCTATCGTTGGTTTACTAGGGCACTTTCATGTTGGCTAGAAAGGATGACGGGCTTGGCTTAACAAATATATACTCAAGGGATTGCATGAGCAACAAATTGGGTTGTCAAGGCCATGAGCGGAAATGCATCATGGTAGATATTTGTCTGATATCACATACGGATTGCTACACATGTAAAAGGTATCTCGAACCCTTGTGGTTTATGCAACATAGTTGACGCGGCCAAAGCATATCCGGTTCATGTGTTCTTAAGAGGATCTGGTGAGCATGGCAGCTGGTTGGTTTCTAAAGAATTGTGCTTGGACTTTATGGATTGTCATCAAGAGTGGGATTGGCCACATGATCAATTTGGACTTCATCAAAGAAAAGAAGAAAGTTTGGGTTGATTCCTCCCATTGCTGAAACATAGTTAGTGAAAAAAGGTTTTCATATGTGGGGAGACTTATGAGACAATGATATGGGTAAGTGATTATCTTGGACAACACTTAATCGATCCCATGACTTCGGCAATTGATCAACGCAACTTTACTACAATTTGTCGAATGATACTGGATGAAGGCTTGATTGAGTTAAGTATCCATGCTCATGTACCTGTTTTAAAGCATTGGAGATGGTCTTATGGGAAGCCATTTATGCTTGTTTGAGTTAAGTATCCATGCTCATGTACCTATTTGAAAGCATTGGAGATAGGTCTTATGGGAAGCCATTTATGGGCTAACCAAAGAGATCAAAAAAAATGAATATGCAAGACAGCTAAACAACAGGAATTAAGAGGTGTCAAAGTATTTGGAAGCGCCACTCTTCTTTTAGGAACCCATTACTATGAAGGTTGGTTGTTTACAATGGTCTATTGGTAATGGTTCAACTGCAGCCTAGACAGACACCGAATTGCATGTGAGACCTCTTGTTTATGAGGTAAAGACCTCTCTAAGTAACAACTTCGCTGCTTAAATTGGTTGTTTACAATGGTCTATTGGTAATGGTTCAACTGCAGCCTAGACAGACACCGAATTGCATGTGAGACCTCTTGTTTATGAGGTAAAGACCTCTCTAAGTAACAACTTCGCTGCTTGGTTTAAGGAGGTGTACATACCTTACCTCTCCATATTCAAATATGTAACCTCTAAAAGAAAACACATATTCTTAATTCAAGAAACATGTACTGTAGAATTGGAGAGGAGAGTGGCGAGATCGTTTTGGGATAAGATTGATGTAATATAAACTTGCCCTAAAGCGTTATGTTCTACATAATTTATTATGCACAGCAAACAAGTACTTTACAGAAATGCATTATGTTTGCCACCTTCCATTAGCCTGACTGACCTACTGACTTCAAAAACAATTTAAAGGTAGATTTACACAATTCCTCTGCAAAGAGCAGTTAAATATACACCAAACTAAACGCGGAAAAGGGGTTTGAAACGTACTCGAGCCCGCTATTTGAGAGATTGAGAGATCCAGACGCCCTCGCGGCTTTCAGTGCACGATCCATCTCCTCGTCTCAGAGATTGTTTAAATTTGCTGCAGTCTTTGACAGGACAGAGCTTCGGCTTTTTACAGCAATGGATGATTACAGCACAGAGGATGACTCGGAAAAGAACACCCACAGTACTTGCCGTATTACTTTTAACCCTCAGATTAATTTCTACGTATGTACTGTGGGGTCGCTAATGGATTCAACTGACGTTCACCAGTCACTGGTTAGCGTGACTTTCTGAGAGGACGTTGCTTCCATTATAATGAGATCACCGGAGCAAAAACATGGCTGGATAACCGCCCATTGGGGCCAACTGGCGGTAACTGTCCACCATGAACCCACATACCAAGAGAAAGAAATTATAAATTGGGTTTAACTGAATCGAAGTAATTACAATTATGCAAATTGAGCGGTTGGGAAGTTGTGTGTTTCACATCCTTCGTTAAATTTCCGAGTCTTGTGACAGTTCGGAAGTGTTTAGATTCACACCTATTATGAAAGTTCCAAGGTAACCATGGTGAAATTTGACGGCCAAATTGTCCATTATCGGATATTTGGTTGGTTTAATAAATATGTGTAAATACTTTTATTTTATAACGCAAATCGTTAAAGTGGTGTATAGATTTTACTAGTGTTCGGGGATATATAACATTATTTTTAAAATATATGTTATTTGTTAAATATTAAGTTTATATGCTTTATCTAATGTTTTTAAATGATGCTTTGGGTCCTAAAGGTAGAAGTTGAATTTATGATAGTGAATGGTGATGATTATGTGAACATAGTGAAGTCTTTATTTCATTCTATTTGGACAAGTATTATGGATCAATGTCAATTTTATGGGCTTCATAGGTTTTTAAGGTGGCTATGATAGAGTACATACATTATTAGCTTTCTATTATTAATTAATATTTTTTTTTCCTAAAATAGACATCACTTTTTTTGGTAAGTGGTACCCGAATATATATTGATATGTGAATAATAAAAAATCCAAATACAAGAAATAAATGTATTTGGATTTTGTTTCTGATGGAGGAATGGGGGGAGGACGATTGCAGGCCTCGTTATTTGCACTGTAACCTAATTTTCAGACCACGGATAGACATGGAGTCTGTTCTCCTACCCTGGAGAGCTTAGTACCAACCATGAAAAAAAGTGGGAACTCAATTTTTTTTTCTCTATCTGTGGTTTGGAACTAGGGTTAGGGTGGTTGCTTGGACTTTGTATCTTTGTCCTATTTTAAACTCGGTTTTTTGTGAATGGTGGGGAGTCATGTCCCTTTCTGACGGTTTTTCCAGGGCTTGGTATATTTTGGGCTTTCTTTTTTGTTTTGACATGATTGAACTCTAGGCACATGATGGGGTTTACGTTTCGCCTGTTTTTCGGATGGGTTCAATCATGTGATTCCTCTGAATGTCTGGTCAAGTTTCGGGCTATCTATGTCGGGTGTTGTGATGTCGGATGTTGTGGGTAGGGTACCCGATCAAGGGGGGCATCTATCAAGTGATCATTTGGGTTTGAAGGATGGAAGACCAATTACGAGGGGGGAATCGAAACATAAGGTGATGGCATATAAAGCCATGGATTTTAAGCAACATTGTGTTCTTGGTCGAGACATCTTCATGGACGGGGTGTAGTCCCTATGTCGTCGGGCCTTGGTGGGTCAGTAGGAGTATGTCAACCTGAATAAGGTTGAAAAGTTGTTGGGTTGGATTTCCCAATAGTGGAAGCCACTCATTATTTATGTTCTGACGGTTAGTCGACTTGCTAATGGATGGTTTGTCGTTTTATTTTTGGAAGATTTTGATGCTACTTGTATTTTGGAGGGTTTATAGCCTATTGGTCTTGGCTCGCCGGTCCTTAATAGATGGCATGTTGATTTTGACCCGGTTAAGGAAAAATTCATTAAGCGACACTTATGGGTGGTACTTTCAGCATTTCCTCTGTCATTATGGTCGAAAGAGGTTTTGATTGGGTTAGCTAACACCTTGGGCAGATTTGTGGCGTTGCATGAGGTTTTGTTTCACTCTTTTGACAAGAGGATGGAACGAGTATTAGTGGAGTTGGATGTCTCATCTAGTGTACCAGCGGAGATTGATATTGTTTGGGGGGAGAGGGTTTTAGTGCAGCGTTTGGATTACCTGAAGATTCATTTTCGGTGTCACTTTTGTCGGTGTACCAAACTTCTCATGAACAAATGCTCCCTTTTATTTCAAGGTCGGGGTTCATCGACATCTGAGTCTAATGAAGAAGTTGTAGATTCAGACCCAGCGACTAGGACTCTAGCTGGGATACCTTATCAGGGTCCGACTTCGGTAAATAAAGGTATGTATTATCCTAATTATCCTTATGTTTACAAGAGTTTGTCGAAGGTCGAATTACATTATATTGATGCCATAAAGGAAGAAGTTTGGCTCAAGATTTTGTTGGTTATTGGGTTTTTTTTGGGGGCGGGGGGGGGGTTCCTCGAACCCTAATGTCTCTGCTATGGTTCCTCCGTCTTCTGACACTCAAGTAGTATTGTACCCTTCTTCTATTGCTCTGTTGGCTTAGGAGTCATCTAGCCCTGTGGTTTCGGCTTCTAGTGTGGGTTTTTTAGATTTACCGTCCCCTTTCCTTGTTGTGTCTATGGTGAAATGGAATAGGGTGTCACAAACTGTTCTTTGGTTGATTTCCCTCCTTTGGCCCCGATATCTTTAGGTAAATGGAATATGTCTTTGCCTAGGGTTTCTTCACCTCCAACCCCTATGTGGAATCAGTCCTTTAAAGACCCATCTCTTAAGGAATCTCTCCCGATTTTCTCTAATAAGATTACCCTTTCTCCCTCTGATGCTCCTCTTGGGTTGATCTCACACCAGAATGTCACCATTATAAAGGAAAGGAAAAATAAGTGTTATTCCATTCCAAAGGGGAGTGGGATGTGTGATACTTCCGATGGGTATATTCCTCTCTCCTCTCGAATCAAGGAGGCTACCATAGTCAGGGCTTCATCTGGCTCGCCACTTTCTTCTAGGGCACTTAGAGCATCGTTTCCCTCTGATCAGGTTGCCTAATGCTTCTTCTCTCCTTCAATCTTCATGGATTTGGAGGGGCCCTCAAACTTTTACTGGATTCGGTTAAGCCTAATGTGATTTTTCTTCAATAGACTGTGTTCTAGAGATCAGGCCCTGCTCTCTTTTGCTAAGCTCAAATTAGGGTGGGTATTTTGTGCAATTGACGTTGTTGGGATTTCTAGTGGTCTCTTATCGGGCTCGAATCCTAAGGTTACTCAATGCAAGGCTTTCCAGACTTGTGCAGGTTTTATGTTAGATGCAGTTTTTCTAGGCACTAATAACTCTTTTTCTTGCCTAAATTGTTATGGTCCTTATCTCAATAGAGAGAAGTTTTAATGTGATGTCATGGATGGAGGCATTTTTAATTATCCAAACCTCACTATTGTTGGTGACTTAAATTTTACCTTGTCGGTTGCAGAGATTTAGGGAGCAAAAGCTAAGTTTGGACCCTTTGGCATATATTTTATATCAATTGTTTATTCGTAGCCACATGGTGGATATTGTTCCTGCCAAGATTGGTCTAACCTGGAGGAATGGTCACACGGGTGATGAGGGGGTCTGTAAACATCTAGATCATTTTCTTGTTGCGGAACTTGTGATTGCATCTATGGACATGTATCATTCTTGGTCGATGCCTTTAGTGATTTCAGACATTATCCTATCTATTTTCAGTGGGAGGATCGGGTAATTAGGCCCAAATTCCTTTTCAAGATTAAGCATTCATGGTTGCGAGAGGAGGAGTTCAATTCTTTTGTTCGGACTGTGTGGCTTGGTTTTATGGTTCCTAAGAATTGTGATGCTATGTACATTTTGGTTTTTAAATTAAAGCAACTCAAGCATTTGGTGGCCAATTGGGAAAAGGAGATGAAACTAAGAGCAAGTCAGGAAATGGAGAAGATTGATTGTGATATGTTGCAGTCTCCATCTAGTATTATATTGCATGAGGATACCCTCTTGTTTGTTGATTTAAGAGAGCGTAAGAATCATTTGCTTTCTCATGAAGTCTCAACTTGGAGGCTTAAAAGTAGGGCAGCTTGGATTGAACAAGGTGATGCAAATACAAAGTTGTTTCCCTCCTTTGTTGATTCCAAATGGAACTCCAATTCTATTTGGGATATTCAATATGTTGAGGGAGTATGGTTTCATACTCAGGATCAATTGAAAGGTATGGTTGTTAAACATTTCTCCAAACATTTTAAAGAGTCGGGTGAGGCCCTCATTTCATATCAACTCTGGGTCATCAAACTCTTTCCCTCTGTTTTCTTGATTGAAGATGTACAACTTATGGGTATGGAGGTAACTATGGATGAAGTTGAATCTGTGCTGAAGGGATTTTCCAAAGATAAATCCTTGATACAAATGGCTAGACCGTGGAATTCTTTCTATATTTTTTTTATCTGGTTGTGGTGAATTGTTGCAAGTGGTCGAACAATCTTGTACAGAGGAGTATGTTTCAAAGGCCATTAACTTTACCTTTCTTACACTCAATCCAAAATGTGAAAAGCCTTCATCCTTCTTGGACTTTCGTTCCATCTCCTTTTGTAATCTTGTTTACAAAGTGATTATGAAGATCATTGCTAATCGTATGAAGTCAATACTTGATGAGGTTATCACTAAGGAGCGGTTTAGTTTTCTTGGTAATTTCCAAATCCTTGAATATGTGGAGATCACTCAGGAATGTCTCCATTCTATCAAGTTGAAGAAGTAGGAAGCTTTGGTTCTCAACATGAATCTTATTAAATCTTATGATGGGGTAACTAGGTGTTTTTACTACTGATTCTGCTTCAGATTGGGTTGAATGTGGATACCGTGAATTGGATCATGTCTTATGTCACTTCGAAAAAAAATCAGTCCTCATTAATGGAGATCTGGCTGGTTTTTTCAGTGCTTCTCTAGGCTTAAGGCAGGTATTCTCCTTATCTCCATTACTACTCCTATTAGTTATCAAAGGGATGAGCTTGTTGATTAATGAAGCTAAGTCTCGTGGTAAATTACAGGGGACCAAGTTTTTGGCTACTTTGGCTATCACCCACCTTCTTTTCATGGATGATGGTGTTCTTTTTGGGGTTGGTATCGAGGCCGAGTGGCTAACCTTCTCCACTATTCTAACTTTGTTCTGCTCAGCTTCTCGTATGCATATCAATGTGGAAAAGTCGACCTTCCTTTCTCATGGGGTAAAGTTGGAGGTGGTATCCAAGATCAGGGATTTCTTACCTTATAAGATGGAGTCCTTTGATTTTGGATTCAAAATCTAGGATATTGGCTTAAACCTCTCAATTATCGGGTGAATGATTTGTGGTGGATTGTTAAGAAATTTGAAAAGAGAATTAATAACTGGTCTTTTCGGTTGCTATCTTTGGGGGGTAGGGTGACCCTTATTCGATCTGTACTATGTGATATTCAGTGGGTATTCATGTCTATTGGTTTTCACTAGCTAGTATTCCGATGTCTATCTTGAAGATTCTGCGTAAAAAATTGTTTAACTTCTTATGGAGTGGGTCAGATGTGAGTAGAAAAATGCATTTGGCTCACTGGGAGGATATTACTAGGTCGACTTTGTATGGTAGTTGGAACATCAAAAAATTGTAATGATTTAGTGTGTCACTATGGTTCAAATGTTTTTGGTTGGCCTTATTTGGAAAGGATTTATGGAATCGAGTGCTTATATCCAAATGTCTTCGAAAAATTTCTCTACATACTTGGCTAAGATAATATGTGAAATTAGTGAATCAGTCCTCTTTATTTTGGAATGGTTTTATTCGGGGTTTTTTTTGGATCAGTAAAGCCTTATGCTGGCAAGTGGGGAACGGATCCTCGGTGATGTTGGGTGTGGATCCAATTGTTGGGATCAAGAATGCCACTTATCTCTCTTCAGATTTGGTTTCCTATCTTAATTATTATGGTCTTTCAACTGAGTCAAGTTAGAAAGGGGGATGAACTCCCTTGTTCCAACTCCTACAGGTTGGAGGCTATCAATCTAGATTTGGGTGGTGCTTGGAAATATGAATGGATGGGGTACATTTTGAGCCATAAGAGATCGAGTATTAGACCGTGGAACTGTGAGTACAAGTTAGTGTGGGCTGGAAATGGGTTGAATGATCAGATTACTGCAAAGGAAGTGTACACATTTATTGCTCAGTCACTTTGGGATCCAGTGGATGGATGGTGGCAGGGTCGTCTTTGGAAGTGGAAAATCCCTACCAAGCTTACATTTTTTACTTGGTTGAGTGCAGGGAATAAAATTAATACATGGGATAATCTTACTAGAAAAGGGTGGGTTGGCCCAAATCGTTGTTGCTTATGTGAATTGGGTAAAGAATCAGTGAACCATATTTTTGTTGGTTGCCCTTTTGGTCTGGTTGTGAGTAAAGCTGTGGTGAATACTTTGAAATTTTATTTTCGATGGAATGCACTGTCATTAAATGACAATATGTCATGATGGATCAACTCTGATAACGATTTTCTGTACATTCCACTATTTTGTAATTGGATCATCTGGAAGAGTAGGAGCATGTCAATTTTTGAAGAGGTGCAGCCTAGTGTGCAGGGTTACGTTGTTAGTATTCTTGGCTTATTTAAGGACTACCCTATTGTGAGATCCGCCAAAGCTATAAGGAATTTTGGCCTTGCATCGAAGAATAATTACCCTGCATGTTTTTTTGATGGAGCAACTGCGAAGGGTTTTGGGGGAGATGGAATTCTTTTGTCTATTAATGAAGATCGTTGTTTCCACTTGCTACTCAGTTGTGGAAAGACTACCAATACTTGTCCTGAACTTTTGGCACTTTGGTCTCTATCATTATTTATGTCACCCATCGGTTTTCCAATTATTGATATCTATGGTGACTCTAAATTTGTTGTGGACTAGGCATCAGTCTTCACAGTTGCAATTTATGGATCTCACTCAATGGTGCTCTCGAATTTCACAGGTGAAGACTTATTTTCAATCTTTCTACATTATACGTATCTACAGGGAGCATAATCATTTTTCTAACAGTCTTTCTAGGATGTTGTTACAATTAATGAATGCTCCCTCTTTTTCTCTAAGTACTTGGAGGGGGAGCTTATCTTTGTTGGATCTATTGAGTCCTATGCTCCTTAACCCGACTATATTATTTTTGGGGGATTTAACGTCTTGTATTAAGTATTAGTTGTATGGATTTGTTTGGAGATTTGTTGTTTTGGCAAGAGAGGACACTACTTGCATTGACTAGCTAGATTGGTTTTTTCCTTTAGGCTTGGACAACTTTTGGATACGTATCACAAATACTTGTTGTGTTTTTTATACTTGATACTTCAGCATTGCCATCATGTTACCTTTAATTCATAATGGATATCAAGGAACTATTTTTTTTCTGCTTTAAAAATGGTGGTCATGATGGTCACTTAAAGTAGAAGTTGAAGTTATAACACTAAGGAGTGATGTCCCACATGTACACATTATAGAGCTTTTTCCACTCTTACTTTCTCTACAACGCCCAATACCATTAAGTCATCAGGTCACATTTACTTGATGTCTTAAGGTGGCTATGCAAGTACATGGAGTTAGGGGTTGACCTTATGGCACTAGGAAGCAAATACCCACATGTACATATTATAGAATCGAGCACACCCCCACATTCTCTTTGAGGTGGATACCATTGACCAAAATTATTCCTATGAGCTTTATATGGTTCCTTGAGATAGTCACGGGGAAACTAGAGGTAAGGGTTGAGTTTATGTTACTAAGAGGTGATGACCCATGTATAAGTATTACAAGCCATGCCCACCCCCATGTTCCCATTAAGGTGGATATTTTGAATTTGTTACATTCCCATAAGCCTTCACCTAGCATCTTTAGTTAGTCACAAGGGGGAATAATGTTAGGGGTTGAACTTACGGTGTCGGGAGGTTAAGATCAATTTGTACATATCATAGACCCATACCCACCCCCATATTCTCCTTAAGGTTTGCCAACATTTATTTCCACTTTTATTAAGTTGTGGTCTAATGGTTGAAAAAGAGCATCACCATAATAATGTCTAGATTCAAACCCCAACAAACATAAATCCCTAACCATGTATATGAGTTTTTCAAGTTTGATGACCCCATATTAAAGTGAGTATGTACTACTATAATGAAGAGTTGGGATCCGTAGCTCCCTTTGACTCACTATTACACAAATAATAAATTAAACCTACCCATTATTTTGCTTTTTTCTTTTCTTTCTAGTGAGTTACTTAAATTCTCCATTTCAAATATGTTTAAATGATTTTAATTGATCAATGGAAAGTTATAAACCCCAAATATGCATTAATACAGTGCAATGCCCACTCTAACATGAAAGGAGGAGAGATTTCAATTTTACACCTACCTTTAATGAGAAAGTGCAAATATTTAATATAATTTACTCGTTAATGCCCTAAGTCACCTAAATTATCCTCCTAATACAATCTAGTTTTGTTATTTTTCCTAAATAAAAGTGAAATTTGTGTTAAAGAAAAAAAATTGCATCACCACGTTGCAACATATCCATGTGAAAATCGTAACAAGCAAGAAAGAGATTTATCAACACACCTATCTACTAATGTCCCACCCAAATCATAATAATGATCATAGAATACAAAACAACAATACATTATTTGTGAGAGTATTAAGGCAGATATAATTTTATGTGAAACCTTCTTAATTAGAAATATCCCTTCTCATATAGGCATCATTATCAATATCAATCTTTGTGCTTCACCTTTCACCTCTCTCTCAATGATAGTTTTATGGTGCGCCATTGGAAACAAGATATATGGGAAATACTTGTACTCTCTCCACAACTTATATTGCTTTAAATCTTCATTGTTGTCATTTCCCTCTCCTCCCTTATGATCCTAAAACTAGGTAGACTCACACGACTATCTTAAAAAGGAGTATAAATTGAACTACATCGCCCTTGTTTGTTGTCTTCAACAAAAGTATTTATTCTTCATTTGATCTCTCCCTCTTCCAAATTCTCCCAATTCGTTGTAAAGCAAAGCTCTCTAGGTCAACCTTGGACACCAATGTTTGGCAAAGCATTCAACACTTTAAAATTTCCTCCCTTGTTGTCATTGAAACTGATTCATTCAAAGTGATTTAGGGTTGTCATTATCCGTGATAAGATTAGGGTCAAATGCCAATGAATCCTATCAAGATTAGGCATGTCAATAATGGACAATTTCTTTAAAATGTGGATAATGAATTGTGAATCCAATTCCACCTCATTCCTCCAATTATCATAATCAAGCAAGGAGGCCATATTTAACCCTATTTATTTTGGTAAGAGGCCATATTTAACCCTATTTATTTTGTTAAGTGGCCATATTTAACCCTATTTATTTTGTTAAGTGGCCATATTTACCCTATTTATTTTGTTTAGATCTCTTTGAATTGTTGGTATCAACACTTATATTGAATGCACAAATTACCACATGGAGACTATCTCATAGAATACTTTTTATGCCATCCATTATTAGGTTCCCCTCAAGGTCCCATTAAAGGTTAATTGGATTAATGGATGCATGATAGATCTAGAATGATCCATTACTTGATTTTGTGAAGACTAGGAATTCACTTTGATTTATAATTTTTTCTTTGAAATCCCTAGTTCATCACAGAGGTTTGCCTCATGATTTGAAGATTAATTTCATTTTCCTTTCAATTCTTAGAGAGCATTGATTCTTGAACATTGTCCATTATGCGATTAATACAATATGGTTTGTTATTGCATTCATTTATGGTGTGTATGATGTTAATTTTCCTTATTGGTTAACCTCCAAAGACTTAGAGTTGAATGGTATACTCGCTAACTAATGGGATGCTTATGTTTCAAGATTAAATAAATCCGGTATAGAGTTGACAATAGAATAAGATTTGATTGTATGGGAAAGGAAGTCTTCTACAGGGACTTGATTTTTTTGATGGTGCAGAGAAGAATGGCTATTGTGGTTCATGGATGATTTTGAGTTTTAAAGTGGGACAGTTCTTACATATGTGGTTTAAAGGTGGCTGAGTAGGTATAATACGAAAGAAGAGCTTCTATCTCTTTGGAGTTTTCTCTAGATGGATAAAAGAAGAGGGATTATTAGGCTCCGGGTCATGGGATATTCGTAGGCTATTATTAACTTGGAAAAAGGGGATTCAGGTTTGACTAGTCTTGTTATTGACCAATGGATGAAAAAAACTCGAGACACGATTCTTAGCTTTATGGATATCTCTTTTAAGCACATACAGAAGGAGTTAAACAAGAATGTCAATGACCTATCAAAGTGTGTGGTTGGGGAAATGGATGGCCTAATCCATTTTAAAGAATTTATGGATGATTCCTTAATTTATGAAGGATATATTTTTTTGTTCTAGTTTGTCTATGAAGTCTGTTAGGAGTCTGTTTTTTGCTTCTAATGCTGGTTTAGTATGAAATTTTGTGATACTTACATATTTGGACTTGATTATGGATACATAACAAGTTGGTCTTATGGTTTTTTGTTGGTCTGAAATATGGGAAGAAGATAAAGTTGGTTTTTTTGGAAATTCTTTATAAACAATGTCATCTTAGTGTTGTTTTCTAGCATGTCCGGGGAAAGAAGGATGTAACTTTGATTTTTTAAATAACAAGTTTTTTTCTTTCTTTTGAAAATAAAAGTATCTCTAGATTTGTGTTGTGTTATCATTTCTTAGCCTAGAACACCAGCATCATTTATAGACTTAAATAATAATAAAAACTATAGTAAGGGAATAGATAACTAAATTACATGGTTACATTGGGAATTACTCTACTCATTCTCATTAACAAAACACAAAAAATATGCTCAAATATACAAGATGCACCTTATTTCTCTATACTCACTCTTGGGAAACTCTCTACAACTCAAATCCCATGGTTGGAAAACTAACCTAAGTTTCTTGGCTTCCATCCTATTTATTCTTACACTAACCTAAACATTCATCTTCCTTGCATTACTCTTCATCCTCTATCAAAGTTGTAACCCTATTAACAACCTTCAAGCCTTAATTATTTAATAACATTCTAATTGTCGTGCATTTCACCTTCATTTGCATCGTTGTAGATGTTGCTTACTCATATGCCTTAACTAGTGGTATGCTTTTCTCATGTGCCTAAATCACATATCATGCTTCCTTTTTCCTTATGCGTGTGCTTTATCTATTATCACTTTTTTCTTATTTTATTTTATTATCTCTGGGTGTGCCTAAATTCATTTGTACACTCTCATGTCTTTTTGGCGCAAACCCAACCAACAAAACCCATTCGACAGGGGTTCCCACTCTGTCTACGCTCAAATCGCCGCGATCTCCCTGAGCACGACTCAGACAAGTTTTACCCTGTCTAGCAACACCCGCAAAGCGGATGAAGTCTCACCCGAGATGTTCGAGGGAGAGCTGATGGAACCAAGTTTCTGCAAAATAGAGGAGGAATATGGGCATTGACAATTCATCAACTTATCTACCATATCTAACCAATTACTTAATCATCAATAGAACCATTCTAACCAGTTACTTAATCATCAATAGAACCATTCATCATTGCTCTGTGAAAAAATGCATCATTCATTCATAGCAGAAATAACCACATTGTTGTGCAAATAGATCTAAGAAGATAACATTACTCATAAGCAATAAACATCACATCATAGATCTATGTCACACATATTCACCATTGAGTTCACAGAAACAGAAAGACAAGAAAAGACAAAAAATAACAGTATTTAGATCAACCTTCATCTTCTCATGTTAATCTTGCGCAATCAATCAAAGATCCAAAACAATAATTCCATTGAGTCCCAACCTCTCAATTCTCATTCTATGATATCCCTCTCTGATCCTCCCTGCATTTAGAATTCTTCTTCTATTTACAGGCTTGCGCCTTTACATTCGTAGTCCACTTCTAACTAACTCCTAAGTAATTCTACCAACTAATGACCAATACCCACAAAATATGGCCCAAAAGTACAAAAAGTGACATAAAATATTCAAAATAGTCTATCTTCTGCCTTGCGTGCCATCTTCCACTTGCGTGGTGTCTTCTGAGCTTGTGTAACACTTTTGGTGTCGTGCAACTAACTTGGCCCAAAACCCTTGCCAACATGTCTTACACTTTCCTCCATACTTAGTTTTTTCATGGATTCTCTTAGATAAAGTTCTATTCACAAATAAAAATTAAGCACATCATGATATCGGTCCATTATGTTTTTCTTCTTCTGCAACTACCTTCCCCTAGTCAAATTTGTGACACTCTTATTAAATAATCGAAGTACTGTAGTCACCCCATTTTCTCTTCCATTTAACTATGTATATTGTATATTCTACATTGTGTGTCTTCATCACCTTTTCAACTATGCCTACTTGATCTGATCTTGCTTCTTTCTTGGAATTTATCTGTGTTGATCTACCTTTGGAAAAATATTCCTTTACATCTCATCCTCTACAATAATATCACCTTATATGTTCAATTACTAGTGAACGACATTGAAAATGGGTAATATGTGAAACTCCACTTCATATGCATTATCACAAAAGTTCCTCTTGATTTTACATAGTCTCTAGTATTCTTCACATTTTCCATAAGAACCCTTGGGATAATGTTCTTTCATGAGATGTCACATGACTAAAACACCACCTACAAATGTCTTAAATATTTTGTGTGCATATAACAGTTCCTTGTGATCTGTACTCTTCTCTTTTATCCATTATTGAACCCATGCATATATCTTCTCTATATTATCTATGCGTCTCTACATCATTGCTCTTTTACATGTCAATTGGAAAATCCACCATGTTAACTACTCCTTTCAAATTTTATGGAATCTAATATTGGCTACTCAAATTGCCCCGTATCCACTGAAATCCGCCATAACATGAATCATCAAAATAGTAATTTGCAATATTCAAAACATCCTTTCAACCATCTCAAAAGATTTGGAGATGCAAAATTAGTCTAGGATTATAGTTTATGGATTCTAGGATTGCATATTTGTTGAGATTGCAGTTTTCCAAGCGAATTTTGATTAGATTAATGTGATAATTACCATCGAAATGTGGGGTGGTATGATGGGAATTCATTCGATGCCAAATTCTATGGATGCATAATATTTAATGGAAAAAGTCTAGTGGACATATTCATTGAGCTAATCAATTGTTATTAGTACTCTAGAATCTTCTATAAATTGTATTATTCAATATTAAATATTGTTGTTGTTATTACTAGAAGTCTTAATGTCCACAAACTCAATGCTCTTAGGAATTGTTGACCTTGCATAGGGACTCAAATCACTACCTAGGCCCCACAAAATAAATGTTTGACTTAAGACAAGGATATAGACACAATTTCATATATTCGAGGCAACAATCATGGATCTCATGTCCATAAATATGAGATTGTGCCAAAACCACACACTGGTTAAGACCACATCAATGCCCTTAGGGATCATGGACCATGCACGACCTAAACGACAACATAATTCTTGTGGAAGGATGTTTTGGATTAATATAGGGATATGGGCATAATTCCATCTATTAGGGGTAACAAGAATTGGCATCATGTTCCAAGACATGGCTTGTGGCTAAAAACCATGCACTTATCAACAAAATAATGTTCTTTGGGCTTGTGGACCATGCATGAGGCCAAATTCTAGTATGCGTTCCCTACAAAATGAATCTTTTTCCTAAGAGAGGGACATAGGCCTAATTTCAACTATTTGGTGTTTCAAACTTAGTGGTTTTTGTTACCAAATAAAAACAAATCAAATAGAAAAAAAAACAAATTAAAAATCCAAAAGGAATGGTGTCTGGTAAGTATTGCAACCTTGTTACTTCATAAACATTAACAACCATTGTGGGGTCTAACAAATTTATAACATCTATGTAATAAATATCTAAAACCAACATCTAAGTTATAAACAAAATTATTTATTTTTATTATTGATCCTTAATTAAGGCAATAGGAACATGCAATTAGCTTCAATAACCAAGGGTATTTGATATTAAAGCTTACTAACTCAACCTTCGAGATGAGTGAATGGGGTGTTAAAAACATACATATTTTTTCCACACCCTTGGCTACAAAATGTGTTTGGAGAATAACAGAAGGGAGGGGATGATGGTGTGAGATGGTTAGTCATAAATACATTGAATCATTGTTTTCGTATGTCTGGATTAAATCTCCTAGAAAATGTTTCATCATGCTTTAGTTATATGGAAGGTTTTGGTTTCGACTTTTCCTTTGATTGGGACATCGTTGGTTTGGAAGGTTGGGATAATAATAGGATGAGGTTGGGGGATGGTCCTTGGGTAGGTTGTAATGGAAAATCCCCCCCCGCCCTAAGTAGATGGTTGAGGATTTAAGAGGCATAAAACATGAATACTTGTAGCAATTGTCTGATCATGAGAATACAATGATATTGAGATAGGAATGGATCTTTATTGGTACCGTAGGATTTACAAGTGAAGAGGGTCAGATATGGTTCAACTATTGTCCAACTTTAAAAAATAGCCATGTAGGGATAAAGGAGGATAATGATGAGCTTCTATGGTCTAGGAATGTTACAAGGGGGTTAAACTCCAAAGATTGTCTACAAAATGATAAGAGGAGGATGAATACAAACAAGTTCAAGTATGGTGTTACAAAGGGATTTGGAAATTTGGATGTCCTCTCAAAGCCAAAATTTTGATGTTGTTGGTTCTTAGGAAAAAAGTGCCAACATGGGACTTTATGCTAAGAAGAAGCTAATGTGGGCTAGGAATATGTCCATTATGTAAGGTATTTGACAAAATGATTTATCATAAGCCAATTCAGCATTCCTTTAATGAAGCAATTTGGAAGGAAAGTGAGGCTCTATTAGGACTCAGTAATGTATGGGGAGGTCAAAATGTGAAGGAATATTTGAACTATTGGAGTGGAAGTTCTACTGTTAGGTCATATAAATCCCATCCATGTGTACTAGCTTGGGCTATTTGGATAGCTATAAATTTTGGTTTGTTTGAATATAGACTCATTGATCCTCAATTATGTGCCTCTCAAAGTGTTATTCCTTGAAACATTCCTAAATAGAGAACAATGCCAAGGCACCTTATGGAGGAAAAACTAATAGCCTTGCTTTAGGCTATTATGAAAGGATCCAATAGCCAAAGGGGTAGCCCTCAAATGGAATTATTTGTTCAGTGATTTTCAATATACATCCAATCAAAAAAATCTCAAGAAATATAATAAAGTTTAAATGAATATTTAAATGTTTGGAGAAGAATCTTTAAAAATGGAGATAGAGAAGTATTTACTAATTTTCTGGTAAAGTGAAGGCACCATATTCTCATTTAGTTATATATCAAAATACATTGAGGGTAGACAAAATATATCTAAGAGAAATATGTTTCTTTGAAATAACAATGCTCATGGCAATTACCAAAACAAATAATGTGTGAATTTATGTAGACTATATAGTCATATCTTAAACATACACAAATGAAAGGAAAGTGTATTAGGCATACATTTAAATGAATCCAACAATGATAAGTGATTACACACATTCATAGTAACTTCAACCCTAATTCTAATCAATCTTCACATTCAAAATAGGACATAATTATATATGGTATACCAATGTCATGATCATGGATATTTTCTCAACTCATATTGATAAAATTATTCAACAAAAAGTGCAAGAATAACATGTATTAAATGCACTACATTGTTGATACATTACTTGAATGTCTCATCCATCTACTCAGAAGTGATGATGTGGAGGCAATATCAAAAGTGATGATGTAGAAGCAACTTGAGACATTTGGGCCACAAATGGATCTTTCCTTTGAATTCTTTCTATTTTGGCCCATTCATTTACTTCAGGATATCTAAATTCAAGCATCTTCCTTGCAGTAATATCTAATTTTATAAAGAGGTCAAAGGAAGTAGGTGGTAGACTCTAATATACGTCAATAATATTATTAAGAAATCTGAAATCAAGAGACAATTTATTGAATATTAACTTTCCTTTATGAGGGCTAATGATATCCTTGAATTTTTCAGCATTGTTCCCATGCTTGATCAATTCTCGATTGTCTATATGAGGACCATAAACTCGATTTCCTCTCATCCATGGGGAAGGAAAACCGTGGGAAAACCTAACTTGAGGATTAAATCTTTCTCTAAAAATTTGGCCATTTTGACCTTTTATGTTGTATTTATTTTGAGTTGTTAGTACAAGATTCCTATTTGTACAAACTTCACTAGCTACCATTATTATAGAGGTTTGGCCATTGAAACACATAGCAACCAATTTAGATTGGGTTCTGCCATTTAGAAACTTAATCGCATATTTTGCAACTTGTACTTTATCTCTTAAATGAGTTTTTTTTACCTTAATATGTTTGCTTTTTTAAGCTAGATCTTATCCTAGAATTTGCACCCGGAGGTGCAAAGGAACCCCGACATGAACAATCCAAATTAGAATATATAAAAGGTTTATTGAACTCAACACTTTTAGAAAATAACAAGTATGAGATATATATGCTTTTCAAAATGAGAGCAATGCCAACTCGTCTTAACAATGAACAACACATAATAGTTTGGCATTGCATGGCAGAAACTAATCTCGTAATAAACAAGACTCCAATGTGTTGTTATAATTGATGGTGTAACAACTATAAAAAGTAAAAACATGTTTAATACAAATCAGAATATGAAATGAACAATAATAATCCCATGTAGGATTCAACATAAAAAGATGGTGATGGAAACATTTAAGGCCAACATAAGGAGTTCATGTACATTAAGATTGAATCCTCATGCTTTGAAATGGCAATGACCCTTTCCCTTTTGGAAGTTGTAAAGCTGTGTTGTAATCCTTTGCTTTGACAAATTGTTGCAGTTGACTTGGGGATAGATGTGCATAGTTGATTGGAGTACAAGAAACACATAATGATCAAAGCAAACACATGTGAATAAATTCCAGTTGTTCTTTGATACCTGTAGAGAGAGAAATCCTATTAGAATTGTAAGCAAACATCAAAACATAAAATGAATATGAAATACTTGAACCTAGTTTGTTCTTGGAATTAAAAAATGTGATTTTACAAAAAGAAAGAGTAATTACTCTCATAATGAAAAACGACAACAATGAAGATGAATTCAATGGCAACAACAACAAAAAACAAAACCATGAATAAAAGAAAAACACAATATGTAATCAAGAAAAAAAAATAGAAGAAGGAAAAAAACCTAAAGGTCCAAATCATAAACTATTAAATATGATGTGAAAACATCATAAGTTGGCTTATATAGCTTGATGTGTTGGGGTTGGTGATGAGACATCTTGCATTAGCTATCAAGGCATAGAAAATTATGTCATATCACCACACATACCTATCATGTTGTACATCAATTATCCAAATTCCAACTCTCTCTTTAACCCCAACAATTTATTACGACTACTACTACAGAGGAAAAATAAAAATTGAGAATTGTTCCACATGAATCCATGCAAAGGGATATGTGTATCTGCTTTCCATGTTAATGAGTTGTTCCAATTTTAATTGCTGGAGAAAACTATGTTGGCAACAATAATTATGAACAACCTGTACAATTAAACTCTCAAATTGAAAGTAAACACATAACAATTCAAATCAGTAATAAATCCATGTCAAATATCTGCAAGATAGTTTATTTTTGTTTTAAGATCATTAAAGGGATTGAGAAGACCTTTGTAGTAGGTAAATTCCAACAATGACCAAATTCATCTTTAGGAAGGAAAATTCTAGAGTCTAAATAGGTAGAATCCCATTTGGACATAGGCCTTGGCCTTTCTGAAGTAGTTGGCGGAATATCTTCAACATTATTCAATTGCACAGTTGCAGAAGCATAGGAGGTGCAATTAGTATAGAAGAAGAGAATTTAGGTGAGTCAGTAAGAGTCTGACCATCAATGTCCATCTGAATTATCACTATAGAAAGAGTGTTTGTGTAAACCCTCCCAGGAGGAGAATCATCATCAAAGAGTGAAGGAAAAATATCTACTAAAAATGTCTACAAAACTTCTATAGACACCAGTGGGAAAGATCCCGGAAAAATGTTAGAAAGGACTCAATTAAATACAACATCCCTTCATTCTGTCACTTTGTAAGTGGAACGATCATATAGATACATACCAGTGAAATAAGATCAAAGACAAAATTAATAAGCCACCGTAATTCGTATGTTAATAGAATAAAAGCATTCAAAAGAATTGATACAAAACTTGTACCTTGCAAAAAAATATACAAAAAAATTTCACCAAGTGTAGAACTAAATGGAAACTATCCAAAAGAAATCAACCTCTAGACACCCTCTAGGAACAGATTTAGAGCCCTTGTTTTTCAAACAAAATTTTGAAGATCAAATGTGATTGAAATTAAAATAGATGAAAGAAGTGAATTTTCAATCTAAATTCTAGTCCAAGATTATGAAAAACATTTGCAAATCACTCAAGGTGCAACAACTACAACTTGTCCAACAACTTGGGCCAGGTCTCTTTGCCCATTAGATGTGATACGTCTTCCATTGAAGCAAGAAAAATAAAACTATATCAAAATAAATTTTAATGAGCAGAAACAATAACAATAACAAAATTAATAACCTAGATAATAAGATTTTTAGGCCATGGATAAAATTTGGCAAGCAGAGTTTACAATGAGAGAAAAATAAAATTTAAAATAACGTGCTCTTTGCAAACTCAATACACTACTGCATAGTAAGCATAAACAAACTTCCACATTAAAATCACAAAGTTCCAAATAGATCACTTGTTAATATTTAAATATTGACAATATCTGAACTCCTACTTTTGACTGAATTTATAACATATCCGTGATACCCAAGTTACACATGGAACCAATATGTAACAAACAAATCTCTATATCAATGGAGTATTTTAGAAAACTATGATAATAGATTTTGAATCAAAATCTGATCAAGCCTAACAGTAAGTCTGATATGTCAATTGGGTCTAGCTACACTATCAAATTTATTCAGAGTAACTGTCAAAATCGAAACCATGATAGCCCAAGTTACAACAAAAAACAATATATAACAAACATATATCTATATGAATAGAGTATTTTAGTAAACTGTTGCTAAGAAAAATACAATAACAAATTATGAACCAAAACCCAATCAAGCAAACAGTAAGTCAGATCTGTCAATTGGCTCTCACTCAGGTGGTTGAGGAGGAGAAATGTTATCTTCTCCACCCATGTTCAAATCACAATAATGACATGTTCCACTCTTTGTGAGCCAATTGTTGTCGAGGATGTAACCCATGAGAGATATATTACCTTTGCTTACAGGATGGAGGCTGGGGTGCTTCCTTACATGTTAAAAAAACACTAAGTATGATCTAAATAAACAAGAATGTTCTGCTCTATAATGCCAGAGCTAACACACAATAACATGAACTAATGACAAGCATCAAAAGTAACATATATAAAACATCATAGTCCAGAGCATTGAAGTGCCAGCTGATAGAAGTACTATCAATCATTTGATGTGTTTCAGTTAAAAGTAGTGAGTTAAAGAAACATCACAACAAAGATGCAGTGTAAAGTGGGAACCCTTACCAGGACAATACTCACTTGAACATCTGAGTACTCGGCTCTTAAAATGATTACGCTGTCACACTATTGCAAATTGTTGAGTACAAATATTGCCTCGTATATTAAGCTGCTCACAATATCATGACACAGTAAGGTATAAAAATGAGACCTAAATATGAACCTAAGATTCTATTTATATTTCAAGATCGCTTGACCTAGTCAACCTAATGACGGTTAAACACCATTCCCTTTACTTATTATCAAAATTAGGACACATCTCCAAATAAAGGGGTTTTATTGCAATAAAAGAGGCATATATACCCAACAACACCACAATTTCAAAGTTCCTTAATATATAAACCCTCTATTGGCATGAAGTTGTCTTGATTGATTCAATGTAATTGGAATTGAGTATCGTGTATATTGTTTTTAACTCGGGATAAAACATCCACATAGAAAACACAACAACAACGATCCAACATGATTACCGTGAAAATATCATTCTATCACACGTTACATGTGAATGCAATCAAAGGAAAGATAACATGGGTTAAAAATAAAAATCTTTTACTTGAAGCATGGATTTTATCCTAACAATGTACACACATGACAAAATGACTAAAGAGTGTAAATTGGGATGTAAAACTCCTTGAGGAAAAAATAGAAAACAAAAGCAAAAGAATAAACATATTTATGCGTAGAGAAAATACTATCATTAAAAGCATGGTTTAAACCAATATTGTCTACATGAAATTCAAGAATTATGGATGTCTAGTAAGGAGTAGGAAAAAGGAAACAACATTTCCCTTCAAGAGTCCGCCATTTTCTTCCATGTATGTGGTTGAATATTGATAAAGATATACATCCTTTCTGCTAATGTTGTTGATATTTACATGAACATTTTATGTAGCTTGCACATATGCAAACTAAAAACCACCATAAGACACATCTTGCAGCCTGACCATATGAAACTAAACTACTAGATACAACGTCTCCAAATATGCACGGTTTCTCCCTCTAATCGTTGTCCAAGGTAGATGGACCACATTGTTCCTAAAGGGACTGTAAGACATTATGAATACCATAAAATGTGAAAAAGTTTTTTCCATATTTGTAAGATTGTCCATCCCAATAAAAACCACAAATAAAACTATAAAATACCAATGTTCCACGAGGTTTCGCTCACCCCTTCCCTACGACTATGAAAGAACATAGCGAGAATGAAACCTAACAAACAATTTCAACACTATATTGTACAAACACTATGTTGTAAAACGGTTTAATGTTATTTGACCTCAAAGTTCTATAAATCCCCATATCTTGTACCCTCCTAAATGAAACAAACAGACATGAATAAATATCACACCAAACTAAAACTGAAAAAGGAGAACAAATAAAATAAAAAAACTCACATTAAATATGTGTCTCTTGTTGGTTGCCTCCCACACGAGATTTCCTCTAAAGTAAATGCACCGGGCCAGCACTAGGACAATGGCTACCAACCCCAACATGTGAACTACCCATGTTACAGGCCTTGCAACAATGCCAAGACGTTTTGAATCCATTTCCTGATTGCATAAATATATATTTCCAATTATCACCCATACTTGTCATGTTGTACATCAACTATCTGAATTCAATTTTCTCGTTAACTCCATCAATTTATTACGTTTACTGATACAAAGGAAAAATTAAAATCAAGAATTGTTCCACATGAATCCATGCAGAGGGATACATGTATCTGTTTTCCATGTGAATGAGCAATTCCAGTTTTAATTGTTGGAGAAAACTATGTTGGCAACAACAATTATGAACAACTTGCATAATTAAACTCTCAGATTGAAACTAAACATATAGCAATTCAAACAAGCAATAAATCCACTGTCAAATATCTGCAAGATAATCAATTTTTGTTTTAAGATAATCTCTAGATCATTTCATATCTACAAAAGCTTGAAACCAATATGGAGATTGTTATTCATAATGTATAAGGTTAATGAAAATGAAATAAGCTCCCTCTAGTAAGTTTGTTATGCACCAATTCTAAATGTCTCGATGATAAGACAAGGGGTAGTGCGGATTCCTGCTAGGATGCGACTTCTTGTTAGGACACTTCAATCTGGTAACATGTACCTTATCCATCCAATAGATCCCAATTCATGCCTAACAGCTTGAATACTTGATGCTACAAACTCAACCACAATTATGATCCTTTACCCTATTGTTATACCTCATGGATTTACAACTGCTTAACAAAACCTTAATATTGGAAATAAATACAGCCTTGGATATGTGATAAATTACACTGATACCCTATGCTTATTCCTTGCTTCCTTATAATTTTATGGACAAAAAATATAGGTTTCACTATTTTAGGCATTCTTCACCAAAAAATGTCGATGTAAATCTAAGAGTTTTCTTTGTAATTAGCCCTCATACTACTACCAATAGAAATGTGGACAAGGGCCACTCATCAACAAATCATGAGTTGTCAAGCTAAGCACCTTGTTAACTCCATAAAATCATTCCAATGGATTTAATTTACATATACAGTAAACATAATTTTTCCATTTATGCAACAACACAACCTTAAGGATTAATCCACCCCTTAAGATGCCCTAAAACAATAATATTTTGCCTTATACTTATCAATTTGCTGCCACATAAAAACACCATAGACTTCTCAAAAGAAATGCCCATAAATGTTTTGTTACTGATGTCTTTAATACTTTAATACTATCGATAATCTACATTCTTATTGTTGTCTTTAATACTTTAATGTATTTTTGTTGTTATCTTATTGATGTCTTTAATAGTTTTGATAACCTGCATTCCACAAGGAAGCTTCAATAAATCAACTGGATTTTTGAAAAACCAATGTAAGCATTTGGACATGTGTCTCGTCGATTTGGCAAATGGCAGTTGAACAGGTGTCTCACGTGTTTGAACAACTGTTTGACGGTCTTTCTGTATAAGCAATTATTTATTTCGGAGACCTGCTATTTTGGAAGCTAATTTTTAGGTTTTATCTGCAATTTACATCTGTAATTAGGCCAAAGGAACCATGTCTCACTCATGTAGTTCCCTTCACGCTTCCTCGGATCCTATCTCTTGTCAAAGCCTTTTAATGCACCGCCATTAAATGCTAAAATTAACTTCATCAGGTCCAATTAGCTACTTACTTGGATCAAATAGATTACTTGAGTTGAGAAGGTATGTCCATGGCTTTAATATCAAATGTTTAGTGAAAACTTTTGCCGTGATATTTCGTTTGAGTAGTTGGAGACAAAGTCTAATTATGAGTGAGGTCAAAGCGATTGAAGGTTGTTTGGGTGTTTTTATGAGTGTTGTAATGTGTTAAAACTCTTGAGGCGTTGGTACAATCAACATCCACAGTTACATACTTTACAAATCACTCCATCACACCAATGAAACCAAAAGAATCATGTCATTAGCAAAAATCCCTCCATCTTAAAAATAAAGCAATTAGAGCCTATAGAGAATGTCGCTGATAAAATAAGTTTTTACATGATTTTCATGAACATTAGAAACTTATTCTTTACTTCCATGTCAATACCTTGTCCATTGTGTTTCGATTTAGTATCCTTGTCTATAGGGTTCCTGTCAAACGTTGATTAGGAAGTCTTCAATATTTATTTGGAGGAGTTGCTAAGCATTATTGTAATTGTAGCAACTGCAAAAATAATTTGAAATTTACAATTCAAAAATCAATTTCTCTATGAGGTAAAGAGAATTCACAATCAACATGTTATAGAGAGAAATTGGAGCAGTTTTCTGAATGAGAGGAGTAATTGCCTAAGCCAAAGTGTCACTGAAACATCTACAACAAAGTTACTAAAAGTTATCTCTAAGAGAACTTGCCCAATGGTAAGGGCTCATATTTCTCAGGAGTACTTGCCATTTCTTTTGTAACCCCTTCCTTTTAATTGCATAAAACTATAATTCCCTAAAAAGTAGAAACCCACTGTTCGTCGTCGGACCATGTGCTTAGAAACATGAAGAGCCTTGATGTGATGACATAAGCCAATAACCGAATCTTAAAGCATGCTTCTGCTGGTAGACTCTTAGTAAGCCATGAGACTCTGTTAATCCAATTGGGAACAACAATAATGAACAATTTGAACAATTAAACCATCAATTTGACCGTAAACATCACAAGATTTGTGGCATAGGAGACGTTCCACATCATAGGATTCGTGGCACAGGAGACGGGCCACATCACAGGATTTGTGACACAGGAGACATGCCACATCACAGGAGACATTCCTTGATCCCAGTAGCAAGCATGTCCTAATCCCATTTGACAGACCAACGAAAGCTAATAGAGAACAATACTTAGACATCTTATTTCCAAGCTTATAAATTCATGAAACATGGTCGTGTTATGCTTTATACATTTTGAATTATAGTGTCTTCTCTTTTCGAAGTATAGGAATGCCTAAGTGCATTGTATAACCTTGAAACTGATGTGAAATACCACAAAGAACCCACAACATGGAATAGTTCTATAAAATATTGTAATGAATTTTAAGCTCCTTCATCAATCCCTTGCAGGGAACAAAACCCTGTACGTGCCTTAGAGTGATATGCATGTAATCCTGAATGAATGTACCATTAACAATTTGGGTCCTCGTGGTTGTGATTGCAACATCCAGAAATATACCCAAGTAGTTCAAGAATCCTTTTTTAATCCAAGATTTTGTTTTTTTTGTGTGTGTGTTGGGTGTCTAGGTTTAAGGAGTAATGCATTAGGGCATTAGGGCCCCAATCACACACTAAAACTCAGATTCAATTGGAATTTCCCTCTCAATTATGGGTGGTTTTCAGTGAAAACTCATTAACATTTTGTATAGACTTTTAATTAGACTTATTGAGACATCCAACATAAAAAAAAATTCTTTGTGTTTGGACTTGTGAAATAATGCATTAGGACCCCACAAATATTGTTACAACTAAAAAAACCTCAACATAACTAAACTCTCAAATCTGGGTTGATTTTGAGTGATTAAACCACTATCAAAATTCACCAAAAGTAAAAATTGACATGAGGCCATAAAGCAATAGTGGTTGAAAATCCATCTTGGAGAAAAAATCCAGAGACAAATTACAACCAATCTTTCTTTTGGATTTCTATTTATTTTTTAACCTTAGTTATTTATGTTAACTAAAACTTTAACATTTAAAATTAAAGTAGGACCTCCATTTAAAGGGATTCTATAAATTAAATGACTAGAAATTAACGACTAAAATAAAGAATTCCAAGGATAGAATTTCCCAGAAATCGTTTGCAATTATAAGATTGCAATGAGGATTAAGGCCAATTAGTAATTGTTGTATATGTATGGAACCTAGATATATTTTTGAATCAGAATCTCATGGAACATGTTGTAGAATGCACCAAATTCCTTCAGAGCAATGTCTCGTAGGAGAGTAAAAGAATGAAAGTGTACTATAATTTAGGTTTTAAGAGTTTGGTGACTATTAAAGGAACCACTATTTAGGTTTTAAGAGTTGACCTAGTCACAAGAACCATCTTCCTTAAAAAACATTATTATAAGGTCTATGTGTTTATTCAAACATAACAAAACATATATGTAGTAAATTATTCAGGCTATCCAAAGTTTTGAATTTTTTTTGTTGCAAATCGGAAACTATAATGCTATGATGAACATCGTGGATACCTAGTATAGAAGACAATTTAGATTCACCCTATGCACCCCATCCGAAGTTGTATCTTTTTCAAATTCAATCCTATGGTATAAACTCGTTGAACCTAAATTCAATAAGAAAGCATAATGATATGATGAACACCATGCATACATAAAAGAATTCACAATGATAATAAAAACCTTTCAGGAAAAAACATGGAGATGCATAACAATGGAAAACATGAAGTAATCACAATGATAATAAAAACCTTTCAGGAAAAAACATGGAGATGCATAACAATGGAAAACATGAAGTAAGGCAGATGATGCTAGGCATACTGATTGACTGTAGCAAGAAATATCAGATTTTTTGACATGAGTGATGTGAGGTGAGGTTAGTACTGGACATACAAGATGCTAATCAATTAGGGGGCTTGTACCCTAAAGTCACCTTCCAGACTGGAAGAACTGTTGGTGTAGGTAAAACAAATGAAAACTCTAACTTTGTTCCTAGCCATTAAGAGGGATGAAAGATGGGGTTTCGATACCTTAATTCCACAGGAACATTCTGAGGTGTCCTGCAGGGAATCTTTAAGTCTCAAACTTGAAGTTTCCCTCTTTTTTTCTCCTCCTATCGATCTGTTGTTCTCCAAGGCACCCACGATGCCATGTATGCCTTCCCAATTGCCACATGGCATCCTCTTTTCTAAACACACAGACGAAGCGTTTAATATTATGAAATAGAAAAAAGATAACCAACATGGTCAACATGGTTAACATCCATCCACTTTGATAAGTTTTTAAAACTATATAGCTGCAAAAACACATCAACATATATCATGTGAGTACTATGCCCTTGAGCGATCTATAAAATTTCCATCAATCTTCAGAATGCATGTAATTGCTGGCATTGTTATATATCGACTTCTTTGATATTTCTATCAAGACTCGCACATTGGAATTGTTTAACTATTAAACCTTAGTGCTAGAAGGAATAAAGTCTTATCAACTGGACAAATTGGGAGTTCTTCACAGTCAGACATGAATGGCAGAAACAATGTTCCCTAGAACCCATGTCACAATGCACAACACACATAATTATTTAATACATGATTGCCACATGAAATGCAAGAACACAACTGTAATCCAAATGTGTAGATTGACTCTTTTTGTGGCTAAAAATAGAACAATTTGCAATGTCCCCATCAAAATGCAGAGAAAGAGCATGCATGCGATACCATGTAATTCTTTTCATATCCCAAAGTAATTGCTAGAGACATTAAACACCACCAATGAGAATAATGTCTTGTGGAGTATAAGTACATCCAGATCCCCGCCCATCGATTAGGTAGCAAGTGGGAGATAGGGCTTAAGGACACTTTCTATAAGCATAGTGCATTGTAGCGATAGCATGAAAGGGATTTTTTTTTCCAATATATCACCTCAAATATTACTTGTTACGAAGTTTCTTAGTGTTAAAACCTTTAAACAATAAGGTATCCAACTCTGTCATGTCATTGTCCCTAAAAAAGAAAAACTTAATGTACTTGATCATGATAAAGTACAATGGAGTAAGATATTGTTTAAGCCATCATCTATCACCATGAAGGAGCCAATGCAAATCCTTATGATGTCCATAATAACATCATGAGACTATCTCATGAATGAACAATTAACAATTGACCATAACTAAACTTTGACAACAAATTGTCATCGTCAACATATTTTTTTATTACAATTTAAGTGCATTGCAACCACATGTTATGTCAATTACAACAT
>LPNX010522535.1:125211-226387 GCA_001517045.1 Pseudotsuga menziesii | reverse complement strand
ATATATGTTTTGTTGATGCTCCTTTAATGATTATACTTTTGGCTATAAAGATATACAGTGGCTTCATTTGGGTAGCATCGTTTTGTATTTCCACCCTTGTCATAATTTAAATTAATATTTAATGCCTCTTTTATTCTTTTAAATAACAAAGAGATTTTGTTTTGCCACAAAGCAATGGCCACGATTACCCTACCAACTATTAAGTGATAGTCATGACTCTTTGTTGACGCAATGCATGGTTTAATGCATTCAGAAAAAATTATGGTTTAAACCAGGAAAGATGGTAAACAACAAGTACATTTGATTGTACAATAAGAGAATCACATGTATGCAATCTATAACAACCTTACAGTTTTAAATCCATGGGATTGTACAAGAAGAGAATCGCATGTATGCTTTCTATAACAACCTTACATTTTTTAGTGTTGTATATTGTACCACGTATACGACACTTAAAAAAAGGATACAACAATGTGTGCCTGTATTGAGTCTTTTTAAAATATGTAACACCTGAAAATAACATCAAGCAATAACACCAAATACTAAATTCTAATAGCAGGAATAAAACACAACACAAGTAATAATGTGTCTCAGGTAATAGAATGGTACTATTCCTGTCTCATAAAGCAGTTGGTGAAGTTGGAAAGGAACAAACTGTGAACAACAAAGATTAAAGATTGTATACACGCTAGATCCCTCATCCCATGGTTACCTTCGTTTGAAGAGAAAGAATCATGACAACGTTGAAGGGATTGGAGACCTTAACATGAATTTGAGTAGGATAACGACAAATAATTCAAAGATTCATAACAACTATGATAAAATGAAAGCAAGGAATGTTATAAGATTCTTGGGGTTCATATCGTTTTTGGATTTCTCAGGAAAAGATCCTATAGAACTAATGCTTATGTAGAGCCTATAGAAATAATGCTTATGTGTGGGCATGTGGGAAATATTAGAAGACAAAATGCAGTGGCATTGAGATCGATTTGGGGACATCCAAGGTAATGAATAAATTTATACTCAGGACTTTTCTAGTTTCGTTTAATCGTTAGAAACTTGGGGTTAGGGTTGATTGTAAACTCAAATGTTCGCCAATTGTTACAACAAACCTTTCTCTTTACAACAAGAATATTAATATATGCAAATCACTATATACATTATTTATAAACACACCCTATACAGAAAAGAAACTTGACTAAGAAATGACTAACTATAAGAATAAGAATAAGAAATATAAGCTAGATGTATGCTATTAATGATTGTAGACAATTTACATTAACATAATTGTTATCATACGAAGGGTCAGCAGACATAAAGTCCACTTGGAAGAATTGGACCTTGGAAAGATTTCAAATATTGAGACTTGACTCAGAAGAGGTGGACCTTGGAAATGTTTCAAATGGAATGGATTCTGATATTTTTGAGAGTGAAGCAAATAAAGTTGCTCATCGCCTTGTTGCTCCTGTTGCTTGTGGATTTGAGGAGTTTCCTTCAAGATGTCTCATTAATGCATTGCAATCCCTCTACTCTTGTTGGAAAACTTTCTCTTAAGAATCTTGACTATGACGAAGTATCTTGATCTCCATGAGATTGTCGTTAGTCTGAAAGTTGGCGAACTTCATAGTCCAGTCTCACTCATTTATGTTTTGCTTCCCAACCAAAATCTAAAGCCTTTTGTCCAGTTATGAGTTCCGACAATAATATGCCAAAACCAAATACATCAGTCTTTTCAGAGGACTGTCCCGTTGTGAGGTACTCAGGGGCAATGTGCCCAACAATACCCCTAACAACTGTATTCACATGTGAATCCATGTGATCCAAAAGTTTCGCTAATCCAAAGTCACCCACAACAACTTCAAAATATTCATCCAGTAAGATGTTGGTTGCTTTTACACCACGTTGAATTATCTTTGGATCACACTGCTCATGTAGGTATATAAGTCCACTAGTAACTCCTAGGGATATCCTCTTCCTTGTAGCCCAATCTAATGCAGGGTTTCAATGAATGGTATCTGCAAGTTTATAATATTCAATTAGTTTGTTTTACTTGAGTCTGAATTATGTCCTTCATGTAATATAGATCAAAATAAAACTAAGTTATATGCAAAAGTTTTATAGTTTGGAAAGTAGGCAATGCCCAATCCAATGTAGGCTTTACATGAATGGTATCTGCAAGTTTACTTAAGACCCAATAATGTCTTGTCTATAATACATACCAATTTAGACAAACTTATATGCAAAAGATATATAGTTTAGATTGTAGACAAATTGTTTCTTACTTTCTCTACCCTAATATTTGTAGAAACATGCCCTAAAGGCAAAATAAATAATTACCCCTCAGATGAGATGCAACATCTCCATTCAACGTGTATGGATAAACCAAGTCTTTCTATGGATGTTATGTAAAATCCACATAATCTCAACAAATTCCTATGCACGACCAAGCTAATCATCTCCACTTCTGTTTGAAATTGGACTTGTCCCCATGCGACATTAGCATCTTTCAACCTCTTTACATCTAGAAGAGTACCATCTCGTAGGCATCCCTTGTAAACATTCCCAAAACCTCCTGAACCTAGAATATTCTTGCTACTAAAATTGTCAGTGGCAACCTGAAGCTCTTTGAAATGGAATCTCTTTAAATGTCCCAAGCAAATATCTTGTTGGTATTATAAATTTTATTAAAGAAAACCAGGTTTATATTTTTTAAACATCCCGCTGACATCATCCAAAAAACATAGTAACATAAAAAATCAGGTATATTCACAAGTCGCTCAGGCATTTATCTCTAAAATACCTTGTCATCTTCCAACTATATCATAACTCAGGCTTGGATTCCTTTAGGAACTTCACAAACATATCATAAAACTATACAGATCTCTACACAAAACAGTGATATAGAACAACAACAATGTTAAGATCTAAAATAGTTCTGGAGATTGGAGACTCTAGGAGACCCTAGTTCTTATGTAGACGCATTTATACCATTCAACTATGATCGTCTGCGGGCAACTCATTTTGGAACAAAATAATTGCTTCATGTTCAATAGAAGTCTTCATTTTGGAATAAAATAATTACTTCATGTTCAACACAAGTTTATGGCTTCATTTCCAATTCCAATTAATCATTTTATGAATGGTTCAATTTAGAAAAAATATTGCAACCTCTATGCAAATAAATTTTTTATAATCAAACAAAAATCTAAAATATTCTTAAATATTCACAATCCAAAAATTTAAAATATTCTTAAAATAACTAAATATTTAAAATAATATTAGAAAAATCCTTAATATATATTCAAATTATTTCACATGTATAGAACTGTACTAAATAAAACATAAATTAAAATTTAAACTCAAGTTAGCTAAAAAAAAACTAAGGCCTACTTTAAAAATAGTTATTAAAAAATTCAAAAGGTAATATTTATTTTTTATAACAAAATTATTGTTATTTTATATCTTTTTGTTAAATAAAAAATAAATTTGTAACAAAAATCTTCAACCTTTTTTTTAAGCTTTATACACCCAAGTTGACAAAATTACTTATATACAAAATATTTACATCAAAATTGTTTTTAAACAAATATATATATATATATAAGAACATAAAACAAAAAATACTGGACTACAAAACTCTAAACATGAAATCTATTTCTATTCATGCATGACAGAGTTATTTCCTTCCTAAGTAGGTTGTAGGTCTGAATCGTCCTCCATGGCCTTCACTTCGACAAGGGGAGTGTTCTAACAGTGATTGTATTGGTTCATATTCAACAATTTATAAAGGTCTACCCAAATCCTTTGAGTTGGCGTCCCTACTCTCGTAAATTGCTTTCAATGCCTTCCATCTTAGTGTCCAAATTTGGCATGTAGCATGAAATATTCCTAGAAGCATCCGATAACCCTTCAATACGGGAATGCACTACCCACAACATAATAATGCTTGAAATCATTCAAATCAATTTTCATGCCGCTAAAGAGCTCCCTCCACGATGACATTTTCCCTAGATGTTGATTGAGAGAATGGCAAACAACTTCACCAGCGGACCAAACGTTGGTGTTCCCTTCACACTTAGGGATCCTTGTCCAAATGGGAGGGAACCTAGACCTAGAGTGCAAATTTACACCTTCAGAAATCCCTGACATGATATTCTCCACAATTACATAGTCATTGGTATTAGGCATGAGGGGCTCCTTGCCCACAAGAAAATGTGCATTCAAACTCACATCGCTAAAGAGGCGACATAGCTCATCCTCTTTCGAATTAAACACAGGGGGATTTACTTGGCACAATATAGACTGATTGTAGTTGCCAGAAGCCACAAAAGAAAGCCTCTCTTTCATACCAGTATTGGAACTCTTCTCTTCAAACATAAAAGATAAACTATCAGGCATATACACTCCATTGTTTTTGAGGGAATTAACCCCCCATGTTTCCCTTATTTCAATAAACAAGACCTTAGTTTCCCATGTACAAGACGAGGAAAGCATGAAAGGGAAAACAAGTTCACATGGAGGAGAATTTTAAACCCCATAGTAGAAAGTGCAACCAACCTGGGCCACATGCCCATCCATACCTTCCTGACTATGGGGAGTGACACTAATGAATCCCAAGAAAACCCTCATTTCATGTTGTTTCCTACAATCAACCTTCATTAATTGATTATCATGGAACCCATTTCCTTTGGGCCGGGACTTAATTTGCACGATCATTCCTTGGGATAACTTGATTCCTTGATTCACCAAATGGTCCACCAGTTTCATTATTGCTTATTCTTATGTGAAATACAAAAAGATTGCTAGGGACTCTAAGTAAACTCAAAATTCTTCGTTGCAAACGTTCTAGTGTTGAATCCTCGATTTTAATTTGTTTACGCATTTTGTGAATGATGATCATAGAGTCTCCACAGATATAAACCTTCGAAAGGTTTAAAGAAGCAATAATGTAATACCCCAGTTTTGACCCCATGATGTAAATTTTGTAAATACTAATGTAAACGGATAGAGTCTAGAAACAAATGGTGAGGATGACCAAGACAATGTAAATATGTACATTTTTTATATTAATATAAAATCTCTAAATGGTTGCAAAGGAAGAAGGATGAAGAAGAGATGGGGGGCTATGAATCCATGAGTGGGGAAGTTATAGTGGGATTTAGGTTATATCCTTAGCCTTATCCATTTAAACCAAGTTATTAAACCATGATTGAGAGCCATGCTTTGATTAAGTCTTATTCAATTATCCTAAGATAGGATTAAGAAGGGAAAAAGGGGAACCATGTGGAGTGGCGACATGGCAACCTTAACTATGCTTATAAAAGTGAGAAATTAAGCTTGGGAGGGGTTTGTTCCTCATGCATTCTTCCACCATTTTTATTTCATTCCAATCCCTTTCCTTTAAAATCAATTTACAATAGATTGGTATTGTACTAACAAAGAGATGGGATGCCATTTCTAGATATGAATTATTCATGCCATTATCCTAGGTAGACTGGTATGTGAGAGAAACCTAGTCTGCAACTTATTCCCTGGAGTTTCGAATCAGATACTTTAGTTTTTTTTTTCCAAAATTTAAAATGATATATATATATATATATATATATATATATATATATATATTTGCAGCGCTTAATTTCAACCATGTATACAGGGAATACAATTCAGAAGCGGATATACTCTCAAAGCAAGCACTAGCCATTCAATCAGGGGTAATCGAGGGTGAGATGTTCGATGAAGGGGACTCCATTATGTTCCACATTCTGCTTTGAAGAAACAGAGAAGTGTGGATCTGGTTTTTGAAAGCAGACAGAAGACAAGGAGATTAAAAAACAAAGGTGCAGTAATGTAATGACAACACAGTGATGGAAAGTACAGACATCATTGTACATTTTCTAATGAAAGCCGTGTAAGGCAATTATGCACACCTTCTAAGGTGACTTTGTGAAAAGCTTGATAAGGCAGAATTGTAACCTCCCTTGGAGGAGTCCATGATTATTTGAAAGAATAAAGGTTTTTTTTCTCAGGGTAATATATATATATATATATATATATATATATATATATATATATATATATATATATATATATATATATATATATATATATATATATATATATATATATATATATATATATATATATATATATATATATATATATATATATATATATATATATATATATATATATATATATATATATATATATATATATATATATATATATATATATATATATATATATATATATATATATATATATATATATATATATATATATATATATATATATATATATATATATATATATATATATAGGAAAATGAGACCGACCAAGAGAAAGAGGCATTGGATTCCATATTGGGGATAGATACAGTGAACAAAATGGATGGTGTGGACTTCAAAACACTCACTAGATACATAGAAAAATGATATATTAAAACACCGGAAACATTGCTACCAAAACAACTATATCAAAGGGAGTCAATTGATTCCCCATCCACTCCTGGATAGAGCAGAAGATCTAGGAGGAGATCATTAACAATAAACATTCAAATTGTGGAACATATAGCAGAGACTTCCACTATCCCAACCATTCATGGGACACAAACTTATTCTACTATGGCATCTTTTGCATCATGCATTAGATGTTACGATAAAAAACATTGAATACGACGCGGTTTCATGGAAAATCCGAATTTCAGTTATTGGAATTTTTTTTGAACAGGTTGAAGGAGTCATACCTTCAACAGTTCAAATATCATCTACATTTACCATTCTCAAAGATATCGATGCACTTGAAAAAGGCAATTATCCATGACATGGAGACTGAATTTGGCACCAGTTGATCTATAAAGAAGGAAAAAAACAAATGTTTCAAAATTTCAAGAGATTTTGATGCAACTAAACAAAGAAGATAAAAAAAATCTCGCCCGATCAAAGGATAAAAAAAATCCCAATTGATGTAAGTCTTAAAGTATGGAAAGAACCTATAAAATCATATGAGAAGTCGGATGCATGGAGGAAGTCTAGTGAGGAGAGTACCCAGGTAATTGAATTTTCTCATAAGATTATATCAAAACTTATTAAACGATTTTTATATTTGATTTGTGCATGGCTAAACTAATTTGGTATATGATTTAGGACAAGGCCTCAAAGGCTAGGCTTTCCAAACTTCGTGCCATGCATCAAAGTGGCCAAAAAGGTTACAAGACTTGATATGTACTTTTGTAAGTATATTTATTATGTCAAATGATATTTTTTTAATTCCTAGAAAAAAGTAAATGATTGCATAATAATTAGTTTAACTAGTCCATTTGTCATGTTATTTACGGGAGGAGAAATATAGATAGCATCCAACACATATGAAAAAAGAAATTTTACAAAGCAAAAGGTGGACCGACTTTGTAATCTTAATGGGGAATGAGGTATCAATCTTTGACTAGTAACTCTTATTGATAACTTTTACTACATTTCTAATTCTTTCTTTGGGAAGCTAAAATCTTAGGTGGTTTATCACATCCATTAGAGTTTAACTTAAGCACACTACACTCTCCCAAATGTGGTTTCCTAAAAATTCTAACAAATTGTCATATGTTTGTTGCCATAAGGCCATTATTAGTATTTTCACAGGACTACTCCCACAAAATGACCTCACAAAATTGTCAAGAGAAAAAAAACTTTGGCAATGACCTCACAAGATAATATATTGTAATGCATTAAAAATATTGGTGCTTGATTGGGTTTCATTAATGGTAAAAGTATTCTCTCTTCTTCACATAAACTATGGGTCATTACTTTGCTTTCCACAAAGGTTGTACTAGAGGTATGGAAATTATCTTCTTGATTCATGGTGACTACTCTAGGCCAAATTAAAACAAGTCTCCATATGCTAGTAGAAAATCCCTTTCAAATACCAAACATCCTCTTGGATGCTTCCTTATATAATGTTGAAGGCGACTGCTAATGGTTTGTGAGTTGTTTGTTGGTACACTTCATGGATAAAAAATCATCGTAAAGAATAATTTTTTTCTATTTATGTAATCCTTGGAGGAGACATCACTACTACCTTATAACACAATCTTCTCAATCAATGGGAACACCTTATATTATTGGTATTTAGACAAGGGGTTTCATACCATATGGATCTGTTTAGGGCATCAAAACAACATTTCCATCTTGAAAATATGTCATTCTGATAGCATAAACACCTTCGTTTGTCTTGGCCATAGCCCTTAAAACACTTTGAACGGTGTAAAGCCTCCATGAAACACTAATTTCTCCAAATTTAAAAAATGTTCCATCAATATATGTATTTTTGTGTAGAAATAGGCCACGTCATTCTACCAACAAATTTCAAAGTTGAACCAAAGGATTTTAAACCTATATATCAACATATTATCATGCCAAATGAAACTATTCTCCACGAGTGCACATATGAGTGTCGAGATAGGGTTATTTCCAAATGTATCTTAGCTAATTAGTTAAATATGGGGTCCTTGGGGATCCTTATGGATCCTTTGATCATTACAATACATGTCAAGAGGTCTAGGTATAGTGGACAAGGCATGGAGACCACAATTGTTGAGGGTATACCTTATTGGTATAAATCTCCATTAAAGAACTACAAAAATGAATTTTAAGTCCACCTCTCAAACCTAGTCACATGTTGCCGTAGGGTCATATTAATTGTTGTTTACAAGCATTTAAAACTTCTTTAAAATCTTGCAATTATAAAAGCTATGTGTAATTTTCCTCATGCCATATAACACTACATATGATAATGTTATCAAAATAAGGGCTAGTTTACCTTCCATTTATACTAGAATAATATTCATTGTTGTTATTGAATATTTCTGGCGTTATGAAAAAATTTGTTCTAGGACTGATCATAGAATATTGGTGCTTTGTCATAGGTCACCATATTGGTAGGAAAACACACTATTAAAACTTGAAAAAAATTGAAGCAAATATTATCCACAGAAATTGTTGGCGCAATCTCGACCAACAAAACCCAGTTGACAAGGGTTCCACTCTGTCGACGCTCAACATGCCAAGATATCCCTGAGCATCGACCCAGATAGGTTTTACCTAGTCCAGCAACACCTGTAGAGCAAATGAGGTCTCACCCGAGATGTTCGAGGGAGAGCTGTCGAAACCAAGTTTTCATAGTATAGAGGAGGGTTGGGGCATCAAAAGTTCATCATCTTAATTTCCAGATCTAATCTATTTACTGAACCATTCATCATGTCGCATTTATTCATTTATCATTATAGCAGATCTACCAGTGGGGAAAATAGATCTAAAAGATGACAGTATCCATAAGCAGAAAGCATCGCATTATCCATTCACATGCAAATCTATTCATCATTCAGCATCAGAATCGCAATAATGTAAAACAGGAAAAGATAAAAGGTGACAGGAGTTCAGATCAATCCACATCACATCATATTAAATCCACTAAACAAATTGCAAATCAAAATAGACAACGATCTAGTATCACTTTATTCGAAATTCACTCTGCATGAATATCACGTAAAATTATATTATCTATTACATGCATAATTATTCTATTTATAGGCTTGCTCCTTTACATTCAAGGTCCACTTCTAACTAACTTCTAACAAACTTCTAACTAACTTAAGCACTAAGGACCACTATTCTGAAGAAATGGTCAATAAGTACAAAAGGCGACATGAAAATATAAAAAAGTGGACTATTTTCCGCCTATCGTGCTATATTTTCCTTGCACGGTGCCACGTGAGTATGCGCAACATCGTAGATGTTGCGCAACTCACTTACCCCCAACCCCTTACCAATAGCCCCCCAACACAGTCTTGTGGCTCGTCCTCGAGCCACGTCAGGTGGTCCTGGTGCACGCAGCAACCTGAAGGGCATAAAACTTCTCATAGGAAACATTGTGCTACTTCTCTGAACTTGTTGAATTGTGCAGTTGGTTGCAACTGCCTCCTCCAAGGTCAACTATGGAGGACCTTGGCATACCTCTACAACTTTGTGTCCTACACTACCATCGTGCTCCTGCATCCATGAATACTGGTTGTTGAATGTCTTCGGATTCGCTGTCACTCTTTGGGAAGCTTCCTGCTGCCCGACAATTGTCTGCATCTGCAAATGTTGAAGCCAGTCCCGCTTCCGTACCCTTGTCCTTTCATCCATTTAGGCTCAACTTGGGCTGCCTGAGGTCGAACCGGTTCCCTGTTCCCACAGAATTAGTCAAGTGGGGAAAGAACTTTGTCCCCGTCCGGATTCCTCGTGGGTATCTTAGTTTGTGCCTCAACCTAACTGGGATAAATATAGGCAAGGATGACCTTACCAGACACTTCTGTCTTGGACGAGCTATCCCACATACTTGCAACTTCTTCTTCAATTTCCATTGAGAAAGCATTCTCACTCAAAGTCTGCCACGTATCAAGTGTAGCCCGCATTTCCCCTTAGATGGTTGTTGCGTTACGTAACAGAGCTTCCTTCAACTACCCATCCTAGCCCTTTTGCAACTTTGCACAGTGCAACATCTCCTAGTGGTGTTCGCTCGGATGTCGACCCTCTACTTATAACACCATCTGCATTTCAGATGCCATCATGAATCTCCTGGGTGAATCGTTATGACTAAACCCTTCATTTATGTACCAAATACGCCGCTGATTCTGCCACCCCACCTCTTGGATATGTTGTCATTAGACGTTAAGTAAAAAAGTGTCGTCAATCATCTGTCTTAATGATCTTCATTGAGTACTGATGTGACGTCTGGTCACCGTCTTTTGGTTGGTGGGATCTGCCATTTAAGTGGTGAACTGATACTTCCTCTTGTTTAGCCATTCCTTCAAGCGTGGTCACTTCCTCTGGCAGAACCATTTCCTTGTGCATAACCACTTTTGCATTTACAACCTTTCTCTTCCATGCAATTACCGGTCTCTTTGCACAACTCCTCTTGTTCATGCAATGACAATTCTCTCTTACGCGACTCCTCTCTCTTGGCGCATTCATAACTTCTCTATATCTATCCTTCCCATTCTTTGCACAGAAGCTCGAGCAGTGTGTCGTGCTGTCTGGTTACTTATATTGATTACTCTTTAACTAGCACTGATTTTGCTTCTATCGTAACCCTTTAGTAGCTTGCGACAAATCCTTCTAACTGCTAATGACTCCTAGTCTTGCGTAGCCCCTTCTAGTGCACCCTTCCGCTTTCTGTCTATCCTACCTCTACCTATAATCTATATCTTTGTTGTTTTATCCTTGTTCTTCTCTCTCTCTCTCTCTCTCTCTCTCTCTCTCTCTCTCTCTCTCTCTATATATATATATATATATATATATATATATATATATATATATATATCTGCGCGTGCTACCTCAGGCATTGCGCAGTCCTTCCTCCGTCCGATAGGGTTTCAAGCAACAATCGTTCATGAGCTTTGGCAGTACTGCACCATCTAACTGTTGCAATTGAACTGCACCCCCAGAGGTAATAGAGTTAACAAGATAAGGACCTACCCAATGCATCTGTAGCTTACCTGGATGCTTCAAGAACTTGATGTCGTATAGCAGCACCAAATCCCCTTGTTGAAATTGTTTATTCTTTATGTGGTGATCATACCATGCCTTCTATCAGTCTTTCTCAACGTACTAGTGGAAACCCGTAATGAAACGATCTTCCTCAAGCTGTATCAGTTGTGCTATGCGCTCCTCTGGCGCAACATCATCATCCATTCCAGTTGCAGCAGCAATGCTCAGACTGGGAATGATGTATTCCATAGGCATAACTGCCTCTTGCCCATATACCAATTTGAACGTTGTTTGCCCCATCAATCTCTTGCATGTGGTGCGACAGGACCACAACACTGCAGGAATATTCACATCCTAGTCATCTCAATTAGTGTTACATACCTTAGTAAGTACGTGCTCCAATATTTTGTTGAATGCCTCCATCGTTCCACTCTCCTATGGATGGTATGGTGTACTTTTCTTGTGCTGAACCTTCAAGTCTTCTGTCAGTGCTCTTACTATGTGGTTGATAAAATGAATACCTTGATCACTCATCAATATTCTCGGGCACCCAAACCACGTCACAATATTCTCAAATAGAAATATGGTTTTCGTCGCAGTAGTACAGTCCACAACTGGTTCAGCCTCTGCACATCGCTTCAGATAGTCTGTCGCAGTGATTATGTAGCATGCACCAGTTCTTTTACCATGTGGATTGATCGGACCCACAAAGTCTCCCACCCATTTATCAAGAGGTTGCAAAGTTACCTGTGGTATGAGCGGCATCTCATCCCGCCCCGATGGTTTTCCAATGCGTTGACAAACATCGCAGCTCCGCGCATAACCTGCCACATCATTATGAAGAGTCAGCCACCAAAGCCCTGCGCGAAGCACCTTCCACACAGTAGCACGTCCTCCATAGTGTCCCCCAGCTATGCCAGCATGTGCTTCTTCCAAAATATGCTCTTGTTCATGTGGGAGGACACATCGCCACAAAAATTTCATCATGTCTCATCTTATACAAGTGTCCAACAATCAACTGAAAATCAGATGCTTTAACCACCAACTGGTTCTTTTGACTCATGGAAAGTTCTTCTAGTGCGACTCACATTGCTAAGAACTGGATTATCGGAGCATAATGGTCATCTACCATGTCAACTCGAAACAACTGCGGATCATGCAATCTATCTTTACTGTTAGTAGGTTCCTCACCCATCTTAATTTTGGACAAATGATCAGGGCCAGCATTCAAGCGACCCGGCTTCACAATGATCTCAAAATCAAATTCCTGAAAGAGGAGTAGCCATCTACATATCTCCCCCTGCAACATATTATTATTAACCAAATACTTCAAAGTTGAATGGTCAATAAACATCTTGAAGTGACCTCCTAGAAGATAGTTCTTGAATTTCTGCAGCGCATAAATCGTCGCTAGCCCCTCGCGCTCCGTGGTTGTATAATTCTTCTTTACGAATGATTACTTCCGACTCACAAAAGCAATAGTGTGATCCAAGTCATCGTCACCCGACTGCGCGAGCACTACTCCTAGCGCAAGAGAATATGCATCAACATGAATGTGGAACTCCTTGTTCCAATCTGGGAATACAAGTATTGGTGTCGAAGCCATCTTGGCCTTCAACATATTGAAGCTACTCTGACACTCTAGAATCCATTCAAATACCACATCTTTCTTCAATAATTTCTCCATAGGGGCAGTGATCGCAACGTAGCCTTTGATAAATTTGCGATAATATCCTGTGTGCCCCAACATTTCCCGAAGCATCTTTACATTGGTCAGTGGGGGTAAACTCAAGATGAGTTGACCAGTAACCCTTTCTTGGACACAATATGACCTAACAGTATGCCGAATGGGGCGCAAAAAATGTACTTTTTGGAGTTTAGCGCGATCTGGTGTAGGTGACACCTTTCTAGGATTAGTCGAAGGTTAGCCAAATGATCCTTGGTAAGACCGTGCACTGTCCAATCATCCATGTACACCTGTAAGAACTTTTGAATGAAATATTTGAAAGAAGCAATGACGACTCGAGAGAATACCGTAGGGGAATTATTCAACCCAAAAGGCATCACTGTATATTGGAAACATCCCCATTCAGTGACAAATGTTGTTTTATGTCGATCCTCCCTAGCAATTCTGATCTGGTGATAACCCGAAAACCCATATGTAAAGGAGTACATTTCTTGACCGCCTACTCCTTCAAATACCTCATCAGTGAACGGTGTTGGAAATAGGTCATGCATATAGGAATCATTTAGTTTCCTGAGGTCGACGTAGATCTGAACTTCACCAGTTTTCTTGTCTTGGACCACCATAGGACTAATCCATTTTGACTCTTCGACAAGTTTGACGATTCCAGCGTCCAACATACGATCAAGCTCAGCTTTGAATCTGTCTTTGTATCGTGGATTCAGACGATATGGTCTCCATCGCACTGGTTTGGCATCTAGATTTAGCGGGATTTTCATTTCCCCTAGGTCTCCTAATATCCCTTTCATCTCTGAGAATTTTGTCGGAAACAGATATTGAAACTCATGCAGGAGGTCCATGATCTCGGCCATGGTATCCTCATCCCAGTAGTCCCCAATATTTACGAACTTCGGATTCTCGTCCATCTCAATGTTAACTTTCTTAATCTTCAGTGGTTGAATCATGGGATCGATCGACACATCCGGTGCTACGACATCTCGACTCCCTCTAGTCTCTGAAATATTGATATTTTGAAAGTCGTCGTCATCCTCCGGCTCGCCAGACATGTTATAGCATTCCATCATCGATTGCATGTGGCAATGCGCATGTGGATCTACCAGGTATGTGACTGGCATAACTTTCAATACTACTTCCCGAATGATCTGAAGTGCATTGTGGACATTAGGATTGGAAACTGTGAAACTAAAAGTGTGGTTGAAACAAACCGTCAAGTCCTCCCAGGTAGTTATTTCTCTGCACAACTCTGCAGATACGTACCAAGACCTCGACATTTCATCCAAGGTATGAATAAAGCCATGGACCCATTCATCCTTTGGTCGCGCTGCCCATAGTGTTTGACACTCCGCAAAATGGCTGATAGGGTCATTCTGCCCATCATACTTCCCAGCGTGATACACCTCTGCAGTACAAAAATAGACTGTCATCAGCCTGCGACACTGCATCCATTCGATAATCATTTTCTTATGAGTTGCCCACCAGTGCGCTCGAGTAGCCGTGAGTGCTTCCTCTAGTGCCAAAATTCTTTGTGGCACTGAGAATATCTCTTCAAATACTGTTAAGAATGTAGACAGCTCCAATATCCCTTTATATACTAGCAATCCAACAATTTCAGTCTCAACATAACACAAAGATTGGGTAATTAGGCCACACTTTCTAAAGGATACCTCATGCATGCGGTTTTGCCAATTCTCGAGCGCATCATCAGATTCAGAGGACATAGAGTTAGCACTGCGCCAACGAAGTTCTCCCTCGACAATTGGGTGGATATAGTCTTCATATATGTTGTAAGCATGATCCCACCCCTTGACAACTTCATCCTTCATAGGTTCAATGTATCTCCGACCCTCATTTGGAGCTATGGGTGCGATGACTTGAATGTCCTGGTTCTCAAATGTCATCACGCGCTTCTTAAAATTAATTACGGGCATACTGTCATTGGCCCATCCAATCCCCAGCAACGCGGGATAGGATCCTTCCCCATTAATGACTTCAATCACATCAAAGTCAACGTGGGTTCTCATACCTTCAACATCGACAACCAATTTCGGTACCCGTCCAATGGGTTGCACCGTATCTTGGTTTTCCAATCGCAGCTGCACAGGGGACCAACCCAACGTTGGGCTCCCCATTTTCTGCCAGGTCTGCTTAGTCAGGATGTTCACATCCGATCCCAAGTCTAGGATGACTGAGTCCACCTCATAGTCACCAATCTAGATATTCATATGCATCTCTTTACCTATCTTTTTCTTCTGCAAGGAGTTCACTGCGGAGTGCTTCAGCTCCTTGCATGGATGGTACAACAACCTCTCCAACTTAACAAGAGCCTTGAGATCTTGTGCCAGTGCTAAGAATTTCTCAAATAACTGCTGCAAGGTACCATGCTGTTGCGATGGTCCGGCTTCTAAGAATAAATCAAAGGCAAATGACATTTCATAGACATGCAACTTACAAAGATTTCGCCCGATCACGTCCTGAGTTTCAAAAAACGTCTCTTTTTTAGTCGCAATATCAAACGTCGCTTTCTTCTTCCTAGTGAATCAAACGTGCAGTCGGGGTCCATCATCTCCCGTCATCACACCTCTGCGAGTGACAATGGTGATGTCGACATCCTACGTTCTGGACTCTGCTAAAATCGTTGCAACTGTTGGACCTTGAGTCTGGTTCATAGGCAGAGTTTGAGCCAGTGGTAGATTCTATTTTACTAGTGGGTTCATCGACTGATTCTCAATCTGGTTCTGGAGTGGAACTTGATTTTGGGCCTAGCTTTGTAACTGGCTCTGGTCTGGTAGTTGATTCTGAGTCTGCAACTGGGCTTGATTTTGCAACTGCAGAACATTTTCGGTTTGCCATATTGCGATTAACTGCGGGCAGTTCTCCATGGTATAATCAATCACTACACAATACGTGCATGAGCACTCTAAGTGTGAGAAGTCTCTCTGATAATTCCTGAATAGTCCACAATTATAACGTTAGACAGATGTGCGACCTCGTCCCCGTCCTCGTCCAAAGCCTCCTCCTCTGCCTTGGAATCTTCCGTGGAATCCTCCTTGTTGTGGGTATTGTGGCTGAGATACCTATTGTGGTGAAGGATTCGGTTGTTTCTGAACAAAGTGCGCTGCTTGAACGTATTGAGGCTACGCTTGGGCCATCAGCATTTGATTATATGGCTGTTGCGATGCAAACTACGGTTGTGGCGCAAACTGCGGCTACGACTATGGTGGAAAAAACTACATCGGCGGTGGCGGTGTGTAATGTGGTTGTTGTTGAGAACTAACCATTTGAGGATGCAGATGTGGTTGCTGGACTATGTGGTGGCCTTCGCCCTTCAAGAAATATGAATCATAAGTTCTGTCCTGAAGCAGATCTTATGTCCGACAGTCTTTATCCTCACGCCCCACTGAGCGATAGAATGAATAGTATAAATTAGCAGGATTTGATACCATCTTTTGCATACAACTACATTCCTCATGTTAGACTTGGAATATGCAACACCAAGGCACACCACCGCTACTCAATGGGTTCAAAGCTCCATATAACAGATAGTTCCTAAATTCGGGGCAAGTATCTTTGGTGTGGCCATCTACATGACATCGAGTACACCAAATATCTGTCCGTTCCTCCTTACCTTTCTTGATATCTTGCAGCTGGAGTGTGAGGTTCACTAGCTGCGCCTGGATTTGATTCATCCCAACTGCACTCTCCCCGATAGGTGAAGATTCGAGCTTCATTGCAATCTCCAAGGCTTCGATCTGCATCGCTATCTTTTGCTGCATCAATGGCTGTCAGATATGAGAAACCAATGCCGTGATAAGCCACTCTTTATGTTGGACATCACTCATAGAAAAACTGACTCTGGCCATCAGTGTTTTGAACCTCTGATCGAAGTCCCAAATGGTCTCATTAAGAAATTGTTTGATTTCCTTCAGCTCCACAATGTATTGTGCTTCCGACTTTGGTTTTCTAAATTCCTCAATTAGTCCCATCTGGATCTCATACAATGTCTTCGACAGAGTTCCCTGAGGAACTTAGATAAACTTCATAAACTAGTCAAGTGTGGGACCGCTCAGAGTAGTCGCTAACTATCCCTTCTTTACATCATCATCAGTGGCATGTCTAATAGTCCACACTGCTTCACATAAAAACCAATACTGCTCGGGATCATCGGTCCCATTTCCATGGAACAAGGGTATCTTCATATCATCGCCTGTCATCCTGGGCCGCCTTCCTACAGATGTTGATCTACTACTAGACTGTTTCTGGCATGTCGGACAAGTCAATGTGGGATTTGGAGTTTTTCCTGAGTTTGGAGTAGTGCATGGAGACGTGGGTATGTTGTAGCTGCAGTTTGATCTTACCGTCGTTCTAGGCGTAGCCTGGGCCTGTTCATCCTCATTGTCATTGTAGGGTCGCTTCGTCCCGTGTTGTTGTCCTTCACGGTCTTGCGTTTCAATCGCAGCAGGACCTTCCCTTGTCCTTTTCCTCTTCTCTAGTCAGAACCTTGCTCCTCCCCTTGTACAACCACTTCTTTCCTCGGCTTCCCTCACAATCTCATCGAAACTTGCACCCATCTACCCCTTATCTTCTCATTTGCCTCCCCCCTTGGTCGTGGGATCCACAGCCTCCACACACCGGAGCGTTACTACTCTAGGTGCATCTTGAGTATACCCTTTTCACAAACCAACATTTTAATCGAAAATTCAAGCGACAATAAGAACCTACCTCTGGGTCCATTGAAGAACTCCCTTTATGCTTCGCTGTAAGATTTATTGGTGTCAACAATGAACTCAGTGATATATCCCTCTAAGATACTATCCAACTAGACCTCAACGGTGTGCGACGCTCTATTGTCAGTTTCCTGCAGCTCTTGGATTAGTTCAGGGGTCCAGGACGTCGGTTCTCCTCCTTGAAAGTTCGTCTTCTTGTATGTGAATTGCGCCAACCACTCGTACAATATGATAGGAAGTTCGCCGAAGAAGTATTCATGTAAACCGTCGTGTATATATCTCGCTAACCACTTGTTTGTTGTCAGTCCAGGGTTCTGATTTTCTACTTCAGCAAATTCTCTCAGCTTCTGATCAAACCAATCTTGAAGTTCCAGTCGCGTCAGATGCCACATCCATTCTTGGGTAACCATTTGTCGGATGCTACATGCCCTCCTCTCAGTCGCAACGAGGTCCCGACAATGGAACTATTTGTTGGCACAATCCCGACCAACAAAACCCAGTTGACAGGGGTTCCACTCTGTTGATGCTCAACACGCCGAGATCTCCCTGAGCATCGGCCTAGACAGGTTTTACCCTGTCCAGTAACACCCACAGAGCGGATGAGGTCTCACCCAAGATGTTTGAGGGAGAGCTGTCAAAACCAAGTTTCCGCAGTATAGAGGAGGGTTGGGGCATCAAAGGTTCATCATCTTAATTTCTAGATCTAATCTATTTACTGAACCATTCATCATGTCGCATCTATTCATTCATCATTACATCAAATATACCAGTGGGGAAAAAATATCTAAAAGATGACATTATCCATAAGCAGAAAGCATCCCATTATCCATTCATATGCAGATCTATTCATCATTCAACATCATAATCACAACAATGTAAAATAGGAAAATATAAAAGGTGACAGGAGTTCATATCAATCCACATCACATCATATTAAATCCACAGAACAAATCATAGATCAAAACAGACAACGATCCAGTATCACTCTGTTCGGTATTCACTCTCCATGAATACCTCGTAAAATTATATTATCTCTTACATGCATAATTATTCTATTTATAGGCTTGTGCCTTTACATTCAAAGTCCACTTCTAACAAACTTCTAACTAACTTAACCACTAAGGACCACTATTCCAAAGAAATGGTCAATAGGTACAAAAAGTGACATGAAAATATCAAAAAGTGGACTATTTTCCGCCTATCGCGCTATCTTTGCCTTGCGCGGTGCCACATGAGTATGCGCAACATCCTAGATGCTGCGCAACTCACTTACCCCCAACCCATTTCCAACAGGAATCCATCCCAATCCTCTCCAATATTCCATGTCACTAATCCATCACAAAGGATCTATAGGAAATCCTTAATTGTTATTAACATATGCTTATAAAGACAACATTTATGGTCCTTAGATTTTCGTCGATCCATATGATTATTTGGTTTTGTGGGATCACAGTGTATTGTGCAACCCATGGTAATTTTTTTTAGAGTTTCTTTATAAATTTGAATCCTTATACAATCAACCAGTAGTTTAAGACCAAGGCAAGATAGTATAACACTAACTCGTAGCAGCGAAAGGGTGAACTCCATAGGATGTAAGGGAAAATATTTTATGTTTTTGTCCCAAATTTTGTGAACAACAATATACTACCCCATAGTAGTCCTTAGATAGTATATTGGCATGGACTTTGAAAGCGTATGCTAGCAATAAAACGAGTATGTCCATCTCATAGAAAACCCAAAAAGCACTTAAGATCATTGCTAGTAGAAATGACTTCTTGATTTTGGGTCACGGTCATCTTTTCAGTACATAGCTTGGAATAAATTTGTAACACCAACTAAATTGAGGGCAGAATATCATGGTGACATGTTGAGGCTAGCTTAAACTTTTCTTGTCTCTTATGTCCAAGTATTTGACATAGCTTACAGTTGATGAAACACGATTTATATCAAGAGTTCATGGCACGAAAGAAATGTATTCAGGAACAATAAAAGATAATAACACGCAATCATTTCAATCACCAATTCTATGTTCTTCTTTCCAGTAGGTTTGTGGTAGTGTTTGGCATGGATTTATGATTGGTGTAATTAGATTGATTTTTTGCAATAGTATTGAATCTCTTAATTAGGAGAACACCCTATGTATGAAAATCCCTCCATAGGATTGATATAGAAACCCTTGAAGTGATATTTTCCAAAACTAAGTAAATTAGTTGACTATAAATTGGGAATGGTGTTTTGGAGGATATTTTCTAGGGGTGGGGTACACATGTTACTTGCTTGCAAAACATATATTACCTACTCATGTTCTTAGTTGAAACATTTGTAAGGGTTAAAATATGCCAAGAAAATAACTTAGATATGAAGTTCACCCTTATACTAAGGCATCTACCTTAGTGTAGAAAGGGGCCACCTTCATACATTTGTTGCATTTATTTGCACAATGTGCTTCCCATCACTCCAAATTAGTTGTCCATATATTAGGAATTTAATTTCCTAGGAGAAGTTTCACAAGTTTGGTGTTAACGCTCAACATGCAACTCAATTTCTCATTTTTTCTTTGGAAAATTATGCTTCCTTAGTTTTATTGTCACATATAACCCTCCTGGAGGAATCATAGTGGCCTTGTAAATTAATGTGCATTATGCACAACATCTATTAAACTCTGCTTGAAATTTTTTAATCTCTTCTTCCAAGGACATATTACATGCATTATCCATAGGACCTAGATGTGTTATCTTCCATGCAATCTTTTCTTTAAAAAATTGTATGGCTCTTGTCAAAGATTAGTGGAATTTTGACCTTTAACATAGAATTGAGAATTTGTGTCAAGATCATGGTCATATGCTTGGATCTTTAAGAAATTATTAGTACTCCATTCAACTCTTGACCATGGAAACCAATGATGAATCTACTTTGTGAGCCTTTCTAACTAGCCATATAAATTTACTAGGAATTCAACCCAAACAATCTCATGAAAGTGCTCAAACAAGTACTTACCCTTGAACATTATGGATGAATGAGAATGCACATAATGCAAGTACTTGTCATGCATAGATGCAATTTCCTGGTAGGTGGATGAATGGAATGCACCTCAGACTAATCTTGATGTTGGTCCGTTGTCGACAACTTCCACCACATCATAGCTAATCTAAATTTTCTACTATTTGTGTGTAAAGTTGACACTTATACAAACTGTAAAATATGCATTCAAGTTTCCAAATATAAAAACCTTTGTTGTGCCCAAACTAGGAATAATTTTTTTCTTCTTCAAGCTTGGGAACAAATTCAACAACAATGCCTTAGTTTCATGTTTCCGCATAATGCACAAAATACATCCTCTTTTCTTAGCAATTTTATTTAAATAAAAAGTCTCACAAAGTACATAACCAAGTTCATCCTCAATCCATTCTTCCATAACTAAAATATATAATCACCACTTGAACCTTCACTTCCATTGTTTTTCACTTGAGGATAGGCTCCAAGAAGGGAAGGGGTCTATTTTGCTTGATCAAAACCATATGTTTATATACATACAAGAGATATGAAATATAAGGTTTGAAAACATCCTAATGTATGAAATATATTGCATGTGATATATGGTTATATACATACTACCATGTAAATATGAGTCATACCTCAAGTTTGAAGGTGCCCAATCATCATAAATGCATGGCATAGATTGCCATCAAACCCTCCTACTTCAAGCTCCCTTCAAATATTGTCTTTTCTAAGTGAAGTACATATGCATTGTCACGTCCCCTCTCCTCAAGAGGACGTGACCTACTGCTTTGCTCTATCATAATAACCAAGGATCTATCCCCATGAACATAAACCAAAATGCATTGAAATAAAAGACATGTACATATGCATAATACATGAAATATACAGCGGAAACACATCTCTTTTAACACATTCATCATGTTCATGATAATTATTAAACAAATTACATTACAGGAATTAAATACATGGAGAATACTTATCTTGAAAATAAGTTTTCCAACAACTAGCTATGTCACTGCAACGTTCCACCCAACCATAGGCCAGTGTGCTCATCAATCTCTGAGCACCACTACCACCCCCGAGCTAGGCATGATTTTCACAAGGAACTAGGGAAAACCAGGCTCACACATAGCCAAATACAAGCAAGGTTTAGCCAAGACAATCTACTATTGGGTTTATTAGGCTGCTAACGAAATGGAAAGGGAGAATTGCTAAGCTAGTGAGCTCGACCACAGAGCTATGGACACCTGCACCAGATCTATCTAGTTTGAAATCCACAATATCTACACACCTAACTTAAGGAATTATTCCCTTCATTGCTACATAGTCCCTTAGGCCATACCTTCCCTTTCAGTGCTCTTCAGGGTGTGCATAGAAGAGTTTCCAGCCCCTCTTGATCTGTCTGTGAGGTTCCTCTCTTCACTAGGTTTATCAAGCCAATTCTAGGCCTCTTCCGCTCCTAAGTATTTCATACCAAAACAAGGGTGCACACAACAGCAAAATACAAATGTTGGGCTTGCAGAAAAATGGTCTGGAAACCAAAACGGAATTGGTAGAAGGGGAAATCAACCCTGGGTGAGCAATTCGAATTTAGAAACGTTCCTGGTCACTGCCGAAGCAAAAACGACCTCTTCAAACCCCCAAATCGTGGTTCTTTGCTTCCCATTCACTGAGCAATACAAAAACAGGTTTCCCCAGCCATGGAAAATGAGGAAAACAACATAAACCGTGAAGGAAAATGCCCAGCAAGATCATAATGCGTGAGGAAGACAAAAATGTGAATGAAGAATGGAATGGGTAGACATTTGTGGGTGTTTACTTTCCCAATAAGTCAAAATTCGTTTTCCCAAAACTGATGGCTTTCCCAATACGAATTTGACTGCCATACGCTTCCCTTCCCAAGGCATTAACTGCCCCAACCAACTTCTGGAAGAAATAAATGATTGGGCACACAAGACAAAAGAGGTAGTTGACAGCTTTACGGGTTCTTCCATTGACACTTGGCTCAATAGTTTGAATATTTTCCCTCCCTATTCCTTGTGAAATCATGCCCCCATCTCTTTGTTGCATTGACATATCTAGTTGTGGGTATTTTTATTAAATTGCATATTTACATGATGTCTCATTTTATAATGTGCCTGGCTAGCACAAGACCATATGTAACAATTTTAACTGTTGATACATAAGAACGCTAAATCCATGGTGGGGCCTTGGCCTTTAGCTCCTCACCATGATTTAATAATGATAATTACTTCATATACAATTTTAATACAATTTGGGGTCAAAATTGAGATATTACATTCCCCTCCCCCTTACATTGGCACCGTCCTCAGTGCTATTCAAAATTGAACAAAAATGGATGTGCCACTCGCATGGCATCCTCCATCTACCATGTACCCACATCGAGACCATAGTGCTTCCATTGCACCTTTACTTGTCCAATGGCTCGGTTCTAGAGCACTGTTACCTTCTTGTCTAGGATGCGCAATGGCTCGGTTTGGAACTCTCCCTCGGGTTCCACCTGGATCACATCCCAATTAATCACATGGTTAGGATCATGCACATATTTCTTAAGCAAAGAGACATAAAAAACATTATGATCTATAGTGCTAGCAGGAAATGCAAGTCTATATGCAACTGGCCCTATTCTTTCAAGCACTTCAAATGGCCCACAATATCTAGGTGATAGCTTGGAAAAACTCCCAAGCTTTAAGGATCTCTTCCTTGGCCTCACTCTAAGATAAACATGATCCCCAACACTGAACTCCCTATGCACTCTATGCTTATCTGCGTATCTCTTCTGTCTATCCTGGGATGCTTTCAAGTTCTGCCTGATCTTTGCAACCTCTTGTTCCATTTCCTTAAGCAATTCTAGACCAAGCACAATTCTATTCACTGGATTATCCCAAGCTACTCGTGTCCTACACTTTCTTCCATATAAATCCTTATATGGACGCATTCCTAGTGATGCTTTCTGTTTCTCTATTACGGTCAATTAAAGCAAACCATTCATTTACTCTACAAGGGATTCTTCCAATATGCCTAGCATTATCAATTTCATCAACTTCAATTGTAGGATTTATTGCATGGTTTTGCTCGTGACCCTGAAGTTGGTTCTCATTTCTTCTTAATTCCTCTAATTCCTCTGAGCATTCACCTCCAAGCATTTCCAAGTTAATCATCCTGGCAAGTTCAGCTATTTGATTTTCTTCCGAAGATGAGTCAGAGTCTTCCATTGCCATAAACATGCTTTCAGGCTGCCTATATTTCCACACTTCATTTACATCTTCTACAATATGGGCCTTAGCATTATTCAACAATTCTTCCCCATGTTTTTAATTCCTTCCTCAAAAGTCTCCAAATGTTTTTCATAGCAGGGTTCCCTATTGATTCTAATCAGAGCGCCATCAAAGTTTGGGACACAAAGGTATGATAAATCCATCATGAGGTATCCATCTAAACCAGCTGCCAATTTTCTAGATAAAAACATTCCATATGTTGGGGGTAAATCAATGACAACTACATCCATCATAGTGGAGATATCTGAGCATGCAAACAAATCATCTCTAAGGTTTTTGATCAAGCTGTAGGATGGTACTCGCCTTGAGTCTATGCCACAAACATTTCCATAAGGCCTGGTCACTTGCAATCCCATTTCTTTCATGACATGCAAAGGAATTACATTCATGGCGGCTTCAGAATCCAACATGCAATTATGCAGGAGCATATTTTGAATGTGTAAAGTTAGGTAAAAGGGAGGGTGAGCACCGTTCTTTCTTTCACAGATAGCAGATTGGATGTTAACAGGTGGATCCTTCTCATATTTGCTAGGTTGCATCCCATTAAGGCTCTGCATGTGACTAGACTCTAAAGCAAACTCAGGGGTTTTGTCTTGGTCAATGCCATCAAAGAACTCCTCTACCTGGCTTCTTACAGAGGGCACATTCATCAGTTCAGTGATAGGGATATCACACATTATCTTGCTTATCTCTTTCTCTATGTCAATGTTTAAATTCAAATATTCTAAGGAAAGATCTTCTTCTTTCTTATTCTCTTCATTAATTGCTTTGTGTTTGTCTAAGAAAGAAGGTTGGGGATCCACTCTTTGTTTATAGATTCTAACCTGTGGTTGTTCCTTATTTTCAGGGATGTTTATTGCACAACATGAAGGATCATGCTCATTAACAAAATCCTCTTCCTGCTCCCAAGGTTCTTCTTCTTGCTCCCATGGCTCTTCCTCTAGGAGAATTCTTCCAAACCCATCGTCAAAAGATAAATTATTCATAAAATTGATGTTGTTTGGTTGGTCATCAGGGTAACTGGTGTTTGATGGTTCTTCTTCATTCTCATCACACCAATTAACATTCTTCTTCTCAGGATTCTCTGGGTACTCGGGTCGTCTTCTATTACGATCTCTCTCAGGACCTCTATTGTTGTTCCAATAGGGTTTAGGGCCATAAGGATTTCTGTCTCTCAGGATCGTGAAAACTAGCATCACTCTTGGTCAGGACAGTTAGTTGTCTCATCATATCTTGCATGGTTTCTAACGTGTCCTTTGATTCTTTTGGTTCGCTCACAGGTTCCTTAGGCTTTTGGAGCTTAGGGTCAGATCTGGAAGAGGACGGGGCATAATGATCGAAGAAGTTTTGCTTACCAATAGATGCCGCATGTTGCTCAGCCATCTTTGCATTGAATTGGGCAGTCTTTAAGTCATTTGGATTCTTATCCTTTAAGTTGAAACCCAACCAACCGTCAAAAGCATTGAGATAATGAATAACAATTGCCTTGTCCTTAGGTCTAATTTCATCTAGGATATTTTCTACAGTCTTGTCAAATCTCAGGTTAAACTCATGGATTGTTTCATTCTCCCTCTTCTTTATGTCAAACAGTTGTTGTAAGAGGAATTTCCCATCCAACTTGTGAGACCAATCACTGTTAAGCTTTGTTATGAAGTTGTCATATCCATTGATGGATGAAGCAGGTAAGCTATCAAACCACTTCTGCACATCTCCTTCCAGAGAATGCAAAAGGCCTCTCATGAATACATCTTCATCAACAACCCCATATGCTTCCATATGATCCCAGACTTTGTTAATGTGGTCTTTGATGGAGGTAGCTGACACTCCATCAAACTTTGGAGCCTTTTCTAAATATTTATCAGGCATGTCATGCGGGGCCCCTTGGATCAGGGAGATAACTAAAGGAGATGCCATGGCCTTCCTTCCAAAAATCCTAGGGTTTTGTGGAGGAGGAGCATTCTGATTTCCACTAGTGTTTGTTCCGGCCATCGGGCTAGATGAAGTTGAAGGAGATCCCAAAGGATGACTTGAGAAAACAGTGGGGCCTGATACTTGTTTGTTTTTCCTTGCGTACGTTATAGGGAATCCTTCCGGGTTTATAGGGCATTCTAGGAACTTAAGATTAATACATTGGGTACGGTCCTTAGTGGAGTCACAGGGTGGAGTCGCCAGGTGAAACACACAAGTAACTCACCAATAAAAGATATGTCGTAGGGAAAGGTGAGGTATGTTGAACCAAGGTAGGCATCTACCTCTCCGACAACGGCGCCAAAATGTTATCACCAACCTTGTAGTTTCCTATGTGAGGTGGATCCAGGATGAATGGTAGTGGGACAGGCAACTAAGGAGGTGGAACCAAGACTGCCTAGACTCCCAAATGAATGGTTGTCACGCCAATCAAGGCAATCTTCGCTTTATGTTATCTAAGTCCAAGACAACAAAGGGGGAGACCCAGATCTACTCCCGACATGAGAGATCAGACCTAGACACCAGATTTGATCAAGTAGGCTTGAGGTACGTAAAGTGTAAGGTAATTGAATACCCTAGATCTATGGGAGATGTTACCAGGTGTGCCAAGGCTTTGGATTAGGGATTTGGAAGTGTTAAGTTCGATCCAAAGTGGAACCAAGGTAACTTATGGGGTTGATACAAGATCTGGGGTTGAGGTACTAACAATTGATGAAGATAACCGTTGCCTTGGGAAACGTAACCAATGCAGGGTGAGTAAGGAGAGAGCTGGGAANGAAAGATGTGACAATGTCAAAGTACCTGAGTCATCAAAGAAAAGTCAACTTTCAGGGAAAAGAGGTCAAAAGAGGGCTAGTGCTAGGCTTGGATATCAGTGCCTGTTGGGCCTTGGGAAATGGAGTTAGTATCTGCACAGCGTTAGAGTGAAACCACTTGGGATATGCCTTGATCTACAGACCCAGAAAAGTGTTTGGCACGGAAAATTTAGTTTGCAGCGGAAACTAGCAGAAGGAGGGTTAGCGCTAGGGTTTGGAGGGACAGATCCTTAGATCTAGGAAAATCTGGGAGGCATCAGCTCAACGTTGGAGGAGAAATGGGATGTGGATGACCTGATCTACAAACCCAAGTTGGAAAAATGTAGAAAAAATTAGATTCGGAAAAGTCAGAAAATGACTAGGAGTGCTAGGGTGCTGAAAGTCAGTTTCTCAGATCTAGGGCCATGTGGCAGCAACTAGCTCAGCGTTGGAGGTTTTTTGGAATGAGGAGGACCCGATCTACGAACCCAAGTGATTATTTTTTGGAAAAAGTCAGATCTAGAAAAGTCAAAATTTCAGTGGGGGCGCTGGGTTTAAACTTTAAACAGTCGATTTTTTTAGATCTAGAGAAAACCAACCACTTTTTGGATAGCGTTGAGGATGAATTGGTGAGAGGAATGCCCGATCTACAAAACCCAACAGTGGTTTGTCCAAAGATCAAATGGTTCCCTGATTAAGTATTTTTGGATTTTTTAAAATATTTTGGAATTTTCAGTAAATTGAAGAAAAGCAGGTCCAATGGATTGAGATCATGGAAAAAAATAACCAACTTGTAGATCTTACCTGGAAAACCTTGTAGATGCCTTGATGATGATGATCCCTTCCATCCCGATCAATTTGAGAAGCTTGAAGCGAGTTCTATGCCCAGTGTTTTCCCGAGAAAGTCAATGCGCCCTCTTTCTTGCACAAGAAACGTCAACCACATCAGATTTGTTGTGACTTGAGAAAGAAGCTATATGCTGCAGAAAAATAGGAAGAAGAAATCATAGGCCACCACAACACTAATGAAAACTCCCTGATAAAAAACGAAGACAATCCAAGCGAGTTGAGGTCCCCCTGCAAAAATGCCCAAGCTGAAGTCGTCCTCTTGTAGACAAGACAATGATCCCCAAAAAATATAGATCTCATAACAATTTCCCGAATGCTAGGAAGCAAAAGACTTTCCAATCACCATCTAAGAACATCATATGCAAAGGAGATCCAAGAAAATATCCACAAGAAATGTTTTCTATTATCTAGATCCAAGAGCCAAAGACCCCTTACAAATAAGAAGCTTTCTCTTTTAAATAGAAATGAGAGAACCAAAGTCCTAACCACTTTCAAAACGAGTGACTAAGATTAAAAGATATAAATGTTCTAATCAATGGTTGAGATGAGCTCAACATACAATACATGGATCAATATAACCATAAAGTACCAAAGTGGACTAGATCACCCATAAAGAGGGTACCCCACTCAACAAGAAATAAATGAAGCACATGGTGGGTCTATGGAGTGTTAACTAACTCCCTATGGGTTCTCCATGGCACAATAAAATAATATACTATTTTAATTTTTTGACTTTGTGCCTATTTGAGGAAATTGTGAACCTCCCAAAAGCTCTAGAAAATAATATAAAAATGCCCAAAAAAATAGGTGTGGGCCCAATCAGGTACTGCAATTGCTGGAGAAGGTACGGAGGACATCACACTCATCATCATGACTCATCCCATGTCATTTCCTTGCCTCAGTAGCCCAAATCGATTCCTTCAATAGCCATTTAATCATTTTTTTAACCGCCTCGAGAAATGTGAACCTACCAAAATGACCTCCTAGGGTGCCTGCGTTGTCAAACTGAGCCCACCAGGCTCTTTGGGATGGGGGTACTATAGTACAGTCAAGTGGCTGCACCCCCTATGCCCCATACAACGCCCTAGGAGATCCCAATAAAACATCTCCCTGCTCAGACACATCATCCTATGAAGCAAAACTGCATCAGAAAGGTAAATTGAGCCTGGTCATCTCTGCAAGTGCTTGAAACTGAAAATAAGCTATCTCACTAGACTCGGAGAGTCCAAATCTATCTAGGGTGCATACTCATACCCCTTCCAGGTCTCTGCCTGATCATCAACAATATCCAATAGACAATATAATCACATGTAAATTACCAGATACCAATAATATAACTCAGGCTATCATCCATCTGCTGCAAGTGTTACAAGGCTAAGATATACTCTACAAATCATTTAAGTAACATTCAGAACAAGTAGAAGTCACCTCACTGGAGGTACATCAACAAAATACATATATAGGATTCTATTTATTATTACTCAGACCAGACTTTCAGGACTATACTCACTTCATAGTTGTAGTCAATTTAATAGTGAAGGGTGAAGGCTGAAATTGACAAGGCTAGGGTAAAGGATGACTACCAATTTAACATCATGACACTTTGGATATGGAAAGGGAATACTCACTATAACCACATGCCAGACAAACAACAACATAGGGAATGGCAGTGCCTCACAAATGGTTGAGTTGTTCAGAGAGTGCTTATTCAACTTAGGCATGATGTCTACATCAAGTTTGATCCAGGTTCATTAGGACCATCAATTTTATTTCCATGGCCTTTTTGGCCTATATGACCTTTTGGGGACTTCACCAGTGCTTAAAAGCACAACTAACTGCAGCTTTCAACCATGACATTCAAATTTATAAGGTCAACAATATTTGGATATAGCATATATTTAACCATTGCTTTTGGGACCTTTTCTTATATCCTTCACAGAGTATTTTAGCATTTCATTGCTCTTGCCCTTTGCTCGTATATGTTAAGAAACACATTTTAGAATTTACATTTTCCATGGGCGCATATATAAACATTTTCAATACAAGTAGTACATGAGTTTTCAGTTTTAGCCAACATCTCAAGTGACTAGGTGGAGTTTTGCACAGTGCCAAACATCGGGACAACTGACCAGAATGATTTAGGCATACAATCCAACTCACCAAAGGTAAGTTCTGTCACCAACTTAGAGCCGAGACACACTATAAAAAGGGAGGTTTGTCCAACAAAGGTTCTAGCGGGGAAAGGTTCTCCATGCCATAAGTCAAGTAGTAAGTCAGGTTAAAAACAAAACTGGAAGGTAATGGATGGGTGGAGACAGTGAAAGATGAATTCAACACTAGCAAGCCAAAGAAATGGTGGGAATGACTACCTCTATTCTCCCTAGGGAGGGTAAAACCAATGAGTATAGATCAGGAACTTCCAAGTCTAGGTGGGGACACCAATACATAATACAAATACATCCAAGTCCCTATATTTATGACCGCCAGATCATGACACTAAATGCTAGTATATGTCACAAAGATGAGTATAAGAGCAATGATAACCATAACACAATAAAATAAATGCTGAGTCATAACCATACAAATAATCCATCTGAACCATCATTTGTCCAATGAGAAAACACTAGAACCAATCTGGGCATCACTAACTACTGTGCAAATGACTGAATGGCTACATCAGTCCTCGAATCTGAGTGTCCTGAGAATCAGTCCTGACATGGGAGAGTATAATAGTCCACTAACAAAATAATGATCCGTAAAAAATGCTCATCTCAGCATCTCATATGTAAGAGATTTGGCTGAAAAATGTACCATATCTAAAAAATAGAATATGGTAGCCTGGCTACTATATATGTGATAACACAAGACATCTTTGCAAACTTTTATTCAATGTATGGTCTTAATTCATAGGTGCAAGGACCATGCTCTGATACCACTGTAATGTCCCTTTTTGTAATTTTGGAGAAATGCACAAATTGGGTAAAATTCGAGCTTAACTAGTCATGACTCTAGAGGGTTCCAACTTTCACCAAATGGTCCCGAATTTGAAAGAGAATGGTCTTGTGAGTATTAAAACATCCCAAGGTGGTTTATGGATACTTTGTATCAGAATTCAGATCTCTACAACCTTGTTTGGGGCTAATGACAAAAAGGCCAAAAATTACTAGGAAATTGTGATGAAATTCCCCCCAAGGTGTAGGCCAACCGGGATTCCCAACTCATGTACGAACATAGCAAATTTGTAAGAAGAGTATGGGGACTGATATTAGAACTCATGGAATTTCATTACACATGGTTATTAGTTCTGAAAACTGGTTATATATTTCTACATTTGTTTGATAATTTTCAGTGAAATTGCTTATGGAGAAATTGCATAACTAGCTCGATTTTGACATATGAAAGGTAGAGTTAAAGACTCAGATCAGGGTGTGACATATAGGGACCATATACAGAATACTGATGGATTCCCAAACAGTATTAAACACCATATAAATCGCTTCATACACTGTCCGGTATACAACTCATTCAGTATGGGAGTCAAATACATGAAAACTAGTGAATTGGTAGCATGGAATTGCAAGAGTTTCACATATGGGTTTCTTATATTTCGAACCACAGAGAACAGGGACATGAAATTATAGAGTAACACATCATATATGTTTGTCAAAAAATCATCAAAATTAGATAACATCCCTCATACAAATCTGGTACAAGACTCCTTCAAAATTGAAGCTAAAGTCATGGAAACTAGTGATTCAATGGCATGTGAATGCAATCTTTTCACACAATAGTTTATTGGATTTCGATCCAAAGAGGATATGGACATTAAATTATAGAGTAAATCATATATGGATTTCCCAACATCATCCAACTCATATAATATCCCTCATACAAATATGGTATAAAACTACTTCAAGATTGAAGCCAAATCCATGAAAACTAGTTATTCAAGAGCATGGGGAATGCGAGCCTTTCATACATGTATTTCTAATATTTAGACTTACAGAGCATATGGATATGATATTATAGAGACATACATCATAAATCATAGTTCGGGCATCAACCATCCTCAGCAAGGCGCAAGAATCACTCCAACAAGTGCGCCATCAAATGTGAGTGTGGGAAAATGTAGAAGGAATGAGAGAATGGGGAGATAGATGAGAATTCGACTGTATGGGCCTTCAACCTGAAAATAAAACCCCTTCATTAATCTCCCATGAGAGGTATGAATGGCCTCTCCATCAATCAACTTGGAAAGAAATCCAACTCCCTCGAAATTGGTTCACAAGCAGGGAGAGTGAACACTCACTGTGCAATGGACAAGCAAAAGCTCTCCAAAAATTCCAAAGGCCAATTAAGAAATGATCAAAATCTATTATCCTTCCTCATGACATCCTTTTATTAACTTCATTATGCCTTCNAGCTTCCTCCAACTCATCTTAGTGGTTTAGTAACTCTCATGACACTTGTCTTCCTCTTCATGCTCCAATTCTTTCCCCAATTCGAATGGCTGCCTCTAACTTCCAAATTCGACCTATTGGTGGCTATTTTTATCCCTGACATGTCATATTTTCCATATGTCAACAATCAGGTCTGAATTTTTCATACTTGTCATAGAATCTTCCATCATTTGTTGTCATAGAGTGCATACAATCTCCTTCCAAGTGGCACACCTTGTCTTCTAGTCTCTTCCTCTTCCACGTGAGTTACTCTCCTTTACTAATTCGACTTCTTTGACTCATTATATAATATTTGACACCACATTACCATCCAATAATGTTACGTTATACATTACCCATTTGTTCGAATTTGGATGAATATCATGCCAAGTGTGCGCAGAATCTAGTCACCCAAAGGCTCCACAAGCTTTCAAGCATCTTCATGAACTCATGCCACCTTATTTTATTGGAATTTATCATTTATGTGACCCAATTAAATGTGAATATGGTAAAATTAAGTCCTTTTGGGTCGCATAGCCCCTTATTACAAAATTTATGTCTCCATCTCAACCTAGGGAACTAGTAGGTTGGTGAAACATTATTTGCTAGTTTTTCACCAGCCTATCCAAACTTCTATATAGGAAGGTCCTTCCAAAACAAAAAATTTCAAGTCTTACTTCTAGCATATTCCTTACATTGCCAATATTTGAATTGTCTAATAAATTGACCTAATAACAAAATATATGTGGAGTACATATACTCTCTAGAAATGGAAACCCCATGGAACGTGGTATTCAATTTTCATCTAAGGTGGAATGCAGAAGGAATCTTCAACAACCTCCCTTTCCTTCTGCTATCCACCTGCTATCAAGGCAAAGCCTCACAGTTTGTTCCAGACTTGCGATTTGAGTCATCATTGTCTCCAATTTGTCTTCGTTCCTATCACACCGATCCTTTATCAAATCCAGTTGAAGCTGGAAGTATATCTTCTCAATATACCTTTGTTGGTCGTCTTCATCCTGCCACTCCTCCCGATGTTGCTCCCTGTCCCAGAGGTCCCTTTCAATTCCCCGCAACTTGATCTTGATCCTATGCAGACCTCGAGCAACTTGGTGTACCGCATGCCCTATGCAGAAAAAGCCTCACTATCACTATCCATACCGGTTACTAGGACAATGCAATTCTCCACCACCTTTGCAAGGATCACCCTCCAACAGATTTTGGGGATAGCAAAAGAACGAAAGAAATATTTTGACATTTGATTTTTCCCCAAATGAAGCTATAAATGCTACGAGAGATAATATGGTCCCCTTGTGAAATTGTAGATCCAATCGTCCCCTTGATAACTCAATGATTCACTCATATTGCTTGATCCTAGATGATCGGAATTAAGCACGCATCCCCCACATGCATTAAACATGGTATATGTCTTGATGTTACACCACCTCTAAAACTTTAGATTTTTCTCCTTGATTTGGTTTTATCCAGACTTAGGTTAAGAACCTTCAATCACTTAAGGAATTGGATCATATATCTCATCCCCATTCAGGTTTATAAGACAACCTCCATTACCCTTAGTGCCTTTATTATCCAAAGAATCTGCATCCCTATTTTGGCCCCGAAGGATATGGAAAAAATTAGCCTTACGTATTTTCTTTAGACTCTCCAATACTCTACATTGGTTCCTAGCCAAGGAGAAGTTCTACAATGTTTGGTTTTTCTTGAAGGCCCTGATAATCAACTTTGAATCTCCAAAGATGAGGGCTTATGAGATTCCTTTCTGGATCGACATTTTTGTTCCTTTCCAAAGAGCTAATATTTATGCCTGGTTGTTGGAGGTCTTGCCGAGGCTCCAGGAAAATGAGTCCAATCTATTCCGTCCAGGGTCAAAGAGAACCCCACCCGCACCTTCCACCCCTAATGGATGGGTTCATACTAGAAATGTCCAATGTTGACACTTTACAGGGCCTCTACAAGATCATAATAGTTTTGGCTTGTTATATCAATGATAATTTCTTGCTTGACGAGAAATTTAAAGGTGACATCAATTTTTCCATCCCAGTGAAAACAATGGGGGTTTTCTTTTGTTCCTTAAAAAATATCAACCATGTAGGTAAAAGTCAAATATAGGAATAAAGAGTGTTTTCCTCCCTACGTAGAATTCGTAAAAAACTTAAATTCACAAGACACTAAGGGCTTATCTGCATAGGTGAGTACTTATCTATATGGATGGCTACCAAGTGGATGGAAAGTGAAGATGGTTTCTTTTCTTGATTTTTTGGTAGACGGTCAAGATATTACATATTGATTGGCAATTAATAGTGTGCAAAAATGAACTAAGATTTCCTAGACTCAAACATTGGAATAGTCCAATGGTAGGGTTGTGTACCAGGCATAGGTGAAAGGAAGCTTGTTCATTTTTTATAGTGTAACCTATTGTGATGTTCTAATTCATCATTACATAGATGATGTGGCTTACATATGATCCATGTTCTACCAATGTAGTGCCCTCTACTTCAGCTCTTATGTGCCTTCTTTTGAATATTTCAAAGATCTAAAATCCTGAGTACTCCATATAGGCACATATGCACAATGGACTAAGCTCAAATAATGAAACACTAGATGAACTCCATTAATATCAAAATGGAAGAGTTTTGATAGTAATATTATTAATTTTGAAAGGAAATGATTGATCCAACAATTGGGCCAAATGACTCTTCTATATAATATTTTTACATCTCTTGTATGTATAAAATCATATATCACATGCAATATATTGCATATGATATGGTTATATTTCATATGATATCTCATATATGTATAACAAAAAATATATCATACGAGATATGAAATATAAGGTTTCAAAACATCCTAATGCAGTATATTTCAAAAATTCCTAATGTTTTCCATGGAGGTATTAGATTTAGGGGCAAACAATGTAACAAATGTAGTATAGGATGGGCTATAAAATTAGACAAACTGTTGCCAATCAAATGCCCTCCAAAAACCAATGAAGGAAATCACCATGAATAACAAAACCTAAATAGAAATACAAATGCCTAGCAAGACATCCCACCAAGTTATCTAACCACACCAAGGCTTGTCGCTAGTAGGTAGGGAAAGTATTTTCAAAGTGTTATCCCTTCAAGATAGCCTCCTCAATCCTTTTTCCTTACAGACGATGAAAATATCTCACAATTCACGCACCTTCTAGAACCTATAGAACATGTGTGTGTGGTCCCCATGACTCCCTTCGAAAAAAATACTAAGTTGAGTTAGCTTTGTTCAAGAAGGGTTGGCTCCATGGTGGCATCGTTTGAAGGATTTTTTTACTGAGTGTGGATAGGCACGATGATACAAACTGAAGGAGCATGAAAATTGAGAAAAAAACAATTGAGAGGGAACCAGATGTCTTTGACCTACGAAGCTTTGGTCTTAACAACAAACCTAGTTGATAGGGATGATGCTTCCAAGGAAAAATAAGCATTTTCCTTTGGTATGTTAGGATCGTTGGGTCGTGTAGTTGACCCAGAAGATGAGAAGTTGTTGGTTGAAGGTGAGGGTGTGATTGGTTGCAACTTGCCTCTCTTGGTGTATTTGAGAAAGATGCAATGTGAAGAACAATCAGAGGTAGATGGAGGCAGTGGCCTTGGGATCCACCTGCCATCCATTCCACAATGAGAAAAAAATTGGATAGGATTGCTACCTAAGGGTAGGTAGCACAACCAAGGCACCTTGGTGATGTGTGCTAATGAAGTGAATGCAAAATAGATATGTTGTGAGCTCAAGAACAACTATTCCTTGTTGAGAAGGAAAGTTGCATAGTCAAGATGGAATTTGACGCAGAAACATGTGGTTCAAACGTTCATGTCATGAGACACTTTCATCATTTGGGCGCCAAGCTGGATTAGCTACCTTGTTTTCTTAAGTCATGATGTGATGCAATGGATAAGGAATTTGCAAGCTTCTATAAAGAGTTACTAATTATGACCCTAGGAAATTGATAAGTTTATAAATAATTAAACAAATGTTAGAACTCTTTAAACCTAATGCATAGGCATGGAATAGTTGCTTTACAACTGCCCTTATTTTATCCATATTATTCGTAGTGATGTTTTGCATATGGTATTATGAATTATGTGGATTTTTATTGAATGGCCATTTTTTCCAAGCACACCAGGGCCATTCAGGGACACTTTGAGAACTTGCTACGAGGACAAGAAACCCAAACCGAGCAACGTAATTGGATTCCATCAAATCCCACATGTGCATCTATCCATTATGGATGTCTCCATGTTGGCTACAGTCATGCGGGAACGTTCGGCTCAAATTTGACCCCTTGTGCGAAATTGGCACGACCTTTACTAAGCAAAACCCTAGTTATGGAGATGACATAATATGACCATTACAAGGTAATTGAGTCATGGTACAGGGGGTCCCCCAACTAACATCAAGCATCCCGGATCCATCAGATTCAACGGATTCGTGACTGAAGTCACAGTTTTGGTTCTGTGGAATTTTTTGCCAAACACCTTGGGGCCATTCAAGAACACTTTAAGAACTTGCTACGGGTTCACGAAACCCAAACTGGGAAACATAACTAGGTTTCATCAAATCCCACATGTGCATCTATCCATTTTGGATGTCTCCACAATGGCCACTATCGCGCAAGAGCATTCAACTCAAATTTGACCCCTTGTGCAAAATTGGAACGACCTTCACTGAACAAAACCCTAATTCTGGAGACAACACAATAGGACAGTTACCGAGAAATTGAGTCATGGTACGAGGGGTCCCCCAACTGAAACCGGGAATCCTGAATCCATCGAAATAAACGACTTCGCTACTAGAGATACAGTTTTGGTTATGTGGCCATTTTTTCCAGGAAACCCAGGGCCATTTAGGGACACTTAATTGAGAACTTAGTACGGGTGTAGGAAACCCAAACCAAGAAATGTAACCGGGTTCTGTCAGATCCCACACGTGCATTTGGCCATTGTGGATGTCTCCAAGTTGTCCATGGTCGTGCGACATCATTCAACTCATATTTGACCCCTTTCTATGAAATTGAGTCATGGTACAGGGGATCCCCCAGCTAAAACACGACATCCAGAATCCATCGAAATTGATGGATTCGTGATCGAAGACACGGTTTTACATCTGTGGCCATTTTTTTCGGGAACCCCAGGTCCATTAGGGACATTGTTAGAACTTGGTCCAGGTGCAGGAAACCCAAACCGAGAAATGTAACCGAGTTCCATTAGCTTCCACACATGCATCTAGCCATTTTGGATGTCTCCATGTTGGCCACGATCACGCGGTAGCATTTGGATCAAATTTGACCCCCTTGTGCATAATTGGAAAGGCCTTAACTGAGCAAAACCCTAGTCCTGGAGACGACACAATATGACCATTTTCAGGAAAGTTAGTCATGGTATAAGGGATCCCCTAGCTGAAACCCGACATCCTGAATCCATCGGAATCAATGGCTTCATGACTGGAGATGCGAATTTGGTTATGTGGCCAATTTTTCTAGGAAGCCCGAGGACATTCAGGGACACTTTGAGAACTTGGTACAGGTGCACAAAACCCAAACCAGGAAATATAAAAGGGTTCACTCATCTCCCACATGTGCATCTGGCCATTGTGGATGTCTCCACACTATCCATGGTCACGTGGGAGCGTTCGACTCATATTTGACCCCCTTCTGCAAAATTTGCACAACCTTCACTAAGCAGAACAATAGTTCTAGAGATAGCACAATAGGACCGTTTCCGAAAAATTGAGTCACGGCATGAGGGGTCCCCCAGCTGAAACCCAACATCTTGAATCCATCAAAATCAACATATTTGCGACCAAAGACACGATTTTGGTTCTATGGCCATTTTTTCTAGGCACCCCGAGGGCATTTAAGGACACTTTGAGAACTTAGTATGGGTGCAAAAAACCTAAACCGGGAAACATAATCGAGTTTCGTCATCTCACACATGTGCATATGGACATTGTGGATGTCTCCACACTATCCATGATGGCATGCAAGCGTTCAGCTCAAATTTGACCCCCTTGTGCAAAATTGGCAAGGCCTTCACTAAGTAGAACCCTAGTTTGGGCCTAGTTCGGGAGACGACACAATAGCACCGTTTCCGAAAAATTGAGTCATAGTAGGAACGGTCCCGCAACTGAAACCTGACATCTCGAATCTATCGGAATCAATGTATTTGCGACTAGAGACACGATTTTGCTTTTGTGGCCATTTTTTCTAGGCACCCCAAGGCCATTTAAGGACACTTTGAGAACTTGGTACAGGTGCAAAAAACCCAAACAAGGAAACATAACCGGGATCCATCAGCTCCCACAAATAAATTTGGCCATTATGGATGTCTCCACGCTGTCCACGATCGCACGGGATCGTTCGGCTCATGTTTGACCCCCTTATGCAAAATTGGCAAGGCCTTCACTGAGAAGAACCCTAGTTCCGGAGACGAAAAAATAGGACCTTTTTTTGGGAAAGTGAGTCACTGTACGAGAGGTCCCCCAGCTGAATCTCACCATACCAAATCCATCAAAATCAACAGCTTTGCGACTAGAGATACATATTTGGTACTGTGGCCATTTTTACCATGCACCTCGGGGCCATTTAGGGACACTTTGAGAACTTGGTACAAGTGCACAAAACCCAAACCAGGAAACGTAATCTGGTTTTGTCATCTCACCCACATGCATTCGGCCATTATGGATGTCTCCATGTTGTCCATAGTCACACAGAAGCATTTGGCTCATATTTGAACCCCTTGTGCAAAATTTGCACGTCCTTCACTAAGCAGAACCCTAGTTCTAGAGATGGCACAATAGGACCATTTTGGGAAATTGAATCATGCTACATAGGCACCCCCAGCTGAAACCTGACATCCTGAATCCATCAAAATCAATAGATTCGCGACCGGAGACATGGTTTTGGTTTTGTGGCCATTTTTTCTAGGAACAACGGGGCCATTCAAGGACACTTTGAGAACTTGGTACATGTGCACGAAATAAATTATTTTAAAGATATATGTCATGCATATAATGTTTCACGTGAGAATGCAATATCAAGGGGAAATTTGGTGTGATTTGAGAAAATGTATAGTTACAGAAACTTAATGATTGGCCTCACATAAACGTAATTAGTGAACACTACAAACAACATTGTTGGCTCAGTGGTGGCATCGTTGGAAGGATTTTTGCTTGAGAGTGTGGACAAGCATGATGATGCAAACTGGAGTAGGAAAATGGAAATTAAGAATAAAACAACCAATATTATTCTATGAAATAAGAGCATGTAAATTAATGTGTGGTTAAATTATTCTATGTTTCATGAATTGTAATATTTTTGGTGTTATTCAGTTTATTAAACAATGGTAAAAATTTCTATCTACAGTAATCTAATAAGTATAATTGAGTATAATTGACATCTCTTGTTCCACCATTTCAGGTTGTTCAGGAGTATTCTCTACACTATTCAAGGATTGTGTCTTACTCCTAGATTCATAGGATATTTCTTGAGATGGTTGGTATCTAGACAGTGATGCCACATACCATATGACAGGGGAGTGTGATCTTTTTCAACCACCCGGATCAGTGGCTACTAGATGCTTGGTGAGGTGTGGGATCCACATAGAAGGAGAAATTGGTAGAAGAGAGGGTTATGTTGTATTTGAGTTAGAGTTATGATGGACTCTATCCTTTCATCATGTTATATATGTTACTCATATGAGAGCAAATGTGTTCTCAATTTCAGCCTTGGAGGATCAAGGTTATATAGTTGAGTTCAAAGGACACTTAGTATAGTTATGTCAAGAGGAAGTAGTGTATGTTGAGGACTCCATCATACTGGGGATCAGAGAGGGACCATTATACAAAGTACGGGGTATACCTCTAGGCAGATTGACTAGAGGACATAGAGATAGTTATGCAACATTTTTTAGGTGGAAAGAGGACCTCCTTAGCAGACCCACTTTGTGGGAATGGACCCAGTTGGAAGCGACGGGATACTCAGATGACTTCAACAGAGCTTTAGTAGGTAGCCACAACACAGATGAACTCAAGTTTCCAAAATTTATAGATGATAGTTAAATTGTATAACAATTGTGTTTGTAATAATCTTTACTAACATTTATTAGAATTGTTGCATGTTTTACATCATTGCAATGACATTTTAGTTGTAACTTATTTGAAATTATATTATGATATGTGCACTTTTATATTGATGTAATACGATTATGGTTTTGTTTCATATGTTAATATTAGAAATATAACATAAAATTTGATTATTACATGAAATAAATAATAAATTTTCATTTTTAATGTTCTTTTTGTAGAACACGAGTCTTGTAGAAGATCTAGTTGATCCAGATGATGATAAAGATCCAGATTATGTTGGGTCTGGTACCGATGCGAGGTATGCTGACGATGAGTCTGATACAGGAAACATCGAAGCAGATGATGATGATGGTGATGTTGATGATGATCATGACGATCATGATCACAATGGTGATGATGATGATGAGGCAGTTGTTGGTAGTAGCCAATGACAGATTTGATCATATAGATTGCATCATGGATCATTGTTGATATACCGTTATGATGCCTCTTTTTATGTTTACTATTATATTTATCATTTTCACCAGCAGTTCCATATTATTGAATTATATATTTTTTCACATGAATCATTTTGACTTGTATTGTTTGGACATGTATCATCTTGACTTGTATCATTTTGAGATGTATCGGTTTGAGTTACATAATTTATCATTTTGACTTATGTCATTTGGACATGCATCATTTTGACTTATGTTGATTGTTGGACATGTATCATTTTGACTTATGTTGACTGTTGGACATGTATCATTTTGACATGCTATTGATTTGCTGGCATGTTTGACTTTCACTTGTTTTAGTTATATATGATGATGATCTTATCAGTATTGACTTGTCAATTTATATATATTGGAAATGGTTGACAATTTTTGTGTATATTTATTACATCTGATGATTTTAATTTACTGCTAAGGATGGATGTTGACAAATTCAATTAAATTATAGATACTTGACTCACTTGTTTTAATTATAAATAATGATAATGTTATAATAATTATCTTGTTATTTTATATATACTGGTTGTTGTAGATTTTATTTTGATGGATATTGAATAAGTATAATGGCATTGTTACTTTGTATGGATGTTTGTTTCCCTAGAAATTATTTATAAATGTTATACTATAAATTATTTCAAATGCAATATGACTTACTCTATAATCATATAAGTTATTTATGAGGCATGATATATTTAACTAATAAAATTGTAATAAAAATTATTAAATCAAAGCAAACCATTAAGCATTGTTGGAAGAAAAAATGGAACCAACGATGGAAGCCAAACTAGATTGAAACCAGAAGAAATATTGGAAGGAAATCTTGGTGCTACACAAGAAGAAAAAATAGAAACAATTCGGGTAGAAAACAAAGAAGTAATAATGGAAGCAAGTTTTAGAAGCAACAAAATACGTCATAATAGAAGAAATAGAAGATGTAAAATTAGAAGCAAAATCAAAAGAAAAACTTGAAGCAAAACCGGAAGCAAAAGTGGAAGAAAAACTAGAAGCAAAACCATAAACAAAACTTGAAGCAAACCAAGAAGTAAAAGCGGAAGCAAAATCAGAATCCAAACTTGAAGCTAAATCGAAAGAAAAAGTGGAAGTAAAACTGGAAGCAAAACTAGAAGCAAAGCTAGAAGAAAAACTGGAAGCAATAAGGGACGTCATAATGGACGAAAAACTTGGTGTCATTTAGGAAGCCAAAAAATAAGCTATTTTCAATGCATTACAAGAAGCACGACTAGGAGAAATACTAGAAGCAAAATAGGAAGCATGACTAGGAGAAAAACTAGAAGCAAAAATGGAAATGAAATTGGAAGCAATCTTATGTGTTATTTTCGATGACATTCTCATATCTAAAGTAGGAGCTAATCCAGACGCAAAATCTAGCATTGTTTTAGACGCCAAATTTTCGGCACTATATTCGGCGTTGTACCAAGCGTTACATATGGCGTTATTTTCGACACTAAAGTGAACATGCACTGCGGCGTCGAGTTTGGAACCGACATAAGTGCCCAATTTGTGAACTAAAATACACTAAATTATGATGCTATTTTCCTATTTTTTTGTAGTGTAATGTGAGAAAGATGTGCTCCTTATACCTCGAAATATTTTAGTTCCATGTATACATGGGTGGAGGTTTCATGTCTTCTTGAAGTCATTTGATGAGGTGGTGAACTGTGTCCTGGACCAACCATTCCTATCATGCTTCATTGATCCATCTTAGGATTGGAAAGGATAAGGAAAAGAATGAACATTCCTCTTCAAATTGCATAGACAAGGCATCAACCACCACATTATCACGACCCTTCTAATAGTTGATTTCATAATTATATCCCAACATCTTAGTGACCCATTTTTGTCGCTAAAGCAAGGAAAGGCGACGTTCCAAGAAATACTCGAGACTATGATGGTCTGTCTTGAAAATTTCGCCTATTAGATAAGGGCGCCACGTCTCAACTATATAAAGGACAACCATCATTTCTTTATCATAGGTGGATTCTCCCCAGTTACTATCGTAGAGTTTATTACTAGTGAATTCCAACAGATATGCTTCCTGAGATAAGACACCTCCCAGTCCACAACTAGAGGCATCACATTCTAAGATAAAGGTATTACTGAAATATGGCATGGCTAGCACAGGCGTAATACACATAGCCTCCTTGAGGGATAATAAATATTTCTCTGTTGTTTCCCAGGAAAATACATTCTTCTTAGTAATGTTGTCAAAGGAGTTGCAATCTTCCCATAGTTTTCCAAAAAGTTGCAGTAATAACCTATAAGGCCAAGGAATCCTCTCAACCTCTTGAGAGTATTGGGGAGTGGCCAATTGTTCATAGCTTCCACTTTCTTGGGATCCACCTGAACCCCGTATTGACTGACAATATGGCCCAAGTATTCAACCTTAGTCACCCCTAAAGCACAATTGGAATATTTCAAAACGAAGTATTGGTCTTGTAATAAGTGTATAGTACAAGAAACATGTCGGAAGTGGTGTTCCTAGGTGGGACTCTATACCAAGATGTAATTGAAGAAAACCAAGACAAAATGGAAGAGGAAGGGGTGGAAACTCTTATTCATGAGAATCTAAAAAAGTGGATGGGACACCATAGAGGCCAAAGGGAATGACCAAGAACTCATAATCACCTTCATGAGTGCGCAAAGTTGTGTTGGGTATATCTGCCTCTTTTATCTAGATTTTATGGCATCCCAAATGAAGGTTGAGTTTGGAGAAAATTTTGGCACCATGCAACTCATCTAAGAGATCATCAATGACCAGAATAGGAAATTTGTCTTTGATGGTGATTTTTCTAAGATATAGGAAATCGGGACATGCAACAATTACCTTCCTTTTTTACGACCATAACCACGGGCGAAGAATAAGGGTTGGTTCTAGGACGTATAACACATGCAAGCAATAATTATTGAATGATACTTTCAATTTCATTCTTCTAGGAAAAAGGGTGGTAGTAAGGACGTACATTGGGGGGTTTACTACCCACAATTAAAGGAATGTAATGGTCATGTTCTCTATAGTATGGAGGCAAACCCTTAGGCGTATTAAAAACCTATTGGTACTTAGAGAGAACCTATTGCAATCCGGGGTGAATATCTGAGGGAGAGATGTCCAAAGCTTGGATGATATTAAACTGAGAAATACTATAAGGGTTTCCCTTCTTCAACAAATTCTCGATGTAGTGGGAAGAGATAATTTCAAGTGAACCCAGAGCAATTTCCTGAAGGTGATGGGTGTGACTGACTTGAGTGAAGCGGAGAATAAGTTCACATAAATCCATGGTGATAGGACCTAAGGTCCAGAACCAATCAACCCCTAAAACAATATCTCATCCCCCTATTTGTAGTTTTACATTCTTACATCGACCACCGCATTTCATTATACCCCCATTGGCTATCAGGATTTGGAAATTGGGAATGAGGAATATATAGAAATGGGTGTCTTCCACCTCACGCCTATGGATGAAGTTATGGGTGTTGAAATTGTCAATTATCATAATTATTTAATTATGATTTATGTAGCCAATCAATTTCAGTGTCTGAGGAGTGCAAAACCTAGATAAAGCATGAAGGGAAATATGTGGTTGTTCATTGGGAACTAGAATTTCAAGAGCATATTCAAGAGATGGTGTTTGGTATTCACCATTCAGTTCAAGTAGAGGTTCTGTAGTATTGGATTCTAGGACCTCAGGGGTCTATATTCAATGAAGAAGACTTTTTGTTCTTTACATTTATGTCCTCAGACACGTTTTCATCACAATTATAACAAAGGTTGAGGTGTTGATGGTTAGAGATGGTCTTTGAGGTGAGATTATGGATGTGAAAAGGTGGGGTGGGAGGACTGTTGGGATGGGGAGCCATGGCAGAATAGTGTAAGTGGGAAAGAAAGAGTGCTTGGTTTAGGCATTGAAGACCAATTCATCTGCATGTGATCCATCATAGTATTCCAACAAATTGGAGGGTTGTTGCATGAGTACATGGGAACAAACGGACTCCTTGAGGTCATTGATGAAACATTCTTAGAAAAAGGAATAGAAGAGGCATTCGGTGCATATTTCCAACTGCTAAAATGTTTCCATGTAGTCCATAATGTTCCTATTTGGTGCAATTTAGTTAATTGGCTAAAATAGTGAGTGTCACAATCAAAGCACTCATGGAGGATCTTCACAAAAGAGATCAAAGGGACATAGTGGCGATGATACTTCTAGTACCATTACCACCACTATCAATGTTTATATTCTAAATATAAGACCCCAAGTTTCATCTTTTGGAGATCATCCTTAATTCCATTGTGTCAAAAAATAGTGTTCCATATGAGTTACCCAACCTAAGGGGTCAGAGCCATCAAATTTGCACATGTCAATATTTGCAAAACGGTGCCATGCATTTTTTCTTTGAAGGAGGGATACTTGTGTTTCAAAAAGAGAGAATGAGAGCCCTAGTCTTCAGTGTCCACAGCTGCATGAATGGAGGTGTCCCAGGGGGGAACATGTCCACAATATTGAGCAATATTAGTTAGCAAGGAATGGATGTTGGAGTGAGCATTTTCTTGTGTGGTTATCCTCTAGGAAAGGTGATGCATCTCCTGGGTGAGTTGTCCCACCTCAGAGGCAAGGCTTGGAAGGTCAAGAGTTTGAGTGGAAGATTTTGGATTAGGTTGGGGGTGATTTTGGTTTATACCAGTTTATTCTTGTGAGTGTGTACCATGGAAGTAGAAAAAGTAGGAAATGAAAGAGAGTTAGGAGCTAGAAAAAAAAGCTTGCGGGATATATATAATAAAATAATCAGGGTGAAGTTTGTAGAGGTAGGTCACAAATAAGTGTTTTTGGGATTCCCAAAAACACTATGAGACATATATATCAAAATAATATATGTTATGCGATGATTCCAATGAGGCAGATCACAAATAAGGGATTTATAGACCCTCCAAACTTTATGGTGGGGCTTGAATGTTATTGCATTGACAAAAATCCCATATTCCCGGTAGATTCAAATATGTAGGAATTTTGCATGACATCTCTAGTGAATTTGTTGGTTGTTGGGACATGATGAATATATCTCACAATTAGGTTATAGAGAGAAGGATTTACGGGCTTTCCAAGGTTCTGAAGGCAAAAAAATGTCATGCTCTATATCTCCCGTATATACTTACAGGGTGCAACAATAGTACTTGGCCCAATCTATTCAGGCACAAACTAAGGAGGATTAATTTGTGCCCTTAGTTGTACTACCCAACTACCTATGTATGTGAGAATATATTCTAGAGTGTTTTTCTCAGTACCACTATAACAACAATATGGTCACAGGTTAGTTTCATGTGACCTATGGGAATTTTGATATACTCTAGGGTACATGGAAGTTATTCCATGTGCAAGTGTTGTCAAATGTGGTACTACTCGAAGGGGTACCAACAAGAGTTACATCGGTGTCCAACAATTGCACCAAACAAGGATACAACTTGACTAAGTACCAACTATATTTGTTGTGTGTAGTGATCCCCAACCGTAAGTTTATCTATTGAATGACATATCTTTGTGGTTATTTTTAGATGCAAAAAGACGTCTCTAGCATAAAAAATATATCAATTCTTAGAGATGTGTTGTCTTGGGAGCATGACTTTGATACCAGTTTTGGTGTTCCTTACCCCCATAACTTGAGAATCGCACAATATATAGCAATATTAATGTGCATTAAACCATAAATAAGAGACACATAACCAAAAACATGAGACAAATAAAGCAAAATATGGCAGAGAAGAGCTTTGTTATTATAGGACAATGTTCACATGCCTCTTATGGTAGGGTGACCATTCACTTGAGCAGAGCTCCATTACAATATTCTTCACAAAACATATCATACCCTTGAAGCTTCTTTAAATAGGATTCAAATGTCTAAAAACCTAACTACTTGACATGGTCAAATACTATCTTATAATGGGTCTTAATTAATAAAGAGACCCTTTTTACATTGATTGTTGAACACTAACTAATTTTTCCTTCTAATGTGTATTATTACTTATTAACGTAAGGAGAGTTAGGGTGGGACCCTAACACATGTCCTTCTTCAAGAATTTAATGTCCTTTGAACCCACTGCTTCCTTAAAAATTCTAGGATCATCACTAGAAATAGATGAAGCAAAATAAGAACAAAAATAAGGTGGTGAATTCTTTTCTAGTTTCCCTACTTCTTAAAATGATCTCCTCAAAACCGCAATATGAGGTTCTCCTTCTAATTCAGCCTCTTGAGTTGAGTCAGACTCTTCATCCTCCAACTCAAACTCTATTTTCTCTGGCTCATTTTCCCTTGGTATGACTTCTTGTTTGGGAAATTTTTTAAACTCTCTTAAAATAACATCTTGATAGTAAACAATCTTCTTAGTAACTAGGTTAAGAAGTTTAAACCCTTTCACACGATATGTATAACCAATAAAGATACATTTTTCATCTTTGTTATCCATATTACTCATGTTTTCCTTTGGAACATGTACATGAGCACCACTCCCAAAAAAAATTATATGTTTAAGATAGGGTTTCTTATTAGTCCATACCTCATGTGAATTTTTTTCAACTAGTGATCATGTGGGTGATTAATTTACCAAGTAACACGTAATATCCACCACCTCTTCCTAGAGTTCATGTGTTAACACGATACCACTGAGCATGCTCCTTTCCTTTTCCATCAATGTCCTATTCATTCTTTATGCAACTCCATTTTGTTGAGGCATGTATGGAGTAGTATTCTCCCTTTCTATTCCACTCTTACATAATTCCTCAAATCAATTTCTACAAACTCTCAATGAATATATGTCCTCAATGTCTTTATTAATTCTTATATGTTTGATTCTCTACAAAAACCTTAAATTCTTTGAATTTATCAACTACCTCAATTTTCTTACCGAGGAAATAAATCCACGTGTCCCTTGAGAAATCGTCTGTAAATGAAACCTAATACACATATTTATCTAATGACGGAATAATCATAGGTCCAAACAAATCATTTCATTAGTAACTCTAAAATTCCCTTTTCTCTTGTAGCACCATAAGCAAATCTTTCCTTAATTTGTTTCTATATATGCAATGTTCACAGAACTTGAAATCTAATGTGAATTAAGCATGCCTTCAACCATAGATTTACCATGTAATGCTTGAAGACCCTTTTCTCGAATATGTCCTAGTATTTGATACCATAGCATTATCTTTCTTTAGAGACAGTAAGGATTCTATCTTCTTTATTTCCACCCCCAGGAACATCAAAATTGTTACACCCATCAATGATCGTGCTTCCAAATATCTTGTACAAAGTTCCATTTCAAACCCCCCTCATCAAGATCATTGATCCTCGAACCATTTTGAATGTTTCTCCTAGAAACATAATCTATAAGCATATTTTGTTGTACGTTTGGATTTTAAATACCCATTCCATTTTAAGTGTTATATGCAATATCTATGATGGATATATGTACTATAATGTGAATGTCCAATTGCGTCAAAAAAATTGTATGTGTTAGGTGAAATCGTGACCCTAGCCTTGCTACCAATCTCTATTGGTGTAAGAAATGTTGTTGTGGGAATATGTATAATTATTTGTTCTTCCCATTGGGTGGTTGTAAATGTTATCAAGAACCTTGGGTATGATCATTGCATTGTTAAAAACCCGACAAGTGTGATCGGTAATGCCAATAATCTTATCCAAATAATTGGGAGTGAAACTCTACCAATGAAAGCATGTTAACCATCACAATATGGATACTTAAATGGTTTTTACATGTTATTTTTAATGTTCAAATTATGCTTTTGTTGTATTATTATTTTGGGTTTATGGTTGAGTTCTCGACTTAGCGAAGTCATTTCTATGAAAATTTTGATAAAAGCATATTGCCTTTCTTGTTGCAATCGAGGGATGTAGATGTAAAAACATATAACCTATTAACAAGTTTTGTAGGTTAGCTAACCATTTTGCAGTATAAATGTTTTTATGAAGGACAATTCCAGATAGTTCATTATGCAGTTGCATACCTTAAGAATTGGTGCTAGTTAAGTTTCAATGTCATGGATGGATATGTTGAATTCCAAAATCTTTATTTTGCAGTCAGACATTGTATTTAAATGGGAAACCATATCTATTCAAGCATACAAATTAATGCCATTACCATGAATGTATGGTTAGAGAAAAAATAACCGAGGAGATCACGTACACATTTGGTTAAAATGTGATTAAGTTAATTCATTATGAATTTTAATTGATGATATTAATCTATGAGTGTATGATGTGGGCAAGTCTAAGGAAACAAGACCGTGCCAACAAGACCATCAAATGGGTATGAGATCACAACTAATACCTTAAGGGAAATGCAGAGTTTCAGGGCAGAATATATGATAATTCATGGAGGAAGGGTGTGGATTCCTAAATCCATGAGAACTAAGACGTAGAGTTTTTGGTCTATGGAAAATATTAGGGCATTGAGTCTAAATATTTGAAATATCAAAGCATGGAGTCTTGGATCTTCATCAAGGTGTGGATTCATGAGTCTACTAGGATGCAGAGTATTGAGTACAAGGCAAGTACATGGAGTTATAAAAAGTCTAGGGAAGCGCACAATAGGGGTGAATAAATCCCTACTCTTCAAAATAAAAACACCAATGAAGAGCATAAATCAACCAGGTAAGCCCACGTATAAAAAACTTTGAATTGATTTAAATCCAAAATTTACCCACTTTTGAGGGGCTTTTATATTTAATATTATTTTAATAAAAAAAGGTGAAACATTTAATTATGAATAATGAATCATATCAACATATGGGAGCGATGAATATTAGAATAATTTTTTAATCAACTAAAAATAAAAAATGTGGGATTGCCACCTCAAGGGAGGGTGGTGAATAATACAAAATATTTCAATTTATAAAAGAAAATAAAAAATTGCATGAGAAGGTGAAGTATCACCCATCTCAAAGCTATAAATACATAATGACTCCCATGGAATGGGGAGAAGGTGGAGAGAAATTGGATGTTGTTGAAATGGCTCTGGAATTTATGAACTAGATATCTTGATTAACTTCGTTGATTTAGAATTGAATGGTGTTGAGAGGAAGATAAAATAATATTCCTAAGATTGCATGTGATCTCTTTATTTTGCATTGGGTACTGTTGTAAGCATACATCACAGGGGATTCAAGGAGAGAAGTTATATTTCGTGTATAAGATTGGTTGGAAAATTGATTGGTCTTTGAAGTTGGCAAGTGGATTTGTTTGAGAGAGTAAATCAACTTGGTTTTAGGTATAATTTTCAATTTTGTTTAGTTTTGATACATTGAGTTATTTATCTATGGGGAATAATTTTTTATTTCCTTAAGAATTAATGTAAGTTGTTAGTTGAAAACATTAGAAATCTATGGTTAATTATTGAGTATTTGGTACATTTCATTTCAGGTAAGTAGAATGTTTGTTTGACATTTGTGGATTAAAGAAAAATAATACGTTGTTGGAGCTCAAATTCATCTTTCTTCCTTCTATTATTTTCCTCATTCTACATATTTCTCCTTGAAAGAAACAAAAGCATTCACTAAGGGCATGCACAAAGGTTTATCAAAATTGGTATTTATTTGTTCTTTCAAGCTTTCACAGTGTGTTGGTTTGCTTTTGATCATTTCCAGATTCACTATGTTAAGAAGAAAATTATCAATATTTCGAACTTACAATATACAGTCCATCATTAAGATCAAAGAGAAAAAATGAAATAGATAAAAATCGAATGAAGATACACATATCACCAATAAGAAATCCATCAACCTTAAATTATTATAATACTAATAAAAGATCATAAAAACAAAAAAGACCAGCTAAAGAAAAACTAAAAACTATTATATAATATAATATTTAACATTTAAGATTTAACATTTAATAACTAGACTAAGTAACTGGAAAGAAGAATGGAATAAAGAAATAAAACAAAAAATAAAAATATATAAACAATGGAATAAAACAAATAATAACAACAACCTAAAGCTAAGAAGGGGTTAAATAAATAAAATAAAAACTAAATAATTTGAATAATAACAAAACCAACACATAAAACTAACTTAAAAAAACATCACAAACAAAAACAATAAATAAAGGAAAAAAAAAGAAAAAACTAAAAAGAAAGAAATGAAAATAATAATAATAATAAACAAAAAAGGAAAAATGAGAAAGAAGGAAATAATGGGCAGAAATAAGGAAAAAGGAGGGTTAATATTTATTACGAAGGATGGGGAGCCATGATTTACTGATCTTGAGACCATCATCCTTATTGAGGCACGTGTTTTCTTTCACAATGTTTATGGCCTCCCTGACATGTCTTTTGGTTAAGTGATCCATTTTGACTAGGATCATAGTATCCTCGATACATATGTTCCCTAGCATGTCTTTTGGTTGAGTGATCCATTTTAACTAGGATCTTAGTATTTTTGATACATATGTGATGGTTAGTTTTAATAAAATTATTTGCTAAGGTTTATGACGTTTCTTGATTGTGAGTGATTATTGCTTGATGTTCCTTGATATGAACTTGAAAATATCTCCCAATTTCACCAATGTACTTAAGGCCGCAAAAGCAAGGGATGATGTAAACGTCTTTTTGTAGCTAGGATCGACGAGGTCCTTAACCAATTTAAGAAGGCTTCTAATAGTACTCGGAGGTTGAAAAATCATGCCAAACAACTTCCTTCAAAGAATTCTTGAAATATTTTCTAATGTCCCCAGGACATAAGGGATCATCACTTTACTTTCAATATCTCTCTTTTTACTTTTGGGTCTTCTCAACATTTTTATCTCTATTATTTCTTGTTTTTAAATTATGTTTATTAAAGGAATTATGTCCATAACATGTATTATCATTACTAGTAGTATCTGGAAACCCCATATAGATCATTGTGAAAATCTAGACGGTATTATGTTATTTGTGGTTGTAATGACTACACATAATATGTTTGAAAAATTGTGCAAACAAACCTTAAAGGTATTAATTATGCTGGGTTTTAAAAAATCAAGTTTTGAAACCATTATGTTGCATTCATAGCAACTTCATAGGGTATATGTGCCATATGAACTTGGAACCCTTGATTTGTGTTAAAAAAATGTTTTCAGAATCAAATTCCATGATCTAGACAATTTTCCAAATTCCCCAACACCCTGTAAGGATTGTCTTGAGATATGACAATGCGGTTTTGTAAATAATTACCAAACCCCTTATTAAATTATGGTAGTAGACATGGTTATAGATTTAATGTCTATGAAGTGTTTATTTTAATTCCTTGATGAGCTATGTTAGTTTGCTATCAAAGCATTTGTGTTATGTCCTCGATGAACTGTATTAGTTTTTCATCGAAGTGTTTGAGTAAATGTTTCGATGGTTGTAGATTTCATGTATGAAATATGTTTAATTAAAATTCCTTAATGGTTGTGGTTTGCATGTATGCAAAGTGTTTGTTAAATGCCTCAATGGTTATTGCTTGCATGCATGCAAAGTGTTTGATTAGTTGCTTTAATGGTTGTAGATTGCATGCATGTAAAGTGTTTGATTAAAGGCCTTAATGGATGAAGCTTTCATGTTTTCTCCTTTGATTTAGATTTAAAAATATGAGTATTTGTCTAAGTATGGTTATAAAAAAAACATGTATTATGTTATTGCAAAGATTGTTTCCATGCTTGCTACTCATATGCTTGGTTGCATACAATATAAAAATATTTAGGAGTAATTCATTCCAAGCATGAGAGAAATTATTCCGTATGTTTGTCAATTATTTCTTATGTTAATTTCTTGTTGCAGAATTGATGAAATGTGTAACTCTATTGACAAAGTAGACTTCATGGTATTATATTTATCTTCACACCTCTAGGATTATAATCATGTATATGACCTGATTTTAATCATAGTTAATAATAATAATAATCTAATTTGAGTCTTAATATCCAATGGAACCTTCGTTTCTTTATATTTTGTTAAGTTTGTAAGGTGGGAATTTGCAAAGGAGGGCATGATGGTTTGAAAATATATATTTCTTTTCCCATTTCATAATTGCTAAAGAAAAAATTGAAGGAAGGATGAAAAAGGAAGTTCATAATATTTTTTGGGGGAATATATATATATATATATATATATGTTGAAGTTATAGATGCTCACTAGAAAAGGAACAAGGTATGTGATGTTGGAGAGCCTATGTTAGGGCTATGGATGCTCGCTAGCCATGGCACAACATTGCGAGAATAAAGAAAGTTTGTAAGGATAAGTCTTAAAACACTTAATCTAAAGAAACTTTGATATCATGGTTTTAAATTGAAACTTGGAATCATTAATTTGATCCTTGTTACCTTTCAGCTTAGTCGATAAGTTGTTGCATTTTTAGAAACATCTTAATTTAGGACTTTAGCACAAAACCTAGTTTCTATGGGACCTACTAATGAGGAGCAAGGTATTTGTATGGATAGGGCTAAGTCTCCTCCTTAATTATCTCAAAAATTTGATGGTGCATTTTATAGATTCATGGCTTCACCCAGTATTCCATCATTTTTTGAGGCTTTACATACCCCAAGTCAATTGAATTGGGGAACCCCCTTTTTTAAACTCTTAAATCAATTCTTTTAGTCAAAGTGTTGTTTTCCAAGTATTCATTATTTTTTAGTCCAAGTGTTGTCTTTCAAGTCTTCATTCTATTGTATTCAATTGATTATTGTGTGTTTCTAATTTGGGTCAACATTTCTTCATGCATGCTTGATTTTTTAGTTTTAATGCATAGTCACGAAAGCTTACTTTAGTTGCATGATCATATTTTTTTGTTCACCTTATAATTTTTCTTTCTTGCATTTGTTACATTGCATGTGTCTTAATATTGAGGTTATGTACGGTGTATTTAACCAAATATAACTTGTGTAAGAGTATGCATAGAATTATCTAATCTTATTTCCAACGTCTTGCATCTCTGGGTGACTCAAAACTACATGTCAAGAAGAATCTACAAGTTCACCAAGTTTTTGGTGTTAAGGGTTTCAAATGTCAATTGACGATTTTCATGCATTAATATTTCTTATATCATGAGAAGTAAGTCAATGTCATTTAAAGTATTGAAAAACAATTTAACAAATCTACAAGATGAGGAATTTAATTTTGGGTAAAACAACATTTTAAATGGGGCTCAAATTTTTATTAAAAATGGTCTTTCACATTTTTCATTCCAACCCATATATGGAAATTTAACCACCAAGATAGACTATTTGTAAGTTTCCAGCAATTAATAACTCAACGCAACTCTCATAATCCAATTTCGATACTCGGCCATTAAAATGCATAGGTGGAATTTCTCACTAAGGCATGTTGTACTTGATCCATTATGAACACCTTGAATTTTATGTTGAAGATGGGATTCTAGCCACTCTTGGAAAGTCCTTTACACTCTATTCACACTCTAATAGACAATTTCTTAATCAGGTTTCATATGGGGAAGCCATCATCATCTGAAATTAAGTATCCTTGAAGTCCATGCATAAAAATATTTTAACTTGAAAATATTCAAAACGATTCGAAAATGTTTTAGAAATTTTCTTCAAAATTCTTTATATGGATAAAAAACTTTACCTTCATTCCATTAAGAGTCCGGTTTTGTTCCTTTTAGACACTAAATTCTTTTATTGAAGTTTTTTTTAAAGCTCCATACTTAGAAATTTCAACCAAGATTTAATGAGTTTGCAAGAAATTTGACGTTTTGCAAAGATTTTCTATTGGGAAAATTTCAAAAGTTTTATTTCCAATCTAGGGCACTATTATGAATTTCCATGCAATACAAATTTTTACTTTAATGAAAATCGGAGATCTCCACTGCAATTATGTGAAAGTTCAAGTTCAACTCCCATCAAAGTTCAAAACTAACTCCAAAGAAAGTGGGAGAAACACCTTGTAGTAAGCTCAAAGTTAACCGTTGCTCAAAATTCAAGCTTTTCTCCGATGAAAGTGAGAGCGCTCCTTAACAATAAGCTCAAAGTTCAAGCTTTCTTCCGATGAAAGTGGGAGCTCCTTCACAATAAGCTCAAAGTTCATGTTTTACTCCAATAAAAGTTTGTATCATGGATAATTTTCGCTTTACTTTATTAAAAGCTTTTAAATCCCCACTATCACATAATGTTGTTGGTATTAAATTTCTCCTCAAGCAAGCTTTTGAAGCTGGTTCAAATCCTTTACATATCAAGTTTCCACAGTTCAATGTAAAAGTTTGGAAAGTCACCACAAACAAATAAATAAACAAAAAACTTCTTAGAAAACAAACAAAACACCCTCTTAGAGAGTTTGAAAAGCTATCGTAAAGAAGTAAATACATGCAAAGCATTGCAAGCTTGATTTACAAGTAAGATTTAAAAAAAAAAAACCCATGTAATTTCCAAATTTTATGCATTTTTTCATCATGATAATGTTTTTATTTTTACATTTGCAGTAAAAGGAAATTCATAATGCTTTATCATTAGTATTAAATGTGGTGATAATATTTGTGGTGTCTTCTCTAATGTATCTCTAGATTTTTAGTTACACACATGAATTCATTGTTGGTCATATTTAAACAACTATAATTATAATTGGTGGAGTGAATATATTTGTAAAATCAATAAAAAAAATAAGGCTACATATTTGAATATTATTCTTACCTTTTGTATTCCGATTGGAGATGTTGCAAAAATAATATATGTTCCCCTCTTGATGATCAATAAAACACAATCCTAAATTCATTGAGGGAGAAATTTAAAGGATTATTATAACTAAATGTTTGCATGCCTTATTAGATAATGACATAAAGGAACTTACCCAAAGGGGTTGCATCCATTGGTAAATTGTGAAAAGTTTTTTCACCAAGGCCAAGGTTCAATTCCAGTGAGGACTTTTCCTAGAGTCATGGGGTCACCTTGAGGTAGTGGTTGAATGTAACTGCACCCAAAAAGAATGTATTAAATGATATCATGACCCATACACACATAAGTGCATCAAATCCCACCCCCATATCCTTCAATTTTAAAAGGCCTTATAGGGAATAGTCCATCTTGCATTGTTTAAATATGTTGTGGAAGAATTTTGTATGGATGCTCAAATCCTAGAAGCAATTTTAGCCAATTTTTGAATTGTATGTATCATATAGTTGTTTGGTCTTCCACATCCTTTTTAATACATTTTTTTACCTATTCATGTCAAAATAAATGACATGAAGGAACTTGAATTGGATTCTTTTGGGTTGTCCAAACCCAAATGATTACCTTGCTAACATTTCTTGTATTACCAAGGAACATATGATCATCGAGGTAAGTATAATTATTGTCACTATATGATCCTCAATTAATTTTCCAAAAAGGTTTTAAAGATATCCTTAATTATTTAAAAGATATCATCCAAAAAGGAATATATGTAAAGATCCTTTAATGGAGAAGTAAAAAATAACAAAACCAGAGTTGATTTCTTGATTAAAAACTTAATTTTCCACTGGAAATTAAAACAAGAAATGGTAGTTACAAAAAATGGCCTATAAATTAAAATTTGTGGAACTAAGAAGGGCCTTTTTCCCTTTTATAAATGGAGGTTGTTCTTCTTTAAGAAGATACCATTGTTGGCTCTTACATGTGATCTAATTAATCTTTTATTTCTAATGAAAGAAGTCATTTATGGGCCAATATTGCTATTAGAGATTTTTGTTGTGCTATGGACTTGGCATAGGATTTTATTGTTGTTATTTTGTACTTTGGGTGGTGGTAGAAATGGTTTCATTTTTTTGTAGATTACTCTCACAACCTGGTATTTATTTAAGTTTTATGTTGCTTTGGTGTTTTGGTTGGTTGGAGCATGGAATTATTACTTCCATATATGCTTGTAGGATATCCTCAACTTGTTGTTTGTAATGCAGGGTTTTTGTAAGAATATACTGTGACTTATTTCCATAATATTATCTTATGTTTTCTTTTCAACCAATTAGATGCTCTTCTTATTTTGGTTAGGGTAGATTAGTTGGATATGAGATTGTAGCTTTTAGTTTCAATTGTAGATTATTCTCACCAAGTTATAAGTCATTCTAAGGTTATGTAATCTTTAGCTAAGCGAATTAATTCATTGATATTGATTACACCAATTTCTATTGAAATTGTATATTTAGTTCCGGATTTAATTAGTCTATAACATTATGCATTTGCATGCTAATTTAGTTGCATTTCATTCCATGCATTAGAAAACCCTAGACAATGGATAGGCCATAATCGATAAAACTCCAAAATTAGTAATGACTCCCAAACTAGAATCTGGATGGTTTTTCCTACACAAATGGGAGAGATTCTAATTGGGCCTCTTTTCTAGGGATAACCCTTGCAAATGGCGTTGGACAATTTACCCTGTCAACACAACCTTGAATACAATCCATAATTTATGTCATATCATGGCCTTGTATCTATAGATGTTGAGCTATGGAATAGAACCCTCTTTGAATATAATTAAGTTCATTGTGTATCCTAAAGGCATGCTCAATGAACTCAAAGGCTTGGTCTTGGCTAGACTTATATATTCAACTTAATGCTATATTAGAACAATTTTATTCTCATAGTCTTTGATTTCATCTCAACATCCATCGCCTTATGTATAGTTGTTTGAGCACAAACTAAAGTAGCAAAAACAAAGGAGGTAAGACCTAGTTTCCAAGTTTCCATGACCATTGTTCTAGTGGTAATCAACACCTATGAATCCAGGGTAATCCTTCTAAGCTTGTGGTTTTCTTTGATCACCTTATTTATATTCTTATCAAAAGAAAACAATTCCATATTTGTAACTCCATCCACTTGTGTAGGTTTGGGATTATCTCCTCCTGACACCATCCTAGGGGTAGAAACACTAGCAATTGTTTGACTTGTAAAAACCTTTTTCATAGGAAGAGGATCTTGCACTTGAATGTTGACTACTTTCTACTTTATTCTTTTAGAAACTTCACCGTCAATAATAATGTTTGTTTCAAGAGCATATGTTTGAGTGTTATATGTTTGTTGCCATTGTTCTTCCCCTTCATTTCATCCAACTCCACTTGTAGTATTAGCCTAAATTGTATTCACTTCTTCCTTTAGTCTTCTATGTTCCTGAGCCTTTGCTTCAACTTCTTTTTAACCTATTCTTATATTGTTTTCCTTTGCGCCTCAGCTTCATATTTCTTCTCTTCTTTCTTCTTCTTACCGCTTTCTGCTTCAACTTTAGCTTTTGCTTTAGATTGTTCCTAGTATTTTAGATTTTAGTCTTTCAACCTCAACTTTTTCTTTAGCTTGTTCGTCCTATTCTTGTTTCTTATTTGTTACTGCTCTACTTTTTCTTTTGTTTTATTTTCCTCTTCTTTGTTCTTTTTTGTTGCTTCAAATTTGACTTTTGATTCAACTTCTTTTTTCCTTTAAGTAGCTTTGGTTGTAGCTTTAGCCTACCTTTTGGCCTCCATCTCAGCCTTAGTCTTATCCAATGCTTAATTTTTTTTTTCTTGAAGCAAATCTTGTTTTTCAACAATGCCCTTTTTGGCCTCTTATTTTTTCCTTCTTTCCTTCCCCTCAACTTTGACTTGTACTTTGTTGAGGACCTCTTTATAGGTGAGAGCCCTTCAATTAGCTTCACCGACCTCATTTTTCTCATGATGATAAGGAATTAAATCCTAACACATTTTTATGATCCTCCATAATACCCAAAGGGTCATGCATTTGGATTCACTCTCACACAAAATGATACTCCTCCATCTCTTCCTCTTATTTTCAAACCCAAGTAGAATCAGTCAAACCATACATATCAATATATCGAGGATAGGTAAGAAACCATTTTTCTAGTGTTTGAGGAGGATAGAGTTGAATCCTTACAAACCAATTTGATATTGTATCTCTTAATTAAGAAATATATTTGGTACATAAGCATGTAGAGTATGGGATGCTTGAATAACCATAGATTCTAATGTAAGTAAAATACCCATCGAGATATTGATCTCCATTTTTTTCTAACAAATATGCAGCTTTGGGTGGACGAGTTTGCAAAAGATGATCTCCTAAAGATGAGCTAACAAACCATCATATTTAAGGGTAAAGTGAAAATTGTACTTATGCTTCCACAAGTCCTTGAAGTAAACATGGACATGAGGTTGTTCAAGTGTAATATCCCAAACTGATATTTTCCTGTTTATGTGTATATTGTAGATGGCTAATAGACTTACTCCTTAATCAAATAGGAAAGCAAACCCCGAACTTTGCATGCATGCGGTTGCATGCAAATATGTTCCCTAGAAAAATACTGAGATGCTATAAAATAGGAGAAATCAATGCATGTACATACCAGTATATAGATCAGCCGCATGGTGAAGAGACTGGTCCCAGCATGCAAGGTTTCTGCAGGAGGAATAAGGAGATACACCAAATTGTCCTCCACAGGTGAATGCACCCTCCTCTCAAACTATATATGCTCCAGAATAATAAATAAGCTACTGCTAGAAGCCCGGATGATGTGCACTAGGGTTATAATACCCCTCTGATGATGATGGAAGCAGCATGCCAAAGTTCTGAACCCTGTAGGTAGGAAAACGAATTGCTTTGTCTCTAATCATGGTGACACAGTGTGACGATGAAACCCTCTGGTTGGATGAATAATCAACCTCCTAGAATAACTGCTGAATGTAACCTGATGATGAACTAGTGTTGAAGCTGGATGATCCAACCTGACGATGAACTAGGGCAGATAGATTTCGCTGCCGAAATACACCAGTTAGCTGAGCATGCGCTCAACCCCAACTTAGCTCACCGAGCTCTCCAATTTGACTCCACAAATCAATTATCACATAAGTGACTTCTCCATTCACTTTATCTTTCTTTTATAACTCTCAACTGCGAAAACCCTAACTTTTGACCTAATTAGGTCACTTTATCTTCTAATTTGTAGTTGACTTGCATGCATGTGCATGGAGACTTAATCAGGTGCATGCATCATTAAATGATGCCGAGATGTCATGCATGCAGGTGGGCTTTGGCTCTAGTGGCCCTCTTCGACCCGATGGTGATATAATATTGATTCCCTAGATCTTCTATATATGGAATCAGTCTTCGACTAATTCCTTAACTGTCAATACCTGCTCGAACCTATAGGAATCACATAGGTTAGCGGGTTGGTCCTCAATGCCTAAGCAGAAGAGGACATTACAGTCCTCCCCACTCGAATTTTCTTTTCCTCAAGCAATTGTAAAGCTGGGTGTTGTAATACCTGTTCTGCCTCCCAAGTAGCCTCCTCTATAGGCAGATCTTTCCACTGAACCAGGTAATCTATGATGATTATGTTCCTCAGTTTCCGCTCTCACACCTCTAGGATGTGCTCCGGAATCAGAACCAATTGCCCCTCATCATCAAGGGGAGGCAGCTCGGAAGATGTAACAATTTGTTGACCAACCACCTTCTTGAGATTGGAGACATGAAATACGTTGTGAATCTTGCTCTCTAGGGGTAGTTCTAGCTCATATGCTACCTCTCCGACCTTCTGAATTATCTTGTATGGACCATAGAAACGAGGTTGGAGTTTTTATGCTCCTTTCTTTTTAAGAGATGACTGTCGGTAAGGATGGAGGTGTAAATAAATGAAGTCTCCCACCTCAAAACTGCGCTCAACTCTGTGCCTGTCTGCATATATCTTCTGTTGATTCTAAGCAACCTGTATGTTCTCCCTGAGTATCTTGAGGATATCCTGACCCTCCTGAATCCACTCCTTGGCCTTGGGGGCCCTGGTATTGCCAAATATCCGGTCTGCAAAAGTGGAAGCATCATACCCATACAGGGCTCGGAAAGGGGTCATCCTAATGGTCATATGGTAGGTGGTGTTGTAACAATGTTCACCCAAGTGTAACCATTTGATCCATGTCCTCTACTGACTTGATACGTAATTTCTCAAGTATCCCTCAATCCATTTATTAACAATCTCTGTCTGCCCGTCACTCTGCGGATGATAACTTGTGCTCATGGCTAACTCGGTCCCCACTAACTGGAAAAGCTCTTGCCAAAAGGCTCCTGTGAATTTGTTGTCCCTGTCACTGACAATGGTCTTGGGTAACCCATGGAGTCTAAATACCTCCCTAAAAATTAGTTATGCTACCTGTGCTGCTGAATAATCTGATGATATTGCAAAGAAGTGAGCAAACTTAGTCAATCTGTCCACTACTACATACAAGCAATCTCTGCCTTGGACCTTGGGCAGCCCAGTAATGAAGTCCATAGAAATGCTCTCCCATTTCTGCTTGGGAATAGGTAAGGGATGTAGTAAACCAGCTGGGTGGATGTGCTCTATTTTGTTTTGTTGGCACAAGTTGCACTCCCTCACATGTTGTATCACATCTTTCTTGAGGCCCTTCCATGAGAACCTTTCTCTAATCTGTCTGTAGGTCTTGAGAAATCCCTGGTGCCCTGCTAATGGTGAATCGTGAGATGCCTGTAAGATTTTCTTCTTGAGGGGAGACTCTGGAACCAAGAAGATTCTGTTTTTGTAGTATATGATATCATCAATGACCTTGTACCTATCATCCTGAATCTGTCCATCCAATAGCTCGCAAGCAAACTTATCTTTGGAGTACTCAACCAAAAGATGAGACCTCCAATCTAATGAGATGCTCAAAGGGATAAAGTCTGGTCGTCTAGAAAGTGCATCGGCCACTACATTGCTCTTCCCCTTAACGTACTCAATCTCAAAGTCATAAGCCTGAATTTTACTTACCCATTTCTGTTGTCTCTCGTTTAGCTCTTTCTGCTCTAGGAAGTATTTCAGGCTATTGTGATCTGTCTTAACCTTGAACCTGGCACCTACTAAGTACTTCCTGAACTTGGTTAGCGCATGGAGGATAGCTAACATCTCTTTGTCATATATCGAATAGTGGCGCTCATAGTCTTTGAGCTTCCTGCTCTCAAATGCAATGGGGTGGTTGTTCTACATCAAAACTGCCCCAATTCCCTCTCCTGAAGCATCACATTCTAACACAAAGGATTGAGAAAAGTCTGGTAAAGCTAATACTGGGCATGAACTCATTACCTCCTTCATTTTATCGAATGTTTTTTGTGTTGCCTCTGACCAACTAAATGCTCCCTTCTTGATAAGATCTATGAGGGGTGCGGTCATCTGTGAGAATCCGCTGACATACCTCCTGTAGTAGGTTCAAAGGCCCAAAAAGCCGCTTAGTTCTGTCACATTTTTAGGTGTAGGCCAATCCAAAATTGCCCGAATCTTCTCTAAGTGCCACTGGACCCCGTTGGCCCCTATCACATGTCCTAAGTACAACATCTCCTACATGCCGAACTCACACTTGGACATTTTTGCATATAGTGACTGCTCCTGTAGAATACCAAGTACTTCATCAAGATGTCTCAAATGTTCTTCCCAAGTCCGACTGTATATCAATACGTTGTCGAAGAATACCAGAATATATTTACGCAACTGTGTCCTGAAGATATGGTTCATGCATGATTGGAAAGTAGCTGGTGCATTAGTGAGCCCAAATGGCATCACTAGAAACTCATAATGGCTGTAGTGGCAACGGAAAGCGGTCTTTGGAACATCCTGTTCCCTGACCCGAATTTGATGGTACCCTGAGAGGAGATCAATTTTGGAAAAGTACTTTGCCCCTTGTAGTTCATCCATTAACTCATCAATCCTAGGGATGGGATACCTGTTCTTTATGGTCTTCTTATTGAGTGCCCTATAATCAATGCACATGCGTAAGGTTCCATCCTTTTTCTTCACTAGCACTACTGAAGATGCAAAGGGACTGGAGCTAGGTTTGATGTATCCTAGCTTGAGTAGTTCCTTGATTGTACTCTTGATCTCATCTTTATACCTCTTGGGATGTCTGTAAGGAGTGGTGATAACTACTTGGGTCCCCTCCTCTAACTCAATAATGTGCTCAAATCCCCTATCTAGAGGTCGACCTGCTGGAAGGTCTCCGAATACTACCTTGTGCTTCTGTAGTAAGGCCTCTATATCTGTTGGATGTTGTGTGACCTCATCTGGTGGTTTCCTAAAGGTAACCATACACTCTGCAACCCACTCAATATCTCCCTGCTAGAGTACTGCCTCCATCCTGTGTGATGTCACTACTGTGGGAGGATAGGTATTCATCCCTCTCAATACCACCTTCTGTCCTTCTGTTCCTGTAAACTCCATCTCCATGGTCTGGTAATTTGTGGAATACTTCCCTATGGAATACAACCACTGAACTCCTAGTACCACATTCATGTCAGGTACATCTACCACATAGAATGTCTCTATCACTGTATAATTCCCAAGCGTTACCTTTAATTTAGGAATCCTCTGACTACACTCCATGGTGTGACCTGCTGCTGCTACCAAAAATACATCAAAGCTCTCAGTCTGAATGTCTCTCTTTTTAACCCATGCAGCATCAATAAGGTTGTGGGATGCCCCACCATCTATCAGTACTCCCACTCTATGGCCCTGTACGGTACCTCTGATCCGAAGAGTGTGGAATCTAGGAACCCCTGTCATGGTAGCAATGGTACCTCCTGAGGCCTGTCCCTCATCAACTATCTCTGTTGTCTCTCCCTGCTCCTGATCCTGGTAATCCTCATCATCCTCACTATCGGAATAAGCCTCTATGTAGTAGGCCTTTCCTTTTCCTGAACATCTGTGACCTGGTATCCATGGTTCCTGGCAAGTGAAACATAACTTTTTTCTTCTAAGGTCCTGTCGGGTATCATTGTCCATCCATTCTTTCTTGGGCCATGGTTTCCTTTCTTTATCTTTAATAGGAACATTGGTCCTGGGAGGAAACCTATTTTTGGGCACTGCATCCTGCAATTCTCTAGTCCGTCTGATGGCATCTGCTAGGGTGGTGGGCCTATAAGACTTGACCCATCCCCATAAGGGTTCAGTGAGAGCCTCAATGAACAACATAATCAACTTGCTCTTTGATATATCTATGACCATGACTGCTATCCTCTGAAACTCAGAAATAAGAGCATTTGCACTCCCTGTCTACTTAAGCTGTGCCAGCTCCCTAAAGTGTACCTCTGGATCCTTCCAATCAAACCGCTCAATGAGCCTCTGTGTAAAATCTGTGTATGAGGTGATGGTGTTGTGACCCAGTGTCACTAACCCGTGGTACCACCACTCATGTGCTTCTCCGTCCAAATGCAAAGTAGCCAATTTAATGGCATTTGTCTCAATCATGGGGTTGAGCTGGAAGTATGTATCCAAATTATGCACCTAATTCCTAGCTGGGCCACCCCGAGTGCCCTCAAAGGTAGGGATAGTCAGTTTCCCTATGGTGCGCTAGAACTCATAGTTCTGGGTGAATGGCCTATTGTAAGCTCTAGGTTTGTTCTTACTTTTAAAGTGGCAGAAGTCAGTGAAGGTTATGGCTGAATGGAAGTCCTCTCCTAAAGTCCTATATTCTCTCAGATAGGCACTCATGGGTTCTTTTGGTTCTGCTTGTGCTAGAGGCACTGCAGCTGGACTAGCTAAGAATTGAGGCATGGTAGGTCAGAAAGGATTGTATATATGGGGATGGCTCTACATGTTGGTATGTAAGTGCTCCCTACTACGGCTGGTGGATACCCTATCATTGTTGGGAAATAAGGGACTGTGTGGGGTGGGCCCATTCTTCTCAGTCATTTGCCTGAAGGTGCTCATCATTTCTTTTTTCCCAGTGGTGAGTTCTTTTATGGCTGATATGAGACTATTGAAAGCTATTTTATCATCATTGGCCATTGTTTCTTTGCCTTTTTCAAACTGATACTCTCTGTTCCCCAAATCTATGTCCTCTAACTCCTCTTCTCTGTCTCTATACCTCTGTCTCCTATGAGTAATGTTGTATGGGTCTCTTGGATTCATTTATAATTTTTGCATGCCCACAGCTGGCAAGGAAAATAGCTCTGATACCATTGTAATATCCCAAACTGATATTTTCCTATTTGTGTATACTGTAGATGGCTAATAGACTTACTTCTTAATCAAATCGGAAATCGAACCCCGAACTTTGCATGCAAATATGTGCCCTAGAAAAATACTGAGATGCTATAAAATAGGAGAAATCAATGCATGTACATACCAGTATATAGATCAGCTGATGGTGAAGAGACTAGTCCCAGCATGCAAGGATTCTGCAGGAGGAATAAGGAGATACACCAAATCATCCTCCACAGGTGAATGCGCCCTCCTCTCAAACTATATAAGCTCTAGAATAATAAATAAGTTGCTGCTAGAAGCCCGGATGATGTGCACTAGGGTTATAATACCCCTCTGATGATGATGGAAGCAGCATGCAGAAGTTCTGAACCCTATAGGTAGGAAAATGAATTGCTTTGTCTCTAATCACGGTGACACGGTGTGACGATGAAACCCTCTGGCTGGATGAATAATCAACCTTCCGGAATAACTGTTGAATGTAACCTGATGATGAACTAGTGCTGAACCTGGATGATCCAACCTGACGATGAACTAGGGCAGATAGATTTCGCTGTCGAAATACACCAGTTAGTTGAGCATGTGCTCAACCCCAACTTAGCTTGCCGAGCTCTCCAATTCGACTCCACAAATCAATTATCACATAAGTGACTTCTCCATTCACTTTATCTTTCTTTTATAACTCTCAACTGCGAAAACCCTAACTTTTGACCTAATTAGGTCACTTTATCTTCTAATTTGCAGTTGACTTGCATGCATGCGCATGGAGACTTAATCGGGTGCATGCATCATTAAATGATGCCCAGATGTCATGCATGTAGGTGGCCTTTGGCTCTAGTGGCCCTCTTCGACCCAATGGTGATATAATATTGATGCCCTAGATCTTCTATATATGGCATTAGTCTTCGGCTGATTCCTTAACTGTCAGTACCCGCTCGAACCTATAGGAATCACATAGGTTAGCGGGTTGGTCCTCAATGCCTAAGCAGAAGAGGACATTACATCAAGTGACAAAGACTAGCCTAATCTCTATAATATCTCAATTTGACCCTTGGAATATACTAAATCAAATTATGTAAAATGATGTAAATATGCTAGTAAAAGATTCCTAGTGTGAAGCTCAAGGCCAAGTCATGACTAATGAATGGCTAGGAATGTATGATGTAAATATCCATACATCTACCATGTGGTTGGCTTATCGCAATGATGTAAAGCTACGTAAATATTATGTTGGAAAATAACATAATGGTCTAAGATGGTTGTGTAAAGAGAATAGAGAGGTTATGATTCCACTAGAGGAGAAGACAAAATGGGGCCTATGGGAGAGTAAATCCTCTTTTGTTGAGTGTCAACCTCAAAACTCATTCATTTTCTGCCATATGTCTTAGATGAGCCATTGAATTTGTTTGACTTAGGAAATCCAATCATTGAATGCATGTGTGAGGTTGGTGGGAAAGTATTCTCATGAAGTTATGAAAACATGGGATGAATATATTTTTTATGACAATTGTAAAAGTCCTTCATTCTATGGTCAGAAGTGATACCAGTTTTCTTTAAAAAAATAATCCCAGACTGAAAAATTAACTACAAATTAGCACTATGAAGAGTAAATTGCAAAGGAGTGAAGAATGATGTTTGTAGGTGAGCATAGAGAATGGGAAAGTTAGGAAACCTTTAACCACTGTATATTTTTTGTTCCTTGGATACTTAAGAAGCTATGAATTGATTTTATAAGTTCTCTAAAGGAATACATCATCCTGGACTCTTGTTGCACACACTAAAGAGCGCTATAAGGATTGGGTATTCTGAAAGATTGTTGAGTAGAGAAAGAGAAGGCCTTCATTGTGTTGTGTGGTGTAGTGGAAGAAATTTCTTGTTAATAGAATGGTTGATTGAGATGCATTTAGTGCTCTATGGTGAGTAAATTCACTAAGCACGAAAGAAAATGGGTTGGGATGAGAGAGAGTGAAGCATGTAGGTGTTTTCCTTTGCCTTATCAACTTCATATCCCGACTTAGGGGTGGTATCTACATTTGGGTGGAAAATTGCTTACACAGATAGTTGCTTGGATCTTCTCCAATTAATAGATAATCATTCCTTTTTGTCTATGAATATGCAAATTATATTTGTTTATGTTATGAACATTTTAGCTTATGCATACTATGTGTGTGAAATATAGTTTTAATTCCATTGTGTTTTATATTCATGCACATGCAAATGCATTAGTTTAAATTATGGCCCTCGTGGAAGGATTAATTAGTTTTGAAATCGAATATTATCCTCTGTGGGGAAAATTTTTGTAAAAGGGAATTTGTAACTACCCATGTTAGGGTTGGAATGTTGGATGGGGAATTTTACATAATCCATCAAATGAATTAGAGGCACATACTACATTAGTAAGGTAGGAGGCCATATAAAACTCAAGTGATTCAGTGAGAGTATTATTTTGAGCTTTTCCTCTCTCTTATGGTAAAGAAGTAGATAGAATAACTACTCAATTGAAAATGATTGTAAGGAATTACATATCAAAGAGTTCATCACTATGATTATGCACCTTTACAAATATTTTATATGCTACCTCTGCATATCACATGGGTTACCTAATTTTATCAAAAGTACCATTAACACATTGGAGTCTTTCCTTCATGAACATATACAACCCAATGATGGTTGTCTTCTTCATCAAAGCTTGGTATCCATCCTCCTCTTCCTCTTTGCAGAAGTCATGTTCCTCTTAGCCTCTACATCAGAGGATTTACGTAGATAGTTGAATTACCTATCCATCTTTTGTCATCTTCAATGTTTGATAGTCAACCTAGGTAAAACCAAGGTGATGATCTTCAACAAGTCAAAGAATGTCCTCGCAGGTTTCTATTTCGTATTTCTATGGTAGGAGGTTGAGATTATCATTGCATACACATACTTGGAGGCTTAGTTTTCAAGACCTGTGTTTTGGTTGAGGAAGGCCCTCCAATCCTGGATCAACAAAGGTTATTGGTCATTTAGTCTACACAAGAAGAAGTGCTTCAACACACAATTCTTATGGTTCAACACACAATTCTCGTGGATTATGTTATTCAACACATAATTCTTTATGGTTCTAAGGTTTGGGCTCCTGGTTTTCTTGAGTCGCACTAGGATAAGAGAGAGTGTGCAAGCACTCATGCTTCGTCTCATCGTCAAGAGAAATAATATAGTTATCCATGCCACTATTCAGGCAGAGTTTTTGGCACGCACCTTTAGTTTGAGATCATGTTTAGTGTTAGGTTTCCCATTAGGGTAAATAGATAAATTGACTTAACACATAGCCAAATATAAAATGAAGCATACACACAAAGACAAGACGATAGGCATGAACGCACACTACGCTTTCTCATTATCCAAATATGCATATATATACAATGAGAAAGAGCCCTTGGGATCCAAATTACCAAGATGTCTCTTAGACTCCCTCATAACTCTCCATATTATCTAACCCTAACGTATTAGATTCCAAGAAACCCCCCCTTAATCTAAAGGGGTGTATATGAGTCCAAGAAAAGAGAGCTAAATAAAAGGCTTAACATTCCGACTATGCCAAGCAATTTAGCAGAAGTTGACTTATCCTACTAAGAACAAGTGCTTTTTAAAGAGGTGGTTTTGGCTTACCACCAACCAAAGGGGAATAAAAAAAGCTGAAGTCTTCTACTACGTGGGTGGTTTAAAGTTGACCACAAATTCTCGATCTTAGTAGCTATAAAATCATGAACAAGGCTCAAGGCGTGGCAGGATCAAGGCTCTGGATCTAATGTAGGCCCGCATGTTATCTCTCACTCATTTTTGATTGTTCATCATTCCCAGTAGAGTGTTAAGTAACTATACCAAACTCTTTAATCTTGCCATGTGATTAAAAATACCCACTCAAATGGAGAAGGGCTTCTTGCAACTCCACCCTTTTACAAACACTTGACAAGCTCAAATTTAGAAAATGAGGGTGTCGGTCTCAATTGAAAATGTACACAAGTTGCAATTCAGCTCACAAAAGACAATTTCAAGCACAAATGAACTTACAAAAACATTTTTTCAAGTTACAATGTGAAAATAAATCGATCTTTAAATAATAAATGATCTACCTCTGAATTCTTGAGTGATTAATGCTCAATTGTGGTGTGGGCGATGGTGTAGCTCACTTGATCTAAAAATGTAGTTCCAAATGGAGTGCTTCCCGGGCCTTCAAAATTAAATGAGTTACTGCCTGCAGTTGTAGATCCACCAAAAGAAAACACCGCAGAAGGGAAAAATGCAGTGCCCCCAAACCCAGATCCAAATGAGGGTAATGTTGTACTAGAAGCTCCAAAAGACTATCCCAAGCAAAATGATGTAGTGCTACTTGTTGGAGTGTTGGTTGAACCAAATGAGGAGTTGCTTTCACCTAATGATGGAGAATTGTTGGATCCAATTAATGTGTCTCAAAGTGTTGCCTGTAATATGTTCTTTCATTAAGCAGAAATTATGGTTTTAACAAAAACCACGAAATATCAGTGAGGGGATGAGTTGTAGCAACACATTCAAAACTCTTCTATTTCTTCAATCTGAAGCATTCTCAGGTCATTGTGAACTAAATTCAACACTATTTGAGTCATGAAAATATCAGACCATGAGCAGCCAACATAGTAGAGAGAACTACCAAAGGCAAGTAACCAAATGATAAAATTGTGGAATAAGTTGATGCTATCCACCAAAGTAGACTGCCAAAATTCTGCAATCTCTACAGTAACAACAATTTGAGGAGAGAGCTCTATGTAGATTTGAAGAAATGATGCAAACACAATATACCACTAAAGACCTTGTTACAAGTCAATGCGGTTCTGAGCTTCTTTCGAAAGTCCTCTACGATAATTAGGAACGATACGCGGCCCTTGATTTCTATCCTTGCAATCGCCAAAATATCGCAGTACACTTGATTTGTCGGTTGCTTCCATTAATTCGATAAGTTATTGAGTGTTTGCCATAAATCAAATGAAAAATTGTCGCTAGTTTTCCTTGCACCAATTTTGACCTTCTTCCATCATTATCTGCCCAGTCTACAGAACTTCTCGTTCGAATCTTCTGGTCGTGGTGGTTGAAGTGGACTATCTTTACATAAAATTTTGGAGCAAATAAAGACTAGAAAAGTTTTATCTCGCTTCAGGCATCAAGATTTACAATCCCAGAGGTCAACGCCTTATGTAGGGAAACCTAAATACAGATGAACAAATCGACGTCGTTTCAAAATCAGCCACAACTATCCAAGAGAGAATTCACCAGTCACTAGCACATAGCGCAGTCCACAATGGTCTCTACGTTCTACAACAATCTTCAACGCAAACTACCAACCGAGCTCCTCGTCACCTCTCAGAGATATCAACGACACCCTAGCTTCAAGGTAGGTCAACAACCTAGCTTCTTCACAATTCTTTTACGCGCAACTAAATGGAAGGAGGTGTCCTCGAATAGCACAACAGTATTAAAGCACCGATTGCAATGCTCCATGCACAACACTACTTCTCATAGACATATGAACTCAAAATTTGAGTTTTTACCGAGGCACGGGTATCGATCATTTAAACACAAAGATCACCCACAGTTCGATATCTTCACTCGAAAAATTATGGTGGTATAATGACTCTGAGCGAAGTTGTTAGCGACTTCTTTATCGTGAAAGCGTTGTCGATATAATAGCGACTTCTTTATCGTGAAAGCGTTGTCGATATAATCAGCTGCTATAAATAAAAATGTTATGGATATGTGCCTATTCGAATCTCATTGATGACAATTTAGCCCAAATCTAGGAAAGCAACAGGAGTGTGTTTACTAGCACCGGTCACACTGAAAAGTTGTTGAAGGTGTCATTTCCACCACCAAGGGTCTTGTCACTCTACATTTGCACACAAGGGTGAGAAAATTCACTGAAAAAATTGGATATCATCTGAGGTGCATGGATTTTAGTAGTCGACATGATGGAATTCAGATACTTTTGTGAACCACTACAGCCTGGCCAATCACAACATTTTTTTCAAACTCAATACAACTTGTAGACATATTTGTGGATACACAAAAGTAACAATCACGCTAGCATTAGAGCAAATTTGGGGTCTAAAATTGGTTTTTTTTTTTAAACCATGGAATTCAAGAACCAATAGAATTTCAAGAAAAGAGTTAACCATGATGGTTGAGTTGGCATATAATAATAAAATAATATTTATGAATTTTGGAGAAAGAGAAACAAATGAGTTTCATTCTTATTTTCAACATATTTCTTTGTCATTGTAGTCAAATTTTGAGCTAGAGCACTAGTTGGATGCAGAAAATTCAAATTCCACATCCAAATACTTTTGACAGACCCCACCACACCCCACAGCACTAAAAACATGAAATACAGTAAGGAATGTGTTTAAAAACGTTTTTTAATGTATTTCATGTTTTTAGTAGAGTGGGGTCCATAAAAAATATGCAGTGTGAGTACTCGTTAGATGCAAAATTTAATTCTGCATCTAACGAATGCTCCTGCTCAAAATTTGAGTAAAATGACAAGGATATATGTTAATAATACGAATGAAAAAAAAAATAGTTTTTTTCTCCTTTCCTCCAAAATTCAAAAATATTATGTTATTATTATAGCTATTATTTTATTATTTTCCTTAAGAGGCCTATTTTAGACCTCAAATTTGCTCTAATGTCTACATCGTTGGAGTTAGTAAAGGTTTGGAGGTTGAGACATATTAAGTTCTTTCTGTTGTCATGCTCTCAATCGTGGGAAGCTTTAGTCGCACATAAGGAAGAGCAGACTATGACAAAGTTCATGGTTTAGAATTTTTTTATTTTCTTCACAGTCATTGATTCTTCGGTGTAGAGCGTGTATATGTTGAAGTTAGTAGAATAGGCCAAGTGCTACGATGAGATGGTGTAGTGCATGGAGAAGGTGGATTTTCATAGCTAAAATGCTACCAGGTGTAGAACACGTTGGTTGACGATTTTATTTTTGAAGTTATTTCTTTAGATGATAGCCAGAATTTTCAGTGTTAGCCTCCCCAAACTTCTTTACAACAATGTAAGGTTGGTTAGGTGCATATGGTTGATTGATCAAGATGTCTCTCATATAGGGAAAACAATGCCAAGGCGATGTATACTCTACAAGGCAAAGACTCACCATGATTGAGAATGATTAGAGACTCACCATGACCACAAACTACAATGACTTAGGTGGTGCACCCGCATGGTTAAATGACTGAACAAATAGGTAGATGCATGGAGAGTGATGGAAAAAGGAGAGGAAAAACAAAGAGATTATGGTTTTACAAATCTGGAAACCACTTCACAAAAAAAACTATACTTCCATAGCAAAATAATGGAGGAAAAAACACAAAGAGGTGGAACTTGGCAATGTTCTAGAATGTTGAAGATAATAATATCACACAAAAGAATTAACCCTTCAGAGAGACTCACCTCCAAGAAGGTGATGGTGGTCTTCAATGGTTCAAGCCTCTATCAACAAGAAACACTATGGATTCAAGACATATGAATATGCTAACCAATCTCCTTCGTCTTCACACCCAGCTCTCACGGACATTGAGACACAACCTCTCCAAATATATACTAGCAAATTGCAAAGGGAAGTCAATATGCAGGGGAATATTTGGAAAATTTTACAGCATGCAGATTCTCACAATGCTCAAAACGACACAGACTAAATGGGATCAAACAAGAGGGTGTCAAATATGCCATAGAGGACAACTATAACAGTTTTATAAGACATGCCACATGGCTTTCAAAATAGCTTTGATACTACTGTTAAATTTCCCACTTGGGAAAATAGATAAATTGGCTTAACGCAAAACCAAATACAAAATGAAGCATACACACAAAGACAAGTCGATAGTTGTGAATGCACATTATGTTTTCTCATTATCCAAATATGCATATATATTGTTGGTTGTGGAGCCTGATCTTATTGATTCCGAGATGTTATTTCAGCCATGTTTAGATCCCAACACCTGACAAGGGGGTGTGTGGGGGCTTTCCCCCCACTATAATCGTCTAGGGGGTCCATAGAGAAAATATAGGAAAAATGCATTATAAAATGTTGTAATTTCAGAGTCGTCACTTGGTCAATAATGGGTGATTTATGGGCCCATGGTTTTGGGCAACCCATGGTATTTTCCCATGGTATTCCCTTTATAAAAAGAAGTCATTATATACGGTTGTGTATTCTATTGTAGCATTGTAAAAACAATCTATGTGATTATGAGAGAGAGACTATGAGAGAGTAAAGAGGAAGTGTAGCGGGGTTGCTGCAGGTTGTCTCCCTTCATTTTGTTGGATGGTATAATAATAAAAGACTGACAATTCATGCGTGGACGTAGCCCATCGTGGGTGAACCACATTATATTTGTCTCTCTTGTAATGTGTTTCAATATTTGCATCTTGTTTATTGTTATTACTCTATGATCATGTTTTCTAACATATATACAATGAAAAATGACCCTTGGGTTCCAAATTCCCAAGGTGTCTCTTGGACTCCCTCATGACTCTCCATATTCTCTAACCCTAACGGATTAGATTCCAACATTTAGGTTGGTTTGTTGTTCTCGTTTCTACATCAAGTTTGAAATTTGGTTAAATCAACCATCGATAGCGGACCATTATCCATACCTTAGTGTTTCTCAAAGCCATTGTCTCAACCAAACCAACTTGATGGGTTCTTTGTTGGCTCTATAAGGTTTTGGGTCTTCTTCAGCCAATATGTACTTTGATGAACCACCTCCTTTCGTTCAAATATTCATTGGATGCCTTGGACATCTACAACCAAATAAGCAAGAGTTTAACAAGATTACCATAGATGGCATATACAAGCATCACATCCAGGTCATTTGACTCGACCAACCAAGAGGCATGAAGCCCAAGATGGCCTTCTATGCAAAGCACTTCATGAAGATGACAGATGACTTTATTGTTTGACCCCTTTAACACTACAACATTGGACACATATGCTCAAGATCCCTTTGGGCTAATTTCAAGTGGGTTCACATAGGCTCTAAGTGGAGGTCGAGCATCAAATTCCATGGAAGGACAGGATATGCCACCTCTGTCATATGCAAGAGACAAAGAAAAAGGAGCACTTTATTTTTTAGTCCCCATTACTATGAGATATGAGAACAACTTTACTACTTCAAATTATTTCAAAACTACCTCCCCATATTTTTCCGCTACCTAGACCAGTGGTGCTTAGACTTATTCATGGGGGAGGCACTCATACTCCAATCTTTCATGCTTTTAAATGTTGTTTGTACAGTATTAGGAGTCATTCTTCAAGACTTGTGTTGTATTAAGTTAGGGACTTGTGTGGTATCAAGTTAGGACATTGTGTTGTATCAAGTTCTATCTATGTCCTCATGTATTGAGGTGAGATGTTTGTACTGTGATCTTGTGTTGTATCAAGATTTGAGTCGTGTGTTATATCAAGCCCAGTCGTGTGTTGTATCAATACTGTGGACTTGTGTTATATCAAGTCAATGATTCTCATAGACGGTACCCTATGAGAATGAATCTTCAATTATGGAGATGGACTTGTGTTGTATCAAGTCATGTGGTTATACTATGTGATATATTGCTAGTCATGGTCACTGGGTGTTATAAGTCTCCTTTAGGGCTTAGCTACCCCTAGAGTGAATTACTTTAGCATATGACTATATGGCCCGGGGTAATATATATAATCATCAATATGTATGGAATAATTCTTCTGAATATGATATGATAAGATGGATAAATAATACACATATGGAACATGCATTAATTATTTAATGATAATGAGATAAAAGCATAGCGAAAGATAAATTTGAATTGCCCATGCGAATGTCTAAGTGAACTCAAGTTATAAAGCTTCAATAAAATATGAATGCCTCAATCAATGGAGTCAGTGAAAGCATCAATTGAACTATTAATGAATGTAATCAGTTAAGTAAAGAAGAGCTTAATATTCATCAATCAACATGCAATAATTAACTAAAGAGATCCATGCAAAAGTTAATAATAGAAATTGTGCATAGATGGAACTAAGAGTGAAGCACTGATGACACTTAAGTTAGCATGTTAACTAAATGATCAATAGTCAGTCAAAGATTGAGTTCAGTTAACATTCAATTCAAGTCAATTCACTTTTAGATCAAGACAATGAACATTCAATTAAATCAAATTGAGGAAAGGAATGGCGCTAATATTTGCATGGAGGGAGTTCTAGTTAGCTCCTCCTTGTGAATGCACTATGTGATGCTCTCAGTGTGTTTACTGAGCCTCCTATGCGTTACCTTCTACAAGCTAGGATCTTTGGCTTGTTATTAATATGCTAGGCATATGGCAAGTTCAATACAGTTGCATATAGTTGTTTTTACATAGTTGTATTGGATCTCTCTTCTCTACTGCTAAGGTGATATCTCTTATCGGACAATATGCTTATGTGTTGTAAACCATTCTCTGCAAATCTATCTATCATACTCAAAGAATTGTTTGGTTTTTCATCCTCCGTGTTTGGAGGGTTTTCCCATGGTATATCTTGTTTGTTATGATTGATTGATTTATGTGGCTGATTTATGTGGTTGATTTATTTATGAGATTCGTATGTGACTAATTTATGAGATTCATATGTACTGAAAGTGTTTGATAAAAAATTTAAAGTTCAAGGATCTCTGATTTTGCTCAAACATCAACATGGTATCAAAGCATAGGGCCTAAGACTATGTAGATCTTGAAGATTTGAGCAAAATATTGCAGCTATGACGTCGATCTCCGTTAGACCATAAGGCCGCCTTGAAGGTACTTCCAACTTCAACACATGGAAGGCAAAGGTGTTGAATATTCTTGAAGAGCATAACCTTGATGGTTATGTATCCATAGTGGTAGAGGATCCTACCAGAAATGAAGGGTGAATCAACTTCAATAAGAATCAAATCATCTTTGATTCGGTTAAGGACAATCCCATGTCCATGATTATTATGTTGAAGACTGCAAGGGAGTGTTTTGATACACTCACCAATTTTTTTAAGAAGGCCTCGAGTCAAGAAGAGGGGCACATCCAAAGCAAGGTTGTGCACACTAAAGAGAAGAATCTTATCCTCGCGATAAGAGTGAAGAAAGGGAGAAAGCCTATCACTACAAAGAAGTTATTCCATTCAAGTGAATAAAGAAGGACTCTGGTTTTCTTCGCGAAGGTGCAGAGATCAAGAGGGAGCCACACAAATCAATCAAATATAAGTATTTTATATTTTAATTGTTATATGTTGTTATAAATCAGATCTAAAGGTGTTTTAATATGTTTCATGACTATCATATAGAGATCATATAGAGATCTGTATTCTTGGACTTTGGAATTGTGTTTAGCATATACATTATCGTTTGCTTTATATTAGCATATTGTATATCTCATGAAGTCCCTTATTGTTTATATAGGACTGATATAAGACATATATAGGGCTGATATAGACTTATATAGAACTGATATTAATTTATATAGGATTGATATAAGGCTTTATAATTTGTTTCATGAGATATAAGATATGGTGTTGCATGATTGTTCTTGAGTTATGGACACAAGACTGCATAAACCTTGATGAATACAAGGTTGAAATTTTTATATGAATATGGGGTTGCATTAATATTCAAAAGTACTGTTATGGGATTGATATAGGACTGATATAAGACTAATATAAAGTTGAAAATCAATGCATGATATTAGTATGAGTTATGTTAAGACAATCGATTAATATTTGTACATAATTGTGTAAAGTATTATCAGTATATATTCATGAGTATGAAATGGTTCTAACCATTAGAATATTTTCCTTGTAGGGAAAAACATATGCCCTAACCTACAAGAAGAGAATGATATGGACTCATTCAAATGGATGATCTTGAAAGAGAATAGATCGGAAGGTTCCTATGTTTCTTAAGAAGAAGACATAATAGAAGTCTTAATTATATTCCGAGAAATGTAAAGACTTCTTAAGGTAATGTATTTATCTTAATAATATTCATATATGTGTTAGATATAGAGGAGTATGAGTCTCCGTGATGGAGGACTCAAATTTATGATTCTCACATCCTAGATGTTGAGAGGGAGAAGCTAGACTTGCTAACTCCTAGAAAAACAAGTGAAACTTGTTAAATTAACCTCCTGCTATGTAGAAACCATGTATGGTACTTATATTCAGAAGGAATCTATATGTAAAAATATTTTATGATTTTTAAGTTTAGAGGTGTAACAGTGATTAGATAAGATTTTCTTATGTAGAGAAAATGTTTAGTAGAGTTTCTGAAAGGATTCAAGAACAACGGATTATAAATCCATGATCACACGCATAAAGATCAATCTTATTCTTGTTCAGATTTGTAGGATCTCATAGATATTAGATATATCTATACAGGTCCCAATATCAGTTATATGTTTTATAGTCAGTACATAGACATGTACAACAAATCATATGTTGTGTTACCTACTTGGTACAAGAGTATGTGGATTCATATATGTCTCAGTCAGTGAAAGTAATTTTCACGGATATATGGATTATGTCTAGTACAATGACCAAGAAAGATCACATTAAAGATGTTGCTCAGATAGAGCATATTGTAAAGCAGTAAAATTTTACAAAGTTCCTAGTTAGTTATATTCGAGACATGGTGCAGAAATGAGTTGTGTAACTCTTGTACATATCCACGGATAAGCAAAATTGCCAACATATTTACTAAGCTTTGCCAACATATTTACTAAGCTTCTGTCCAGAACAAGTTTGGTATAGTATAAAAAGACTCCTCTAGTTGAAGAGGTAGTATTGGTGTATCTTCACAGGCAGCAGCAGTTAAAAATGCCCAAACTAGTTAGTCATGGTGCATTACTCATGAAACCACGGGTTGTGATATCTTGTGGAGAAAATCCACATGAGAAGAGACATAGTCAAAGTCCCAGAGACTATTGGATACTCAAAAAGAGTTATAATCTAGACTGTTTGATAATAGTAAACATCTTGTAGATGTTAGATAGCCATACAATTGGATATGTGGGGTACTATGATATGAAATCACTGTAAAAGTAATCAGGCCTTGAAGAACATCACCGAGAATGGAAAGCTCACTAAGAACTTCTTTAGATGGTAGAAGATTCTTGAAGTCAACAAATGTTGAAGATTGACAGAAAAAATAAGACTTTCTTTCTGCATGATATTACATATTTAATGTGTTGTATATGATGGATATGAAATCCATAGTTTTTAGTTTAGAGAAACTGCATTCTGAATTGGATCCAGATGATGCTACTTTGAATAAGTAGTTGGTTGGTCACTTAATGTACTTAGTAGGCCTGTTGTATTTTTATGCTTGTGGATAAGCATAGGTTTGAGTACCTTTGAGGTACATTATGATAGGTTTTTTATTGTATTTTGATACATAGTAGACCTATTATATAGCTTGGGATTAGCTATGTGTATTGTGGTTAGTACTTCACCAGCTAAATGTATTTCGCAGATAGTACTACCTGTTGAGGAGGAGTGTAGATTGAGATGCTACCTACTAGGGTGAAAGACTTGAAGCCTACAATTATTATGTGTTAATAGTCAAGCTTTCTGAAAAACACCTGTGTTATGATAAAACACATTGAGATGAAGTTTTACTTCATCGAAGTCATGGGCATGTAAAAATAAAATTTCAATACATAGTTATGATGATCATATTGAAAATATGTGAACAAGCCGCTCTCAGTAACGAAGTTGAGATACTTTCGAGATAAGCTTGGTATGGCAAGAAATTCTTGATAATGCAGAGAATGTCTCCCTCACTGAGAGGGAGTATTGTTTGTACAACATCAAGAGTCATTCTCTGAGATGTGTTGTATCAAGTTAGGGACTTTTGTGATATCAAGTCAAGACATTGTGTTGTATCAAGTCATATCTATGTCATCATGTATTGAGGTGGGATTCTTGTATTGTGATCTTGTGTTGTATCAAGATTGTAATCTTGTGTTGTATCAAGACTGTGGACTCGTGTTGTATCAAGTCTAGACTTGTGTTGTATCAAGTCAATGGTTCTCATAGACGGTACCCTATGAGAATGGATCTCCAATTATAGAGATGGACTTGTGTTGTATCAAGTAATGTGGTTATACTATGTGATATATTGTTAGCCATGGTCATTGAGTGTTATAAGTCTCATTTGGGGCTTAGCTACCCCTAGAGTGAATTACTTTAACATATGACTAAATGGTCAAGGGTAATATATATGATCATCAATATGTATGGAATAATTCTTCTGAGTATGATATGATAAGATGGATAAATAATACACATATGGACCATACATTAATTATTTAATGATAATGAGATAAAAGCATAGAGAAAAAGAAATTTGAATTACCTATGCAAATGTATAAGTGAACTCAAGTGATACAACTTCAGTAAAATATGAATGTCTAAGTCAATGCCTCAGTCAAAGCATCAATTGAACTATTAATGAATGTAATTAGTTAAGTAAAGAAGAGTTTAATGTTCATCAATCAACATGCATCAGTTAACTAAAGAGATCCATGCAAAAGTTAATAATATAAATTGTACATGGATGGCACTAAGAGTGAAGCACTGCTGACATTTAAGTTAACCTGTCAACTAAGTGATCAATAGTCGGTCAAAGATTGAGTTCAGTTAGCATTCGATTTAAGTAAGTTAAAGTCAGTTCAAGTAAGTTAACATTCAATTCAAGTCAGATAGCATTCAATTCAAGTAAGTTGAAGTCAGTTCAAGTAAGTTAACATTCAATTCAAGTCAGTAAACATTTAGTTCAAGTAAGTTAAAGTCAGTTAACAATCAGTTCAAGGAAGTCAACATTCAGTTCAAGTCAGTTCACTTTCAATTCAAGACAGTGAACATTCAATTAAAGTTAATTGAGGAAAGTAATGGTGCTAATGTTTGCAGGGAGGGAGTTCTAGTTTGCTGCTTGTGAATGCAATGTGGTTCTCTCGGTGTGTTTACTGAGCCTCCTATCTACTACTTTATGCATGCTAGGATTTTTGGCTTGTTATTAATATGCTAGGCATATGGAAAGTTCAATACAGTTGCATATAGTTGTTTTTGCAGGGTTGCATTGGATCTCTCTTCTCTACTATTGAGGTGATATCTCTTATCGGGCAATCTGCTTATGTGTTGTAAATCATTCTCTGCAAAACTATCTATCATACTCAAAGAATTGTTGGGCTTTTCATCCTTCATGTTTAGAGGGTTTTCCCAGGGTATATCTTGTCTCTTATGGTTGATTGATTTATGAGATTCATATGTGACTGATATAAAGATTCATATGTGGCTGATTTATTTATGAGATTCATATGTGACTGATATAAAGATTCATGTGGTTGTTCATGAGATTCATATGTGCTAAAATTGTTTGAGAAAAGTTTTAAAGTTCAAGGATATCTGATTTTGCTCAAACATCAACACTAAAATGATTGCATCAATCTTTTCAATTCTCCCATTAAATAGGGCACCAAGAGGCAAGTAGTTAGCAGCACCATTCCAACATGGTCCACATCCATGAGACCCTAAGGTTTCCCTTCCTCTGCAATACCCTTGCAGAGTTACTAACACAGATCCTAAGACAAGTCTCACATTTCTAGCAAGCAATCCTTCGCATCCAAACCTCAATAACAACCACTTCTTCCAACTCTTTTCAACAATGTTCTATCGTGAGCTTTTCTCTTCAACATTGGATGTTAGGTGAGACAAAATACAAAGCTTAATGACATGTAGGAGAGCAATCTCTCCTCTTCAAGAGATAGGTTCAAGGAGGACTATAAATTTTTCCTTTCCCTTGTATCCTCTCTGAGGCATCCCTCCAAGGTGTTTGGATTTTCACCCTTCGTAGTCATTGTATCATTAGTTTTTCTTCGCCACACTGTGTTCTTGCTTTTAGGAATCATATATTAGAGTAGATCTATTTTGACTTTGTTACTGATTAGGTTGCATCTAGTTGGAATTTCAGTGAGCCGCCAAAGATGAACAAATACTTGTTCAAATTCAGAGTTCAGAAGTCCATTCAGGCTTTCATGGCCCTTTTATTTTTTTGTACCGCATGTTCACACCCCTTCGGGGAAGTTGTAATAAATGTACTAACACGACCTTTTTTTGTAAAGGACTTGGCTTCCCAAGACTTAAACGTCAATTTGATCATTCCATGGTGTTTTTTCTCTTGTCAATTATGCAATGTTGAATAAGCGATGTATAATTTTCGAGTTTTTCACTGCTCATCCAAAGCTAGAATGGTTGTCTTGACGCCTAGGCCCGAGGCGGTTATTAAATTTCACGTGTCAATGTATATGAGCATGCTAGGCATCAATATTGAGTTGTATGGACATGTACCAGCCCCCCCCCTAGAGTTTCGTCTGATTCCGAAAAAAATATTATTTTTTCCGTTAATTAAACCATTTTTAATGGTTTAATTAGAAAACTTCAATATGTAATAATTGGTGGGACCAGAGTCCGTTTTTAGCGTGGGGATGCTCGTTTTCACACTCAGAGCAACATCTTTACTTTGGCGGTGGCCCCTTTCACTATGTTTCGTGTAGCTAAAACACCTCGAAAGACATTATTTGGCTAACAAAGCATCAAAGTGGCATTTAATTGCTAAATGAATAATTTAGCACTAAAGGACAAATTTGAATAAGTCAAAATTAATTTTTTCTTTGGTTAAAGTGACATTGCAAAGGGTCCCATGAGGTGAGTGACTCATTCACCCACGTAAAGGAAATAAACTTTGGTTTGATTTTTGTGGTGGTGAATAGTTATGAAGTGGATGACGTCAACTCACCAAAGAAAGATTCATGCTAGCATAGTTTGGTACTTGCGCTAGCGTAAAGCATGGACTCCCCCTTCATTTCTTTGTGTTTGCAAAAACTTTGGATATAATCCAAAGTGGGTCCATCCTACCCCAAAACTTGGATCAAAACGAATATATTATTATGACGTCAACCTTAAGTGGGAGCTCACACGAGAGGGTGTTGCGCTAGCCAAGGTGGGGACCCCTTTCATCCTTGCCACATCGAAGCTTGGTTTTGGTTTAAAGTTTACCATACATCATGGTTTATCAAAACGTGTATTTTATTGGTGAGAATCTCTCACGTGTGGTGGATTCGTACAATCGCGGGAGATAGAGCACATGGGCAAAAAATATTTTACATGCAACAGAGTAATAAACTCTGTGGCAGCTACACCCTGAACCGTTAGATCTCAATCTGTTTGAGATCCAACAGCTCACATTGCAGCCGCCACAGCATTTATTACTATGCTGCATGTTGAATATTGTTGGCCGAGCACATGCGAATTGGAGTTTGTGAGGTGGCTTGGTTGGTAGATTGAGGTCGTCTACTTCATTTGAGGTGGCACCTCCTCTGTACCAACACTTCAGTTGGACTAGAAAATCACTCCACTGATTCCTTAGATCACTCAAACTCAACTAAGATTTATCTTCAGTGATGGTGGTGTCCCCTAGGCCTGATTGTGTTNTTAGAGTTTGTTGAGCAAAGGCTTGAGAATTGTAATTGTTGTACTATCTTTTGATATTGAGAAATAAAGAGGCTTTGGAGGTCCATGTTGTGTGATGCTATCAGTTGAGTGGATGTATTATCTAGGTTTTTATGAGGTAATCTATATTTGGTATTTGTGCACTTGCTTTATGAACATCTAACCTACTAATAGGATTGGTATCAATTTCGTAAGAAGGATTGCTAGAACTTGTTTGATCTAGTTATTGTTTTATTTGCAGTAAGTTAGACATTCAAAATCTATATGTATCATTTGTTTATGCTCATATTGTCTTGGTTTTTATCTTGTTCCATTTCTAGACGTAATGAGTTGTGTGCAAGTATGTTGCTAGATGCAGGTTATCTTATTTGAAGAAGCAAAGAGCTTGCTTGCTCATGTTCTTTTAGATCCCTTACTGAAGATCAAACCCTCGGTGTCCCACATGTTTAGACCTTCGAAGTCTTATTTGCTCAAAGATCCAAGTTGCCCTTTTCTTTCTCCTGATACTTTCTCTACTTTGGTTACTATTTTAATTTGCAAACCGAATTAGATCTATTATTTTAGAGGGTTAAAATCACATTTAGATCTGGTTCCTTTGGAAAATGCAAATAGATGTTAGTTGTTCCATAAAAGAAGTTTCATATGCAAGCTAGATCTAGTATATAGATTCCTTTGTTTCTCAGTTTTTTTCTTGTTAAAATCTAGAGGCCAAACAAAAGTTTCAATTTTTTTATATTTGAAAATTTTAAATCTTGCAAGATTAGAGTGCTTTCAATTGGCTGCCCTAAAACTGAGCCAAGATCCACAAAAGGACTTGTCATTTTGTGTTATTTTGTTATTTCCTTAAAACTAGTTTGACTTAGAATTCTTCAAAGATTCTTTGGAAATTGTTCGAATACACTCTTAAAGTGTCTTTGAGCATCTTGTGTGTTTGATTGCTTGCTGATTTTTTGCAGGTATAACAAAAAGGAGAAGGAAACTATAGCTGTTTTGCGAGGAAATGAACCATTAAGAGCTCAACGAAGTTCCCCTTTCACCAAAAGTCTTTTCTTTTTTGTTATTGTAAACCTTTGAATCCAAAGTATAAGGACCAAAGTGCACTTTTATTTCATTTTTGCAAAATTGTAATAAGGCTTGAGTATGCTCATCAGAGCCCAGTTCCCATCCCCCCTGGGGAGATTTGCGTCGACGCCATTTTTTGTGTTTTTTTTATGTTGTTAGTGCAGTTTGTTGCTTTCTTTCATTATTTCAGTGCTTCTTTAAGTTTTTATTTGCAAAGTAATCTGAATACTTACCCACTACACTATACCGAAGTACCGAAACGGAAAAGATTTGAGTAGTGTATTAATTAGAGAATTTTAATTTTTTATGCATTGTTGAGTTTAAAATAAACCCCCTTGCTTTCTCGAGTACAGGTTCATGGATAAGGGCTTGCCCGAGTACAGAATCTGGAAAGAGGCTTTTGAGATTTACCCTTTTTTTAAATCAGAAAACTTTGTTCAAAAACACTTAAAATTTACAATGCCTTCATCCTCGTATGCTCTACTTCCATTGCAGCTTTGTCTGATCAGTTGGTAGTATCAGAAAAGGGTTTAGGTGACTAGTAATTAGTCTACTTTTTAATTAAACTCTATGAACAATGAAAATCCAACTGTTTTGCTATGTGTGGGGAAATTGTACAGAGCAAGCGGGAACCACTCAAAAGCGACCGCGGGGCCCCGTTAGGATATATCATTGTTGGTGTAGTGTTGAACATCCCCCAATGAGTCCATTCAACCCACATTTCCTTGTGTGCTACCACACTAGTCTGGACATATTCCCTGTACCTTTGTGGTATATTGAGAACCCCCCTCCCTGCTAATAAGTCAGAGAATTATCAGATTAATAAAACTGATCAACAATTAACCCACTCCTTAATCAACTCATGATCCAGATGGGTATAGGTGACTACCCACCTATTCCACTGGCTCAAAATAGTTTCTCATGTTGACAATTTTCTTGTAGTTTTCTACGGTTTTTCCTGTCCCAAACTTTCGGGGCCGTTTTGAGTCCCTAAACGACGTTCTTTGGCGATTCGGGGGGAAGATAGTTTTCTTCGGTATACAAAGGGCCCCAATCGAAAGTTGTAAATCTCATATAGACATTTCCAACAGGCTACCGAGCACCCCAAACGGAGATCGTATGCAAAAGTTATGACCCCGAGAAGTTGATTGTTCAACTAACCACCTTGGGGCCGCAAACTTCATGACGATTCATCTCCTAGGTTTTTCTGCCTCTACAAGGCTTTATGATAAAAGGCCCTTCGACCTCCTTTTGTATTCAGCTTGTCATAGGCGAGCGTAGCCGCCACATCTCTTCTCAGAGATACAACTACCACCATTCTAGCTGTTTTTGTTTTTGTAGTCTGTTTTGTTTCATTCATTTAATGGAATCTGAGTTTATTGTATCACTGCGTTTATCGCCGTATATATCTGTGCATTTGAATATATATATGCCCTTTCATTTCGTTCTCACATAAATCTGGATCAGTGGTATCAGAGCTTTCTGCAATTGTAGTTTCTTAGTGCATGTCCCCGACGAGATTTGAATATCGAGAGTTGGGTCTCGAACTAGGGGCTAGTTGAGCTTGAGGAAAATACCTCCCATCATCCCAAGCAGCCTCACATGGTGGGAGAAGAAAAGAGAGATGACGGAGCAGGAGATCCCATTAAAATGTTTCTCGAGGAATCCCTCGTGTGACAGAGGAATGAGATGATGGATAACTTCGCCCAAATCCTTCTAAGAATGCTGACAGCGGAGGATGCACCTTCAACGAGCAACCGTTTCGAGGGTGCGACTCTCTTCAAGGTACAAGTTAACTTTGACATCCCCTTATTTGAAGGAAAGATAGATGCAGATGCTTTGGAAAAATGGTTAAGTCTGCTGGAGGGTTACTTCTATGTTCAAAAACATTTCGACAGCGAAAATATCACTTTTGCGCTCCTTAAGTCCCTCTCCCATGTCAGAGATTGGTGGGATGGGTACTGCAAGAGGCATGCAAAGGATGAATCTGAGATATTCAAAACAGAACCCACTTGGGCATCTTTTGTCGATGTCGTCAAAGAGGATTTCGACCCTGTCGGAAACTATGATGACCAGTACACCCGGTAGACGACAATGCGCCAAGAAAGAAACCAAACAGTGTTGGAGTATACCAATATATTCCATACCCTACGCTCGAAGCTGGGTAATAGAAACTGCGAACGACACTTGGTTCTAAAAAACCGCAGTGGTCTGCACAGGTACATTCAGTCAGAGATGGATTTCTTGGACATATCCTCACTAGGAGCATCTTAACGATACGCTGTAAAAATCGAGCAAAAGTTTAAGCAAAAGAATAAGCGGGATTTTGGGTTTACAAATCAATAGCAGAAGTCGGGAAAAAGTGGCCCTGACTCACAACCCAAAGGACAGAGCAAGGATGGCCAAAGTCCTAACAACCAGTCCAAGCCACAGACAAAGAAGGGTAACGGGAAATTGAAGAAGAACACCAGAAAGTGGTGCGAGTTCCATAAAAGCCCTTGGCACAACACTGATGAATGTCGCTCAAAGCAGTCATTGTTGGCTGAGACAAAATATCTGGATCCAGACTTTGACTCGGACACTGATGCAGAGAAAGAAAGGGGCAAGCAGATCATTAACGCAGAACCTAGTGCCACCATAGCAACCGCAAAGATCCAACCGAAAGAGTCAGAGGAGCCAAAAAAAGTGGAGCGCCTCTTCCATTCACAACTATGGGTGCAGGGGACTCTGCTACATTTCATTGTCAACAATGGTAGTCAGAAAAACCTCATCTCAACTGAGGTCGTCAAAAGATTAAAGCTTCTGACGGTTCCACATCCCCAACCCTACAACATTGGTCGGTTGAGCCATGGACGAGACATCCACGTCAGTCAACAGTGTCACCTCTCCTGTAGCATCAAGCCCTTCAAAGATGAGATAATGTGTGATGTTGCCCCACTTGAAGTTTGTGATGTTCTTTTAGGACAACCATATATGTGGAAACGCCATGTTGTGTATGAGTCTAGACCTCGTAGTGTCATTATTACTTTGGGAAAGAAACTCTATAGGATACCAGAGACACTTCCTGCTACTGCAGTGTCTCTCATCACAGCGAAGCAGTGCAGGAAGGTAATCTCCCAGACAGGGAAATTCCTCCTCTTCATGTTTCATTCTGAGGGGGAACGAAAGATCACAGTATCCACCGCCTCCACACAGAATCCGTCTACGCAGCAGAAACAGGTGGACAAGATCGTGGAAGCATACAGAGACATATTCACCACACCTGTTGGGGTTCCAGTACATTGCTAGGTCAAGCATCCCATTGATTTGATCCCTGGTGCGACTTTACCTAATGGGCCAGTCTACAGGCGTTCCCTCGCGGAGAACGAAGAAATCAAATGTCAGATTCAAGAGTTAATCCAAAATGGGCACATTCGACCTAGCTCCTCACCTTGTGGGAGCCCAATTGTGTTAATGGTACAAAAGAGAGATGGGACATGGTGACTCTGTATTGATTACCGAGCTCTAAACAAGATCACAGTCCAGAATCGGTATCCCATTCCCTGGATCAATGACCTCCTCGATTAGCTTAAGGGGACCAAGTATTCCAGCAAGATTGACCTGAAGTCCAGCTATCATTAAGTGTCGATTGAACATACTGATGTCTGGAAGACTGCCTTCAAATCTTGGGAAGGCCTTTTTGAGTGGTTGGTCATTCCTTTCGGCTTGACTAATGCTCCAACAACCTTCATGAGGATGATGGATGGCGTTCTACGACCATTCACCAATTCCTTTGTAGTTGTGTATCTAGATGATATCCTCATCTATAGTAGAACATGGGCAGAACATCTCCAGCATATCCACTAGGTCCTCAGCACCCTGCGACAACACAAGTCATATGCAAATCTAGAGAAGTGCTCATTTGGCATGGAAAGGGTTCAGTATCTAGGATACATTGTGGACGAACATGGTGTTCATGTAGATCCGACCAAGATCCAATTCATTCACGATTGGCCAACCCAACATCTCTCACAGAGCTTCGCAGCTTCCTAGGCCTTGCAAACTTCTATCGCAGATTTGTGTTGGGCTTCTCTAATATTGCTTGGTCCATTAGCCAGGTGACCAAAGGGGGATCTAAGGCCAACTTCATCTGGTCCAAGCCACAACAACACAGATTTGAGGAGCTGAAGCAACGCTTATGTTCGGTGCCCGTCCTTACCTTACCAAATCTACAACAACCCTTTGAGATCGAGACAGATGCTTCAGACTATGGTGTTGGTGCGGTCCTCACTCAGCATGGCCATCCAGTGGCATATCACAGTGAGATGCTTTCAGATACAGTCCGCAAGTACCCTACCTATGACAAGGAAATGTACTCCATTATCCAAGCTTGTCACCAATGGAAGCATTATATCCTTGGAAAAGAAATAGTCATCCACACTGATCATAAGCCCTTGTAGTTCACGCAGACCCAAGGAAAGTTACAGAATGACCACCACCAGAAGTGGTCCACTTACTTGCAACAGTTCCACCTGAACATTAAATATAAAAAGGGCAACACCAATCAAGTCGTCAATTGCCTCAGTCAACCTCTAGTGGCGGCATTAACCACGATGCTCAAATCTTGCGGCCATGAGACCTTTGAGTGGCCTCAACTATATGACAATGATCATGAGTTTGCTCCTATCTATCAATCATTGTGTGCAGGTACACCAGTGGCAGGATTTCATCTTCAGGAAGGATTGTTATGCCAAATGGGCCATCTCTATGTTCCTTTAAGCAAGCATGCAAAGATGATTTGGGAAGCACATTACAGTCGAGTGTCAGGGCACTTCGGTATTGAGAAGACAGTGGCAATTTTGCAGAAGAATTTTTATTGGCCCAAACTCCAACAAGACGTCGGTCGATATATAGGATCTTACACTGCTTGCGCCATCGCAAAATCAGCCGTTAAAAATCAAGGGTTGTACACCCCCCTTCCCACTCCAAATGGGCCATGGGAATCCATCTCCATGGATTACATGTCAAGACTACCTTCAACTAAGCATGGTAATGACTATGTGTTTGTGGTTGTGGATCGCTTCTCTAAGATGGCCATTCTGATAGCTTGCAAGAAGAGCATCTTTGTCGAAGCCACTGCTAAGATATTCTTCGAGCATGTTTGGGTTCATTTTGAGCCGCCACAGACTATCATTTCATATCGAGACAGCAGGTTCATGAGCACTTTATAGTCTAGTCTATGGTCATTGATGGATACCAAGCTCACCAAATCGACTGCCTTCCACCCCAAACTAATGGACAAACAGAGGTAGTCAATCGAATGATTGTGCATATTTTGAGAATGTACAATTCTAAATATCCCCGCACATGGGATGAGAGCCTTCCTTATGTTCAACGTAGATATAACTGAGCTCTGCATAGCTCTACCGGTCACAGCCCTTTTCAAGCATGCTTGGGTTTCCAACCATTGGCCCCGATTGATGTAGTTATGCCCCTTGCATCCACATAGGAGGAATCTTCCCATGCTCAGGTTGAGGTTGATAAGGCCACCAGATTTGTTGAACGAATCAATCACATCCACCAACAATTCCATGACATTTTGGAGAAGGCCAATACTAAATACAAGCAACGACATGACCAGCATCGGGTTCCACACAAGTTCCAAGTTGGGGACAAGGTTTGGTTGCATTTACAGAAAGAGAGGCTCACAGGACCCCACCACAAGCTTCGTCCACTTCGGTATGGGCCATACACCATCACCAAGGCAGTTGGTGATAATGCTTTTGAATTAAGCATTCCTCCATTCCTTGGCCTACACCCAGTATTCAATGTGGAGCTCCTTCGACCATATTTTGCACCACTGTTGGACACCTCGGAGGTGGCAAAACAATTGAAACCTACAGAACTTAATCCCAGTAGCATGGAACAAGCAACCATTGATCAGATCATGAACACACAAGTTAAGGGAACCCGCCAGCAGAAGATCCAACTATATCGAGTTGTCAAAGCAAGGCAGCTCCTCCACCAAGGCAAGTGGCTCACCAAGAGTCAAGTTCAACAGAAGTTTCCCCATTTGATGGGGGCACTCAATGCAATGGATACCATTGCTTCTTAAGGGGGGAGGACTGATCTAGATGGGTATAGGTGGACACCCACCTATTCCACTGGCTCAAAACAACTTCTCATGTTGACAATTTTCTTGTATTTTTCTACGGTTTTTCAGGTCCCAAACTTTCGAGGCCGTTTTGAGGCCATAAACGGCGTTTTTTGGCGATTTGGGAAGCTAGATGATTTCCTTTGGCATGCTTTAAACCTTAGACGAGAGTTGTAAAGCTCGGATGGACCTTTCCAACAGGCTATCGAGCACCCCAAACAAAGATCATATGCAGAAGTTATGACCCCGAGAAGTTGACTGTGCAATTAACCACCTTGGGGCCACAAACTTCATGACGATTCATCCCCCAGGGTTAGGTGAAGGGTTTTTTTCCTCTCCAAGGCTTTATGAAAAAATGCCCTCTGGTCTCATTTTGTATTCATCTTGTCACGAGTGAGCGTAGCCGCCACATCTCTTCTCAAAGATACAACTACCACCATTCTAGCTGCTTTTGTTTTTGCAGTTTGTTTTGTTTCATTCATTTAATAGAATCTAAGTTTAATGTATCACTGTGTTTATCGCCATATATATCTGTGCATTTGAATATATATATGCTCTTTCATTTCATTCTCACATAAATCCGAATCAACTCATCTAATAAATCTAAAACTTACCAACGAGACACTGCAATACTTTCATTGAGACCACAACAACAACCCTTTTACACAAGCACTCCATATTCAATTGGCACTAGTCTTTCGCATTTTTATGGTTAATTCAATTTCCGCATATTGTCATGAATGGTGTTTGAATTATCAATGTTGTTGTTTTTATAATTCATTTGCAGCAACTCATTTCTAAGCTTTTAATTCAGTATATTAACTCCTAGAATCAATCATCTCTTTCGTAGAGTAAAAACCTCAAATTTTACTTATCATATGGACCACTCCCCTTGGCTTCACTAAGAGTTGGCCTAGACGGAGGAGTCGAGTATTAAGTGACATCACTTGGCTCGAGCTTGACTCCAAGGTCGCACCCAGTGGCTTGAATATTTTTGCCACGTTACCCAAGGTGCGAATTAAGCGGCAACATTTTGTTGTCGTTGTCGATGATAAATCTTTCTATTCCTGGAATACGACTTTTGAGTTTTCTTTCTCGTTTTCGCTTTGTTTGATGAATATTGTAGTTTAATAAACTTACTCAGATCATCTGGCGACTCCACTACCTTTAATTTTATCAAGGTGTTCTACAAGAAGAAACTCTGAAGGTTTGCTTCAGTTCATTATTGAGCTTGCAAAAGGTTTACCATAGGAGGAAAAGCAAGTTAGCTTCTCGTAAGATCCTTGACAATCCTTCATCTGAGTCAATCTTAGATATTCACCTTTTATTTGTTGATACTTCTCAATCAAATAATTCACATAGTACCATGGGTACTTTGTTTAAACCTCTGGATTATTCTGTCGTAATTGGGCATCCTCATAACATCCCAGATAAAACCATTGAGAAGGTTCCATCTTTTTATGGAAACGATGCTATAACTGCTAAGTCTCATTTGTTGGTTTTTTCACAGTGCTACAATAAATGGTGTCACAACGTCAACCATGAAGATGTAAAGATGAACTTGTTTTCCTTATCTCTTGAAGTTGATGCCTTTGAATGGTTCACCTCCCTGGATGACGAGGGTATCAAGACCTTCAAGGAATTTGAAACTGCTTTCAATAAAAGATGGGGGGATAAGAAAAAGAAAAGGCACCTTTTGGTTGCCTTAACAAACACTAAAAAGAAGGAAAATGAAACCATGAAAGATTTCAATAAAAAGTTCAGTGATATGGTGGGCATATGCCCGGCTGATATTAAAACATCAGATACCTCAATTCTCATATATTACACAAAAGCATTCGAGGGAGAAATGAGGTACCAACTTAGAGACAGAACCTGACGACCTGAAGAAAGCCATGGAAATAGCTGAGAAGATAGACAGAAACATGCAATCGGCAGGAAAGTCTTAACATCCCAGGATTTGTTAGAGGCACCACCTCATCTTTCAAACCTCGTGATTCCAAAGGAAAAACAATAGAACCTAAAGGAAAAGATGAGGGCAAGGAATCAATGAAAGAGGTGGCTGACATGATGAAACAAATGATGATAAATTGTACTTCCCAGATGAATGCTATGCAAAATAGGATAACAACATGGAAAAAGCACAAGTTTCTCAAAACATAAGAGTTTCCAACCTAGACAAAACCAAGAGTGGAAAAAGAAATATCCTCCTTATGAGCAGAGACCTCCAAATCAACTTGAAACAAACAACATGGTGACTGATGAGGTTCCTCCCTATTGTCGTCCTTGTGATGAACTTCATGAAGAATCCACTTGTCCAAAATTCTGCTACATTATGGAACAAGAACAAATGGAAATGAATAACTTCGTAGGACATCCTAGAGGCCATGACTACATAAACAATGTAGGGCAAGTTCATCATATTTCAAACGGAAAATGGAAGCAAGCTAAGGACTATAGTCAAGAAAATGATAATGCTACTAAGATTTTTGGTGAAAAGCCTTCACCTGAACATATTATGGAGAGGTACAAAGGGGTGGTTTATCAGAGAAAGAAAAACATGATCCCAACCAAGTCAAGTCAACATATGCCAAAGGTAAAAAATCCTCCCCCTTTAGAACTAAACATTGATTTGGGTAATTGGTTATGAAGTGCTAAGATTTATGTCCCTGTAATTGAGATCCTCAAAATTCCAAGTCAAAGAGATATTTTCATGAAAACCTTAGCAGAACCTAAGGAAAACATAGTTGAAAAATCTGAGGAAACAAATACTGAGAAGCCTAAAGAGAAACTGGCCAACTCAAAAGAAAATGAGAAGGATAAACCTAAAACAGATTTGTCAAAGAAACTAAGTAACTTCAATTAAGATGTCCCCATCATCTTGCATAGTAGGGATCATAATAAAGAAGATCATTCCGCCTTCTACCTTTCTTTGATTGCAAAGAACAAATTGTTGCACAATTGCATGCTTGATTTAGGTGCATCATCAAACATCATGACTAGAAAAGTCATGGAACAAATGGGCTTAACTATCTCAAGGCCATACCAGAATGTATGTGCCATGGATTCACAAGAAATTGATGTCGTGGGTATAATTCTAAATTTCCCAATCAAACTAGCAGTGTTCCCTAACATAGGTGTAACCATGGACATAGTGGTAATAGATGTGCCTGACAGATGGGGAATGTTGTTATCGAGGAAATGGGTTGCCTCTCTAGGAGAATCTATTCAAATGGACTGGACTTACGCTATGATTTCTGCTTCTGAAGATGCACATGTCAAGTTATATAGAGAAAATGAAAGGAAATATCATGTAGAAGATCCTGATGAGCCAGATAATGAGTATATTTGTGAAACAAACAATCTTGGAAACCATACAATCTATGCTAACTATCTTATACCCATTAGAGAAAAGGAAAATGATGAGGAGTTTGAACATCTTTGGAGAATGAATTTTGATGGAGCTTGTTCCAAGGTTGGGAAAGGGGTAGGCATTGTTATTACTTCACCATTAAAGAAAAAAATCAATTTTGCATACAGACTTGAGTTTGATGCATCTAATAATGTAGCAGAGTATGAAGCACTATTGTTTGGGACTTGAAATTGCTAAAGATATGGGAACTCATGTTCTAGGTATTAAAGGTGATTCAGATCTAATTATTTCTCAAGTCAAAGGAACATTTGCATGTAAAAGTGAAAGACTTAAGAAATATAGGAATGATGTGTGGGACACTTGGAATTATTTTCGGGCATTGAACATTGTGGCCATCCCACGTTTTGAAAACTATGAAGCAGACAAACTTGTTGTGGCAGCTTCAACTTTGGAATTTTCTGAAGAATTGGTCAAAGGGGATGGGAAATTTGAAATAAACTTCAGACCTTCAATACCGAACAACATAAATAATTGGCAGGTGTTTAAAGATGATAGTTAGATTGTAAAATTCATCAACAACATGCACAAGTTTTCCGACTGTCAGATAAATTTTCAGGATGAGAAAGATACTGATATCAAAGAAGAATATCAGCCTATGAACCACATCCCAAAGAATGTTGTTGGATAGGAAAGTACTTTTGATAGGCAGGACAGATATAAGAAAAAAGAAGTGATAAAACCTACGGATTTCATAGAAATAAACATTGGTACTAATAAGGAACCAAGAAACATAAAAATTGGAAAAGGTACTTCTAAAAAATAAAGAAAGGACCTGATTGATCTTGTAAAAGATTACAAAGATGTATTTGCTTTTACTTATGATGAGCTAAAAGCTTATCGGGATGATGTATTCCAACATACAATCCCATTAAGGCTTGAAGCTAAACTCTTTCGACAAAAACTTAGAAGAATAAATCCTAAGTTAGCATCCATGGTCCAAAAGGAGTTACAAAAGATGTTGGATGCAAGCATTATTGCCCCAACAAGGCATTCGTCATGGTGTTCAAACTTGGTCGTAGTCAGAAAAAAGACTGGGCAACTGATATTATGAATAGATTTCTGAAACTTAAATATCTCGTGCATGAAAGACAATTACCCCTTACCTGATATGGAAACCTTGCTTCAAAGAGTAACGGGGTCAGGGATAATGTCTATGCTAGATGGTTTCCTAGGTTACAATCGGGTGCTTGTTAAGAAGGAAGACCAACACAAGACTACGTTTACTTCACCTTGGGGAACATTTGAGTACTTAAGAATACCCTTTGGTCTTTTGAATGCAAGTGTTACTTTCCAAAAAGCCATGGATTATGTCTTCAACGAGCTAATTGGAAAATTTATAGAGATTTATCAAGATGACCTTACTGTTTTTTCCAAGGAAAGATCGGATCACATAGTCCATATCAGAAAAAGTTTTTGAAAGATGTAGAATGTATGGCATATCTCTAAATCCCGCCAAGTCAGTACTAGGGGTTGATGAGGATAAATTGTTGGGACACGTCATTTCCAAAGATGGGGTCAAAATTGACCAGGAAAGGGTTGAGGCGATAAAAAGAGTCCTTTTTCCTACCAACAAGAAAGCCCTACAATCTTTTAATAGCCAAATAAACTTCATAGGAAGATTTATACCAAACTTAGCCGAGCTGATGAAACCTATGCAAAAGTTGCTTAAAAAAGATGCTAAGTTTGAGTGGGACCAGGAAGGACAAGAAGCTTTTGCATCAATAAAATATTGTATCTCTAGGTCTCCCGTTTGGATAAGTCCCGATTACTCCAAAGACTTCTAGATTTTCTCATTTGCATCAGAAGACACAATTGCCTAAGTTTTGTTACAGAAGAACAAAGAAGGTCAGGAACAACCTATTGCATTCATGAGTAGATCCTTATGGAATTCTGAACTCAAGTACACTACCATGGAGAAACAAGCCTATGCCTTTGTAAAATCTTTAAACACTTCAGAACATATATAGATTACTCCAAAGCGGTTGGCTATGTCCCTCATTCAGTAGTGAAGGTATCTTGTCTCAACAAGATTGCCTTGCCATAACGAGAAAGTGGGTATCAAAGATCCAGGAATATGACTTGGAAATCAAACCCACTAAATTAATCAAGGGGCGGGGACTTGCCAAGATGATGACATAGGGAAATGAACAAACCTTAGGTATGGTCTGCTAGAATAATTCACCAACATCATCCATTTCAACAAAAATTCAACATCTTCAACAACAACACTGGTGTTCAGACATTATATTCTACCTCCACAACCTAACATGTTTGGATCATCTAGTTGGCCATAAGAGAAGGTCACTAAGATTGCAACCCACCAAGCACTGCCTCACACAAGAGGGATTGTGTTGGAAAAACCCTGATGGTCTCATACTTAGGTGTGTGGATGAAGAGGAATCTCGGAGACTCATGGAGGAGTTTCATTCAGGGTTTTGTGGTGGCCACTTTGCAGCCAAAACCACAGCTCACAAGATCCTTAGAGCCGGACTCTATTGGCCCACTTTATTTACTGATGTGCACAAGTCTGTTAGGAACTGCCAGAAATGTCAACTTTTCACAGGAAAACAGAAACTTGTTGCATTACCTCTAAAGCCGGTAGTAATCCAAGCCCCTTTTCAACAATGGGGTCTTGATTTCATTGGTAAATTTAAAGACAATTCAAGTAATGGTTGTACTTGGATTTTAACAGCGACAAATTATTTTACCAAGTGGATACTGGCCATACCTACTAAAGCAGCAATCAAGAAAGTGGTTATGGACTTCCTGGAAGACGGAATCGTCACTAGATTTGGGTTGCTTGCTAAGATAACCACAAATGATGTCAAATCCTTCAGTTCAATAGCAATGTCTTCATTTTGCTTTAAATATGGCATTATCCTATCCCATTCCTCAAATTACTACCCCCAGGGAAATGGTCTGGCTAAGTCAAGGAGTAAAAACTTGATGACCATCGTGAAAAAAATTCTTGGTGACAACAAGAAGGCATGGGATAGTAAAATCATGTTTGCACTTTGGGCAAATAGAATCACTAAAAAAAGTGCAACGCGAAAATCTCCTTTTGAGTTGGTTTATGGCATGAATGTGACTTTGCCCATTCATCTTCAGTTACCAGTGTATCAGACTCTGCAAGATTTAGGTTCAGATCATGATGACTTTCAGAGTAGAATACATGAACCGATAGAGTTGGATGAGGTCAGAAGAAGGGTTGTTATATCAGAGTATTAAAAATCAGGATAAGGTTAAAATAAAATTTTGACATATCATCCAAACCAAGGGTTTTTCAGAGAGGAGACACAACGTTACTTTGGGACAAATGAAGAGAAAAGTCGGGCAAGCACGAAAAATTTGATAGTTTATGGATGGGCCCTTACATCATTCATGATGTGGCTGGTGACAACTCTTTTTATCTCAGTGACATGGACGGGGAAAAGCAGACTCTGCATGTCAAAGGACAGATTCTGAAACTATTTTTCACTGAAAATATATGATGCCCATGGGGGCATCTTTGTATCATCACTCTCTAAACCTCTCTTCGCAACTTATTTTTTTAGCCTAGTTCATTTTCTATATATTACTTTGTACATTATTTTTTGTATATTAGTTGTATAAAAAGTTTTCATTTGTGTATCATATATTGCAGCTTATTTTGTTTCATTTGGTTATCGATATACATGTGACTGACTTATCCTAGTTTTTGTGCAGGAACCATAGATTCTAGGTTTCTCGTATGATCGATTTCCACGAGGTTCAGATCAATCACACGTCCCACAGTTGGAGCCAGATGTTACCGACTAGGTTGCATCTAGTTGGACTTTCAGTGAACCACCAGAGATGAACAAATACTTCTTCAAATTCTGAGTTTCGAAGTCCATTCAGGCTTTCATGGCCCTTTTATTTTTTTGTACCGCATATTCATATCCCTTCAGGGAAGTTGTAATAAATGTACTAGAACGACCTTTTTTTTTGTAAAGGACTTTGCTTCCCAAGACTTAAACGTCAATCCGATCATTCCAAGGTGTTTTTTCCCTTGTCAATTATGCAATGTTGAATAAGCAATGTATAATTTTCGAGTCTTTCACTGCTCCTCCAATGTTGGAATGGTTGTTTTAGCGGCTAGGCTTTATGAGGTTATTAAAATTCACGTGTCCATGTATATGAGTGTGTTAGGCATCAATATTGAGTCATATGAACATGTACTAGGTCCCCCTAGAGTTTCCTTCGATTCTGAGAAAAAAAAATCCGTTAATTAAACCATTTTTAATGGTTTAATTATAAAACTTCAAAATGTAATAATTGGTGGGTCTGGAGTCCGTTTTTGGCGTCAAGATGCTCTTTTTCACACTCAGAGCAGCATCTTTACTCCAGTGTCACTTTCACTATGTTTTGGGTAGCTAAAACACCCTGGAAGGCGTTATTTGGCTAACAACGCATCAAAGTGGCATTTAATTGCTAAAAATGCATCAATTTGGCACTAAAGGACAAATTTGAATAAGTCAAAATTAAATTTTTCTTTGGTTAAAGTGACATGGCAAAGGGTTCCATAAGGTAAGCGACTCATTCACCCACATGGATGACGTCAACTCACCAAAGAAAGATTCACGCTAGCATAGTTTGGTACTTGCGCTAGCATAAAGCATGGACTCCCCCTTCATTTCTTTGTGTTTGCAAAAACTTTGGATATAATCCAACATGGGTCCATCCTACACCAAAACTTGGATCAAAACGAATATATTATTATGACGTCAACCTTAAGTGGGGGCTCACGCGAGAGGGTGTTGCGTTAGCCAAGGTGGGGACCCCCTTTCATCCTTGCCACATCGAAGCTTGGTTTTGGTTTAAAGTTTACCATACATGTATTTTATTGGTGAGAATCTCTCACGTTTGGTGGATCCATACAATCGCGGGAGATAGAGCACACGCGAGTTGGAGTTAGTGAGGTGGCTTGGTTGGTAGATTGAGGTCGCCTACCTCATTTGAGGTGGCACCTCCTCCATACCAGCACTTCAGTTGAACTGGAAAATCACCTCACCGATTCCTTAGATCACTCAAGCTCAACTGAGCTTGATCTTCAGTGTTGGTGGTACCCCCATGGGCCTACTTGTGTTATAAATAAAGCTTTGCTCTCCACTTTCAAACTAGTTAGAGTTTGTTGAGCAAAGGCTTGCGAATTGTAATTGTTGAACTATCTTTTGATATTGAGAAATAAAGAGGCTTTGGAGGTCCACGTTGTGTGATGCTATCAATTGAGTGGATGTATTATCTCGGTTTTATGAGGTAACATGTATTTGGTCTTTGTGCACTTGCTTTATGAAAATTTAACCTACTAATAGGATTGGTATCAATTTCGTAGGAAGCATTGTTAGAACTTGTTTGATCTAGTTAGTGTTTTATTTGCAGTAAGTTAGAGATTCAAGATCTATATGTATCATTTGTTTATGCTCGTATTGTCTTGGTTTTTATCTTGTTCCATTTCTAGATTTAATGGGTTGTATGCAAGTATGTTGCTAGATGCAGGTTATCTTATTTGAAGAAGCAAAGAGCTTGCTTGCTCATGTTCTTTCAGATTCCTTACAGAAGATCAAACCCTCAGTATCCCACAAGTATAAACCTTCAAAGTTTTCTTTGCTCAAAGATCCAAGCTGCTCTTCTCTTTCTCCTTAGACTTTCTCTACTTTGGTTACTATTTTAATTTGCAAATCAAATTAGATCTATTATTTGAAAGGGTTAAAATCATATTTACATCTAGTTCCTTTGGAAAATGCAAATAGATGCTAGTTGTGAAGAAAACTGAGTTTTACTGCTTGCTGGTTTAAATGAACATTTAGTGTTTTTCACTTCAGCCGGTTTTGCATAGGCTTGAAGCTACTTAAAAAAAAAAAATTCTGAACAATTTTAAACACACAGAAAACTACTAACAGGCTGAAATAAACTTTTGGACAGTCACACACAAAAAAGATTTGACTCAAAGATTTTTGGCTAATCAGCCCTGGAAAAACCCCCACGGGGAAAACCAGTCAGAGAGAGAGAGAGAGATTTATTATTTCCTTCAGCAAAATACAGGACAGAAAAATAGTGAAAAATACAACTTATCTCCACCACATAGTTTATCTCAAAATCTGGAAACTTGTGCCCAGCAAAACAGCCGTACACCCTCCTCGATTTCTGTGCCTATAATAAACGCAAATGTACAGCAGCAAACAGGCCATACATGTCCTCGAAAACTGTGCCAATAAATGCAGCCCGTACAGCAGCAAACTGGCCGTACCCTTCCTCGAAATCTGTGCAAATATTTAATGCACCGTACAGCAAAAAACTCAGGCCATACTCCCTCGATATTTGTGCAAATAAATAATGCAGCCGTACAGTAGAAAAACTCAGGCCGTACACTTCTCGGGTTCTATGCAAACAAATAATAAATGTTGTCTCGATCTTCGTGCCCACCAAAATCACTTCAGCAAGCTGTCTGGAAAATCGTGCCCTTCTCAAGCTGTCTCGACCTCCTCTCTCAGCAATCTCTTCTTCTCATGCAAGAAAATGAAAAGTAAATGCCCTTTTGCCTCCCTCAGCCTTTTTGAGTAACCCTAAGTGAGTTTCTAATCCGACGGTAGAAAAGAGATCTAATCCAACGGATGAGAATCAATGAGAGTAAAAAATCCCTTTTATTTAATTCACATAAATAAAATTACTCACTCACTTAAATTTATCAAAAAGTGACTTTATGTTTATAAAGTCTCATTAAGTGACATTTAATGTGAGGGTCACCTTTTTCCCTCTTTAAGTGACTTAGGCAAAATAAAGTCACCTAGGGAAAATCTGCCTAGGTACAAAAACTAACACTCCCTCTTACCGAGGAAGGTGTTCCGTACCACTCCCAACTTATCTCTGAAGAAGACGAACTTACCCCTCCCCAAAGACTTCGTCAAGATGTCAGCTACCTGCTCATCAGTGGAAATATGCCAAAGCTCAACAGCCCCTCTCTGAACGTAGTCTCGAATGAAATGGTATCTGATCTCTATGTGCTTTGACCTGTCATGGAACACTAGATTCTCAGAGAGCTGAATGCAACTCTGATTGTCGCAGTAGATCACCGTAGGCCTCAGCTCCTAATCAAACAAATCTACCAAAAGCTTGCGAAGCCACAATGCTTCACAAGTAGCCTGACTGGCTGCCATATACTCAGCCTCAGCAGAACTCAATGCAATGGATCTCTGTTTCCGACTGAAACAACAACCGGAAGTGCTCTTCCGATCCCGCACGCAACCTGCCCAGTCTGAATCTGTAAACCCAACCAAGCCAACTCCATCCGAACCCCTGTAGTCCAGACCATAGTCCACTGTCCCTGCAAGATATCTCAAAATGTGCTTTGCAGCTGTCCAGTGCACACTCCTAGGCTCAACCATGAACTGGCTAAGAGTGTTCACCGCAAAGCACAAATCTGGCCTGGTGTTGACCAGATACATCAACGACCCAATAAGCTGACGATCCACCAACTTGCCCTCGGAAGCATGGAGTTGCTTCCAGTTGGTGATCATAGGTGTAGACATAGGCCTACAGTCCTCCATCCGGAATCTCCTCAGAATATCAGCTGCATACTTTCCCTGTCCAAGGAAAATATGCCCAGGCTCCTACCACACCTCCATCCCCAAATAATAGTGCATCAGCCCAATATCGGTCATCTCGTACTCCGAAGCTAGGTCTCTCTTGCAATGTGCAATCAGACGCTCAGCACCTGTGATGAACAGATCATCAACATACAACAAAAGAATGAGTGACTCTCCCCCGACCACAATGAAGTAAAGGTTGGGATCAGCCTCACTCTTCTGAAATCCCATCGATGTCAGATAATCATCTATCTTGGAGTACCAAGCTCTAGGAGCTTGCTTCAGTCCATACAAGGCTTTCTTCAGCCTGCACACATGAGAATCTCTCCCATGGATCTCGAATCCCTGTGGCTGCTCTAAGTAAACCTCCTCCTACAGAAGACCATTGAGAAATGCGGTCTTCACATCCATTTGGTGGATCTTCCAACCCATCTCTGCTGCTATAGAAATCACTGCCCTGATAGAGGAATAACGAGCAACTA
>LPNX010522535.1:32187-109054 GCA_001517045.1 Pseudotsuga menziesii | reverse complement strand
AAGATGACCTAGCAGCAGCAGCAACAATGCCACCGCCAACTTGTAGCTTGTTCCCATCCGATGCACCAGCTTTGCCTTCAGGTTCACGACCTCCATTCGCATCAATGAGTGGGGGGCGTGCAGGTGTTGGACGTGGTTTAGCAGCTCTAGCTTCACGAGCTACAGGGGGAGATGATACAACTCCCATTGTTCATAGGCCACGGGAAAAGAAATTAGAAATTTCTCGTGGCAAGAGGAAATATTAGATTTTTTCTTGTTTTTTCTTGTTTACAGTACCTTACATTTTCTACAACATTGACTCTTTTATAGTTATAACTTATTATGGTATATTTTGAAATTTTGTAAACATTACATGGCAATTCAAGTTTGAAGTTTGAAGTTGAACCTACTTTTGAAGTTCAATGTTTTCAACTTTGCATTATTGGTAATGAATCAATGATTATGATGCTTCGTGAAATTGAATTGATTCAACTTTCATTTCATGGTTGATGTTAAAATTTGAAGCTTAAATGTTGATGTTATGTAATATGGAATCTGGATATTGGACCTATGGTTGACGAATTCACTACTAGATGATTGAATCATTGATGATTGATTAATGATGTTATATGGTATTATGAATATGGACCATGGTTTATATCATGTTTTTATGCTTTTCATAACTAATTCAATGTTCTAGGTGCTTTTGTTATCAAAATATATAAAAATATATATTTTTTAAAAAACGCTTCCGAAAACGCTTCCTAACCGGATTCTTTTGAAAAAGGCACTTCCCGCTTCCGCTTCCGCTTCCAAGTAACCTTGATTAAACCTACCCTTGTGCTTTCTCTTTTGCTTTTTACAATCTCTTGCATAATGCCCTATCTTTTGGCAATTGAAGCATCTTACCTTTGACCAATCAATGTGCTTACCTTGGGGATTTTTGTCCTTCTTCATTTCATGAAAGAACTTCTTGCCTTTCCCTGTCTTAGCAATGAGATCAAGATTTCCTTCTTTAGGGACACCACTTCTACTTTGCATTCTTCCTTCCTTTTGCAAGCAGCCATGACACTACCTCTCAAAGTCTGGATGGACTTCACGCCCATTCACAGCGGATAGGAATGTCTCCCAAGTATTTGGAAGACCATCTACTGCAGTCTAAACAAGATCTTCATCATCCACTGTTACCCCAATAGCTAAGAGTTGGTCCCTTACCAGAGAGATCTTTGCAAAGAAGGAAGCCACACTTTCATCCTTCTCTAACTTCAAAGTGAGTAACTTATTTTTCAAGGCCCTTTTCTGACTAGGAGCTTTCTTCTCATATAGATTTGTTAAAGTATCAAAACACTCCTTTGTAGTCTTCAATGGAGTTATTACGGGCATCAAACTGTCTTTGCCAGAATTGTAGATGATTCTCTTTGCTTTGGCTTGCTTCTCTTTGAATGCTACTTTTCCTACATTTGTTGTGGGATCTTCTACAACATTGGTGACCAGTTCATCAAGATCATGCTCTTCTAGAATATTTAAAACCCTAGCCTTCCATGTGTTAAAGTTTGATGCCCTTTCAAGTCTGTCCTCTAGTCTTACTAAAACTAAAGTCATTTGATTTGTTTTAAAGATTTTCTCAAGATCAAATCTCAAATCTGTTGCAATAAATTTCTCAAGATCAACGTAAGCTACAGTAATCTACTAACCTAGCACTTTCATGCTCTCAGTTATGATACCATGTTCAATTTTATAGCAGATCTGATAATTTATTGTAGGCTTGATTTTTTTATGTAACAAAACCAAAATTTAATGACTTCTTTTAATTTATTTCAGATCTAATATACCATCACTGATAAACTAAGAACTTTAAATAATCAAGAAATAACAAACTTGATGCAATATAATAACAAACAAATAATAATGTCAAACACATCCATAGTGAACACACAAATTTTTCCTTGGAAAACCTTTCATAGGTGGAAAACCCCAGCAATAGAAAATCTTTATTGATGATTGAGATGACAATGAGTAGATTTACTGAGCAGATTACATTAGAGTTATACATCAGAGAGTAAATGCCCCTAGTGCATACACATACCAAGAGAGAAAAAATGTTGAAGACTGCCTAAGAGGAACCCCTATCTACCCGAGAAGCTTACAGCTTGCTGACTTCACCCCTTCTGATGCTCGATCTGCTGATTGGGAGGCATGTGGGGCCCGCGGCTTGCTACTGAGGGCCTGATCTTCCTAGGAGGAGGGTTGATCTGCTACCTGGAGGGAAAATCCACTAAGTATAATCCCCGACCTGCTTACGTGGAGGTTCGTGGGGCTAACATGAGCCCTCATCTGTCATCTCAACCCTTGATGTGGTCATAGGTCAATCTAGGAGAAGCCTGGAATACCCACACAAGCCCTCACTGCCTTCAAACTAATAATGTGAATGCTTACCACCAAGAGAGTTCCAGCGCTAATGAAGGAGAAATTGCTTATAATGATAATTTGTGTGAATGGTATGAGCTTCACTTTTATAATTTTCCATTATACTAATACAATGGGAAAATACCATGTGTCTACAAATACCATGATCCAAAAAAACTACTTGACTTTTAAATTGATTATTAAAACAACTTAAAAAGTTCTTCTTCTAATTTCTCATTATGACTTAGGCATTAGGACTTTAGTCAAGTCTTCTTAGGCTAAGTACTAGCCCCTCTTGGTTTATATGGTCCAGACGTGCCAATCTCAAAGTTCATCATTGTTATACTGTGAAATGGCACTTCTCCGTCCGAGTACTGACACTGAGCATGTCGATACACAAAAGGACATTATGGATAGAAGTTACCAAAAAGCTATAGATGAAGATATGCTTTGATACACTTTGTTCCTTCCAGTCTTGCCCATGTTTTTTAATGAGCTTAACTTGTAATCGCGACTATTGCCATCGCATGTTGTGAGTCATTCGTTGGTAGCCATATATGTAACCCGCGGTTAGATGATCACAAGATTTATTCGTGGGTTTCCTTCACAGGAGTCGCAATACATCCACAACCTGCCAGTATATGTACCCGCGGTTACATTAAGCCAAAAATTAAAAAAACAAAAAACATGATTAGTCAGGGCTAGTTGGGGTTGAAATCATAACCTCCCCAACCTCCCTAACCATCCTAACCTTCGTAACCCCCTGATCATTAAGTATAAATAGAAGGGAAGGGTAGAGGATAGGGAAGCATCTTAGAAGAGCAAAGTTATGCTGGAGGAATAACTTTGGAGATTGGAGCAAGAGAACTCAGTCTTTGGTCAGCAGAGGAGGGCTTGTCTCAGAAAACTCAGTCCTTGGTCAGCAGAGGTTGTATCTTCCCAGTCAGTTATTAATAAAGAGAGATTTTCTTCCACAATTGGTGCATCAATGTTCTTATGTGTTATGATTTATGAAATATATTGTCATCTTCCTTATATGCAATTGTAATGTTTTGTTCATCTTTATATAACATCTAAGATATTTGTAGGAAGGTGTTTATCTCTTTTGCAGGTGTTGAAGACCCTGGAGTTTCTGGAGCATTTGGAGAAAAGACTAAAGCTAGGATCAGCCTTCATAAATAAGGTGCAAGTGCTTTCTGTCCTATTTCTCTCGTAAATATTTCTAGAATGTTGTATGTCTGCAAGTTAAATATTTGTACGTTGGTGACCCCAGACCCTTGTGTCATAAGGTAGAATCTATGAACAACAGAACTGGCGACTCCACTGAGAGCCTAGCTTATTTTGGGTTTGTTCCAATAGTTTCCAATCCAGTCTGCTCTTTCTGTTTCTATAAATGTTTTGCTTATCTTTTACTTTCAGTCAACAGTGTTTGGTGCTTAGGATCGATCCCTTAGCCATTATTTTTTCTTTTGAAAAATTTTGGTTGTAATCACGGGTTGTCTGTACATACAATCGCGGTTGGTTGGTTGTAATCGCGGGTTTCCTGTACATACAGTCGCGGTTGGTTGTTTGTAATCGCAGGTTGACAGTATATACAGTCGCGGTTCATTCGTGACCTATTTAAGTAACAGCCACAGTTTCTTATAGGGTTAGGTTAGTCTGCTAGGGTTTCTCCTGTTTTTGGCATTTTGACTCCTTGGGTACATGTAGGGTTTCTTCTTTGGCATTGTGTTGTGTTGTTAGTGAATACATTTCACTTCCACTTGTTGATCAAGTGTCATTTTGGGTGAGTTAGGTTTGAATCTCTGTGTGTGAGTGGTTTAGGTTTTTCCTTCTTTGGTTCAAGTGCTAGTGTCTTTACAGGTTGCCGGTCTCTACCAGCCCTTCTAGTACACTGGTATGCCTTTGATTGCTTTGGCAGTGGTCTAGGTCTGTCACTTTTGCCAAGTTTTGATCTACTAGTCTTTTGAGTCGATAGTTCAATTCATTTAGGGTTTGAGTCATCTTTGCTTTGCTTGTCAAAGGTTGTTACTTTAAAGATCTGAATGTTATCACCTGCATTTATACATGTTCAGTTAGCTTAACATACTTAGTTGCATTTAATTGCATCAAAGTTTAAGTTTTTTTAAAAGAAAAACGAAAAAAGACAGTTTTAGTTGCATAGTTAGCCCTAGTCTAGGCTCTTTGCACTATTGTTTTTCCATTATTTTCAGAAAACAAAAATATAAATGTTTTCTGTTTCCAAAGTTATTTAAAAAGTTTCATTTTGTTTCATAAAAATAAAAAGGAAAAAAGCATTGTTAATAGCACTTGTTTTGAAATTTTACATCATATTTGCTTTCACATGTTGAGTCAAAACATCATTGAGTCTCACTTCACCACCTCTGAATAATAAATCCTTAAAAAGAACGCTTGATATAAAATTTAATAGTAATCTTTTTTTTATAGGTTTGATCATCAACTAGCTTAGGCTAGGTTCTTGGATTAGGAAATTTTATCTATCCAAAAGCATTTTGAATTCAGACATAGTGGCTAATCTTTAGGTAAACCCAAGTTTACAAGGGAAAAACCGGAAAGCTCCTCTCACACAGGAGTCAAGCACGAGGCTGTGTACAAGCTTGGTTGCGGAGATAACCCTCCAATTTCTCATTCAAACATAAACCAGTATTGTTGTGCGTACGAGGGTTCTTTCAATACCACTTCTTGGGCCCCGTGAGGTGCCGGTATAGTTAGAATTTCGGGCTTAGCTACCCTGCCCATGCACATCAGTCAGGCCAACGATTGTTCCGCCGAACTCTCATTGTAAATTTGGTAGCCTTAGTTTCCAGACCTTAGGTTCTTACATGGGTGGCATTGGAAGGATATTTCCAGTGCTCCTGGGTAGACTTGAAAGGTAACCTCGATTGATAATTTGGGAGGGCGGTTGGGTGATTCCAACGCTTCCAGCCTGAAAACTCATCACGAGACGCCAAGTAACTACTCTCCGATCTTCACTGGTTGGTTTTGGGCCCTAATCATCCCAGACTTTCCATTGGAAGGTGTATCTATCGCCTGCTTGGGTTTGTGACACTTAGGATATTTTTAGTGTGTGCTCTGTGGTTTGTTTGTGCTTTAGTTTAACCTTTTAGGTGTGTGATCTAAATTTTTAGCTGTGGAGGACCAACCTCCTCGTAGATCTAGAAGGTTGCAAAACCTTCCTCCACTTTCAGCAATGGAGCCTCCACCCCCACCTCAAAGGCGAAGACTTGACACAGACGGTTATTTTGAACCAACAGGTGTTAGTGAAGTTCTAGGTGAACCAGAACTTAGGTATAATCAGACGGACTTTCCATCAGTAGAGATAGAAGATCTGCAAGCTGACGAGTTTGCAAGAAATTATAATACACCTCTTACTGATTTGAGTGACCCTGTGTTAGTCCAAGTCCGTCATTTTAGTTCACCCAAGTCTGGTATTCCTTTGAGTTCAAATATGTCTAGTTCAGGAGAAAGCATGTCTACACCCACTTTAACCATAATGGCTAGCTGAGTCTCTCCTCCCTCGATCAGTACTCCAAGACCTAATGCATTCGTTGCACCTCTTTCTTTGAGTGCTCGAGTGGTAAATCCCTCAACACCTTCAAATATTACAGGCCAGTCTAGTGGGGTGGTCACTGGGATACCCAGTGCACCTTATACTTCTTCTCCTTTCATGCAGAATGCTCAAAGTGGTCCAAGGGGGTCCACTTCTTTTGTCCAAGGATTTCCGTGGAATGGAGGTCACATTCCTCCATCCGCACCATGTGTAGGTCCATCACCTACTTATGTTGGTGTGTCATCTGGGAACCAAAACACCTTTACAGGTTTTAGTTTTCAGACCTCTAGTCAAGTTTCGACTACTCTGTTTGGGAGCTCTTCTTTCTCACTGTTCAATGGGGGGATCTCAGCTCCTACTATTCAAACTCTAGTTTCGGCTGGAGCTGGCCAAACAACTTATCACACACCACAAATCAGTAATCCTTTGGCATTCAGGTGGAACCCGTTTCAAAATAGTGCTACTACATCACAGCCGGTGGTTGGGGGCAACCCCTCCTTTTCCTTTGGGAGCCCTGGGGCAAGTACTTTCTCACCCCAGACTCCTCAATACCAAACTCTAGCTAGGCCAAAATTTCATTTCCTGGCAACTTTTAAACTTGCCATATTTGTCTAAACTGATGAACGACCCAGTGCGCCATAATGTGGCATGGCCACTTGTTCTCATCAAATTACCTTCAGACATTCCAAAGTTTAAAGGGAAGATTGGTGAGGATCTAGGTGCTCATATCACCACATTTCATCTTTGGTGCTCTTCCAACTCATTGAACGATGACTCTGTTCGGTTGAGGCTATTTCAAAGAACATTGACTAATGTGGCGATTAAGTGGTACATTGAACTGCCGTCAGCTGCGTATGATAGTTTCCTTGACTTAACTATCGTGTTTTTGAATCATTTTCAACTTCCTGTCCGGTATGATGTTGGCATAAAGCTTTTGTCAACATTTCAACAAAACAAGGCCACTCATATATCTGATCATATTCAGGAGTGGAGAAGGAGAAAGAGGCTTATCAAAGCCAACATTCCTCCCGAGTTCTTGTTGGAGTGGTTCTTGAAGTCTTTACTGCCTTATATTTCAAAGGACGTGTCCACATCAGGAGTTACCACGGAGGAAAAAGCAATTCTCAGGGCCCAGTAGCTATATTTGATCTATGCTCAGTCTGGGATTCTTTATGGAATTATCCCTAAGGTGTTGAGGTCTACTAATGACCTTGAGAAACCCAAGCTTGGACCCCATGCCGAAGGTATGGTTGGTTCAGTAAGTACACCCACTGTAGAATCACTGGCTAAGCAGCTCCATGAGCTGTTAATGAAACGGTCTACAGCGGTCTGCAACGGTGGCAGCCAAGGCTGCCACTACCTCACCTCAAAATGCTAATCTCTATTCAGCACAGGCTTCCCAAAAGGGCAATCAGCAGCTCGGTGGGAAAAAGAACAAAGGGAAGAAGGGTGAGGGGTAACAAAATAAACAAAAACCCACGAATAACGCCGAGGGGGGTAAGAAAAAGAAGAAGAAGGTTAAATTTCCTTGCAAGTTGTGCCAAGGAGACCATCTTACCTATCAATGCCCCTTGATAGATCAAGCACAGAAACTGCTTAAGCAACAACAACCTGTTGTTCTGAAGGATCCTTTTCCCCAAGGACAGAATGCAACTTCTAGTTCAAATGATGCCAGGGACACACCTAGTGCTCCTACTGATCATAATTATACTAACATGGTCCAATCGAGTACCTTCTTACAGACAAGAAATAAAAACTATGAATCGGAGGTTCACGACAAAGGTAAGTCTACTGCCGAAACTTCAGCCCCTCTCACAATTGAAAAATCGGCAGAATCGATGCCTAAGATACCTAAAGGTGTATTTAAGAAGACATTCCATAATCCTAATGCGAGGGTTGCTTCTAACTACTCTGTGGTAAAAGATCTATCCCAAACACCTTTTGCAATGTCAGCTCTAGAAGTGCTACAGAGTTGTCCTTCTCAAAGGGATGCACTCTTAGTAGCGATAGGTAGTATGGACTCTGCGAGCTTGCTGGCCAAATTTAATCTTTCTGAGGTTAAACTACGCCTTCCATACCATGTAGCCTTTTCAATTGATGTCGTCCATGGCGGAAAAACCATTGGGTGAACGGTGGTTGATGAAGGTGCTTCCACATGTGTTATGTCGATGCCTTGTTGGAAAGATTTGGGATCCCCGGAGTTGGTCCCATCAAACACTTTGCTTACTGCTTTCGACAGAAGGTCTTTCCATCTGCATGGTATCCTACCGGCTTTCAAAATAAAGTTGGCAAGGAAAACGGTCTCTGTTGAAGTCGAAGTGATTTATGCTCCTTTGGACTATGATTTGCTTTTGGGGAGAAGTTGGACTTATGCCATGTGTGCTATTCCTTCGTCTGTCTTCCAAGTCTTAGTGTTTCCACACGAAGGGAAGTTGGTTACAGTTGACCAGCTGAGTTTTACTCGGAAGGGCCGTTTGGAAACTAATGAGTCCACGGTACCATTGATTGATCAGTCGAAACCGGCCAATGAAATCTTGGGAGTTGGAATGTATACATCACTGATGGGAACATTCGATATACCAGCTCCTATAAATTACTTAGGTTCAACAAGCGTTGGGAAGAATATCTCTTCAGTTGTGGATAGAACTGACCCGTGGGTCCTACCTTCGCACGAAGAACCTCAAGTGCCCCTATCAACAGCAGAAGTAGCTTATCAAGCTATATCTAATGCTGTTGTTGATTCCATCACGACTCCTCCAATCTCAGAAGAGTCAAATGAAGCCTACCTACCCGCCTGGGCGGAAAACTCCACATATTCTTAGGATTGCTTGGATATGGTTTTGCCTTTTGACGAAGCCATGATTGGACCAGAAAAGATTTGTGAAGACCTTCACCAGAAGTCCTTCTTCCTTCCGGAACTAAGCAAGATAGAGAATTTAGAGTTCCATGTGAGACTTGCAGAAGGTGTTGATTTTACTGTTAATCCTTTGCCAAAGGAGGGGTTATTTGCCGAGGGGAATATGGCAAACATCTCCACCACGATTCCGATTAACATCTCTGTGAAACCTGATGTTGTGGATGTTGATGAAATTGTCATTGATGCCAACATGGACTTGCAGTGGCCCCACAGGATGTCATTGATGACAACAACTCATGCTCCCCCTATGAGCATACTACCCTTTTGTCTTCATCTCTCCCTTTGTCTTCATTTCTCCCCCTTTGGCATCAATGGCAAAGGGTGTCCACATACCTGTGTCTGAAATCTCTAATCACTGCTGACTACTCCCCCTGTCAATATGCACGATCCTAGGACCTGTCTGTATGCCTGGAGTAACCATCCTTTCTCCTTTGAATTCATTCTCCAGCCTCATGAACTCAAGGTGTGTTAAGGTCTTTAAGAGACCTTACACTTGGCTTGCCATATGGCAGCCATTCTCCTTGCTCTGATCAACCTCTCCTATCTGCAACTGCTCTATCTTCCTCATCCATACTTGCTTCTTGGCATCTGTCCTTTGATCATTTGTTCCTTCATTTGTACTGGCTTTCCTTGATGAGTTGTCTAGGTAACTTCTCAATAATTGTTTTCGTGTACTCCAACAATCTTGAGCTTTGTGCCCAAGGCCAATGCAGCTATAACACCTCATCGTACGACAATGTGCAGCAATGTGACGAACATTGTTGCATGACCAACATCTGACTGAGCTGTTGGAACTTCCAACACTTCTTTGATCAACTTCATTTCTCCATGCCTGAGAGTGTCTCTGATTGTAGGACTTTGTCTTCTGATCTTCAAATATTCCTGCATTGGTCTTCCAAGGTTCACTGGTTCTTCTTGCTGATGTGTAGGAAGGACTCTTCCTTGGTTGACTTCTTTGACTTGCACACTCTTGGGCTTTGTGACCAAACCCACTACATGTGTAGCATCTCAAAGTGTGACAAGTGGCAGCAACTTGTCCGACTTGATTACATGTCCAACATCTAACTGAGACATTGGGCTTCCAGCCCTTCTTCTTCCATAGAATCTACAATACATAGCCTTATGACCAAAGTTAGAACAAAAATAACAATAACCATTGAAGCCATTTTCATACCTGGGTCTTGGAGTTGTTTCTTTAATGAAGTTGCTTTGAAGAATAGACCTAACTTGTTGTTTCATCTTTGAACTTCCAAAGTCCTTGTTGTCATGTGCAGGCATGTGCAGGTGCATGGGGAGCAGCTTTGGACGTTGATGGACCTGCTTCTGGAGTCTTCAGAGACCAAGTGCCATCTTCAGATTTTTCTTTGTTCTTCTTGTAACCAAGACCAGTTTTGTCAAGTGGAGATCTTTGGCAATCTAAGATCTTATCTAGGACAATTGAACTGTCTTGGAACTTGACCAAGGCTTCGTTCTTCTTACCTTTCTTCCTGAGACCAACTACCTCCATTTCCAACTTCTAGACTGTCTCCTCCTTTTCTTCTAGCTGACTCTTCAAGATTTCTTCTGTCCTCTTGGCTTCCTCCAGCTGATTCTTCAAATCATGATTGACCTCTCTAGTTTCTTCAAGCTCTTGAGCAGTCTTTTCTGATTCTTCCTTTTGACTGATCAATTCAGTCTTTAATTGTTCAACTTCAGCATCCTTGTCTTTCATTTGATCTCGCAACTCTTTGTCCTTGTCTTTGAGCTTTACAAGCAACACTTTCATTGACATGGTCTTCTGCTGATATTCATTCAAGGAGTCCAAGATTTTCTTTTTGAACTTCATGAAATCACTCTGGTTCAGATTTACTGTGCTTAGGAACCGATTGGCTCTGAGATCAATATTTAGCAACGTGAGATGTATCTCATGTGCAGTCTTTGATAGCCCTTCATCATCTTCTGCAAGAACCTTCTCAATTTCATCACACAATCTATCATTATAATCACAAGAGTCCATACCTTTACTAGAGTCCTCTTCTTGTTTGTCTTCTTCTTGATTGAGCTTTTCTGGGGGCTTGTCTTCTGATTCCTGATCTGTCTTTTCGGGTTCTGGTCTTGCCTTCTGATACTCACTCTCCAACTTGAACCATAGGTCTTTTGCCGAACTGTACTCTCCTACACTTTCCTTCACTGAGCTGGGAAGTCCATCCATGAGGAACTTCAAGGCTGTAGTGTTGTCCTTCTTTGCTTCCTTCTATGCAGCTGATTTTCCTTTCTTGTTTGTTGGAGCGGGTGGATTGATAACAATTTCCCAAATACCAAACTTCTTCAGATAAGCCTTCATTTTGCTTCTTCAACTGAAATAATCTGTAATATCAAGTATAGGCACGTCATTTCTTGATGAGTCTTTCTTTTCCTCCATTGTGTCTAAGGATCTACTTCAAGCTTGCTAGGCTTGTGACGAAGGCCTGCTCTGATACCAATTGTTAGACACTGAGAGGGGGGGTGAATCAGTGTGAAGCCAATTTTAAAATTTTTCTTAGCTTGTTACAATTAACTACCAATTCATCATTCTACCAATCTCATAATCATTTCATAAACATATCATAAGCATTTGAATCATCAAGAACCATAACACAAAAGAACACAACACCATATAATTTTGTAATCTTTTTATATTAGTTTTGGTCCGGCTACAACCGTGAGGTAAAATCAGCACCTACTGATACAAAGGGCACCTACTCTGCATCCAGGACCCTGCCTGGTTTTCTTAGACCCTGCTAAGAATGGTTTGAGGTATCCTAACCTCAAAAGCAAGATAAGCTTGCTTTTACAATTAAAGCTCACTGCCACATTATCTCATCAATCACATCAACATCACTTGTCTCTTCAATCTGTTCTGCTGTTGGTCAGTACTGCTGATCATCTGATCATCACTCTCACCAACACTACTGCAACACACTTTTCAATCTTCTCTGCTCATCAACACCTGCTCTTCAATACTTCCAAGTCATCAAGGTCTGCTAAATACGTTGCTGCTGCAATACTGATCAATACAGGTGACACTTCTGAAGGATGTCACCATCATCATCATAAGACATCAAGGCAAGGTCTGGAACATCATAGGTTATGCATTATAGTGTGCATCATCATAAGAGAGTATGCATCAAAACATCATCATCATCATAGTTTATGGCACGCAATGTCATCATTACCATGGCTTTGCATTACTGTATTTATACACTGCATAAGTCACAATGCTGAACTGTATATAGCATCATATCAACATCATGCCACTATATCTATAACTATATGTATCTTTAACTTGCACATCAAACTCATGTAATTGCTGTAGCGGATGATTACTGTGTGAATACCAACATACTGTTCAGACTGTAGAAGGCTTAGATTTTTGGTGGAGGGCAGCCAATATCCAACCTGGAAACACCCACAAAATCAAACTTGTTGAGGACTATGTAAACCTTGCCACAAACTCGGATCACTGCTACTTCACTTTAGGACTGCTCCTCCACTGGTCTGCTGCAAACTCTGCATGGTCTGGGCTGTATTGATCTATTGTAGAAGATCTTACTCTTCTTCAAAACATGTCATTGTATCATGTTACTGTATCACTTGTACATACTCCTTTCAAGGATCTGATCTAGATCATCATACTGTACATACTGTACTGTATACTTCTGAATACATCATCATCTTCATCATCATATCATTAAGCATTGTCTTATGGCATACAACATCATCAAATTATACCAATGTTCCACGGAAACTCGCCCCCCAGGGTCGGGGGCTCGCCCCCCTCGCTCCCCACGCCCCGGGGGCTTGGGGGCTCCTCCAGAAACGTTTCCTCACGCCCCCAAAAAAGCGAAACTTCCGGAAACGCAGGAGGGGGCGCGTCCCCTGTTCTGCAGCGCGCTCCGGTGAAGGGGGGCTCCCAGACGCCCCCCCGCCCCCTCCTGAAACTGGGGGGCTTCCAGACGCCCCCTCCTGAAACTGGGAGGCTCCCAGACGCCCCCCCCCCACTTTTAGTAGTTTACATGAGATGAATCATTGAACTTTTATTGCTGGGATTTAATCATTTATAATATTATTTTTTATTAAGACTTGGACGCCCCCCTGCCCCCTCGCCCCCCCTGAATTTCGCTAAAATTTGGGGGTGGTCTCCACACGTCCCCACTGTGCGTTTCCCCGCTCCTGCGCCCCCGCGTCCCGAAAACTTGGGGGAACATTGAATTATACCTCATTATAAATAATCTTCATCATTGTGTTCATCACAAGGTGTACATCATTATCAGAGTATGTATTATCATCAAAGTATACAACATCATATCATAGTGTATGGGGATGCATCAACATGTTTATGTCTTCAAGGGCAAGTCACTCATTTAAAGTGTGCTATTCAAACCATAGTCACCATACATTCACAAAATCATCTCGTCATATGTACGAGGCACCATCAAGACATCATCAACATCATATAGTAAGTCTTCATACATCAAGATATCACTTCTGTCACTTTGTTCTTCAACAGTTCTTTGATGCATCTCTGCTTCAAACCTCAGTCATCACTGTATACATCACTTTTAATATTCTTGAATAAATTACTTCCTCTTAAGCTTAGTAAAGATCACTGTGAGCATGGCATATAAGATGCTAATAGGAAGCGTTGTAGTCCAAACCTCTTAGAGTATGCTTTTATGATTTCAGTCTATTCAAAATACAACCCTTCCTCTTAGTCTTTATAATGCAACTTATGCCAAAAAATAAATTTACCAGGTGTCTGCAAAAACTTACTTGACTTGGGACTTCTGAACATACTAAGTTCACCTGCTGTTGTCTTTGTGAGCATAAAATATCTTCACCAATCTGACTTGATGTCAATGCTTCAAAAATTTGTATGCTTTGAATTCTTCTCTGTGCATGTCTGCTTAAGTTCAGACTGTTCAAGTCTCGGTTCCACCATCAAAACTTGGGCTATTTAACCTCATAAATTCAGACTGTAACCATCTCCAGGAGCTTGGAATGTTCATGTACCTTTAGACTGTATCTATGCTGTGGATGATGTTGAAAAAATGGAGACAGCTGTAGAATTGTGGAAAAGCCTCAACACAATTCAAATGCTGGTAAAAACCATCAATGTATGAAGTGAATGATGCTGCAAAACGTGACTGTTTATTCCCCAAAAAAAATAATTCTGTGTAAGGTTCAGATCTAGCAGCAGTAACCTATCACTGAAGCCGTAGATGATCTCCAAGAATTCGGGATGTTCTGCTGCAAAAACTTGTGTGATTGCTGCTATGTCTGAGACTGCTCCTTAGGGATGCAACTATTCTTAGTTCACTCCACTGATATCATTAGGATAGTCATCAAAACAATCATAAGACATAAAAACAAGTTTAAAAATTGTTGTTGTAACTTGTATGGTGCTCCATCTCTGCAAGACTGCTCCCAATAAGGTCTGTTACGAATTCGGGGCTGTTACAAAGTCACTGAGAGTTGAATGTTGCCACTGCTCCTATACCCGAATTCCTTAGTCATCCACAGTCACGAAAAATTGTAGAGCTGTGTTTCTTTCATCCGAAAATCTTACCTCTCAACTAGTGTACATGTGTTGGTAAACCCCAAGTAAGTTCATAATGAACTGCTGCTCAAAAAAAAAGGAAAGATTGTTGCAAAATTTGACTTCTCCTTCACCCTACTGCTACCACCACAGTCTGTGTTTTTGCCTCAGTGGACAGTCCGAAATTTCCACAGTAAACAGTCGAATTTCCTCAGAGCTCCCACAAAATTTTACACCTCAGTCTAACCTCCGAAATTGCCTCAGTCTGACCTCCGAAATTGCAGCAGTCTGACCTCCGAAATTGCAGAGCTAATCCAAAATTGTCACATCTAAAATGAGTGAGGGCGTTGGTCTATTTATATGCATTTTTCATGAATTTTAATTGGGCCGACATGTCAATTTTTTTTTTGTTAATTCTAATTTAAAAAACAATTCTTTTGTTTGGTCGGCTGCCCCTACAAGATGGTTTAGATTTGTCTTGTCATCTTCAAAAATTAATATCTCATCAACCATTAGGAACCACGTGACGTGCCACCTACCGTTGGAAAGGGCATGATGAGGGCTATCATCTTATGAGGGTCTTGCTTGCATTGACAAGGTCCTTCACTCATATTTTCTTCAATTTGTCCAGGCCGTCATGAAATGACTTGAATTCTTCTTGATGGCTTCTTCACGTACTTTTATGGCATCAAGAGCTACAACACCAACCAAGGGTTTCAATAATGCATCAAGGTCTTCATCAAGCTTGTGGGCATGAGTGCAAGAGTCTCATACACACTTCAAGAGCTCCATAATATGTCAAGAGCTTCATTATGTCAACTAAGACTTCTTCAACCAACTTGTGGGCTTAAGGACCAAGTTATGAGCTTCTTCATCAAGCAGGAGGCTTCATGGGCTTCTTCAACCACCTCACCCACACTAGGAGACCTCCAAGGGTCAAGATCCATCATGACATTACCTGTGGGGTTGCCAGGCTTTCTTCTGGGGTACCATGACACCAACAGAGCATGAATGACCACAGAATGGGTCATTAATGCTTCTCCAAGCCATTTGGGGCTTCTTCATCGTCTACTAAGGCTTCAGGACCATCTCTACGGTCTTCAGCATCATTAGCAAGGTCTTCAACATCTTCAGCAAAGTGGTGGCTTCAAGATCCACCCTTGTGGGTACAAGGACCTGGTCAACCGGGTACAAGGTGCTTCAAGGCACAAACCCACTCTGTTTGGGATCCAAGGCACTGCAAGGTGCAAACCCACTCTGTAAGGGGTCAAGGCACTACGGGTGGGACTTGGTGGCATCAATGACTTCCTGTGGGGCCACTGCAAGTCCATGTTGGCATCAATGACAATTTCATCAACAATCTCCCCCTTTGTCATTGATGACAACAACTCATGCTCCCCCTATGAGCATGCTCCCCTTTTGTCTTCATCTCTCCCTTTGTCTTCATTTCTCCCCCTTTGGCATCAATGGCAAACGGTGTCCACATACCTGTGTCTGAAATCTCTGATCACTGCTGACTGATCATTGATGCCAACATGGACTTGCAGTAGCCCCACAGGATGTCATTGATGCCAACATTCCCACCCGTAGTGCCTTGACCCCTTACAGAGCGGGTTTGCACCTTGCAGTGCCTTGGATCCCAAACAGAGTGGGTTTGTGCCTTGAAGCACCTTGTACCCAGTTGACAAGGTCCTTGTACCCACAAGGGTGGATCTTGAAGCCACCACTTTGCTGAAGATGTTGAAGACCTTGCTAATGATGTTGAAGACCCTACAGATGGTCCTAAAGCCTTGGTAGACGATGAAGAAGCCCTAAATGGCTTGGAGAAGCATTAATGACCCATTATGTGGTCATTCATGCTCTGTTGGTGTCATGGTACCCCAGAAGAAGGCCTGGCAACCCCACAGGTAATGTCATGATGGATCTTGACCCTTGGAGGTCTCCTAGTGTGGGTGAGGTGGTTGAAGAAGCCCATGAAGCCTCCTGCTTGATGAAGAAGCTCATAACTTGGTCCTTAAGCCCACAAGTTGGTTGAAGAAGTCTTAGTTGACATAATGAAGCTCTTGACATATTATGGAGCTCTTGAAGTGTGTATGGGACTCTTGCACTCATGCCCACAAGCTTGATGAAGACCTTGATGCATTATTGAAACCCTTGGTTGGTGTTGTAGCTCTTCATGCCATAAAAGTACGTGAAGAAGCCATTAAGAAGAATTCAAGTCATTTCATGACGGCCTGGACAAATTGAAGAAAATATGAGTGAAGGACCTTGTCAATGCAAGCAAGACCCTCATAAGATGATATCCCTCGTCATGCCCTTTCCAACGATAGGTGGCACATCACGTGGTTCCTCATGGTTGATGAGATATTAATTTTTGAAGATGACAAGACAAATCTAAACCATCTTGTAGGGGCAGTCGACCAAACAAAAGAATTGTTTTTTAAATTAGAATTAAAAAAAAAAATTGACATGTCGGCCCAATTAAAATTCATGAAAAATGCATATAAATAGACCAACGCCCTCACTCATTTTAGATGTGACAATTTTGGATTAGCTCTGCAATTTCGGAGGTCGGACTGCTGCAATTTCGGAGGTCAGTCTGAGGCAATTTCGGAGGTTAGACTGAGGTGTAAAATTTTGTGGGAGCTATGAGGAAATTCGATTGTTTACTGTGGAAATTTCGGACTGTCCACTGAGGCAAAAACACAGACTGTGGTGGTAGCAGTAGGGTGAAGGAGAAGTCAAATTTTGCAACAATCTTTCCTTTTTTTTTGAGCAGCAATTCATTATGAACTTACTTGGGGTTTACCAACACATGTACACTCGTTGAGAGGTAAGATTTTCGGATGAAAGAAACACAGCTCTGCAATTTTTCGTGACTATGGATGACTGAGGAATTCGGGTATAGGAGCAGTGGCAACATTCAACTCTCAGTGACTTTGTAACAGCCCCGAATTCATAACAGATCTTATTGGGAGCAGTCTTGCAGAGATGGAGCACCATACAAGTTACAACAACAATTTTTAAACTTGTTTTTATGTCTTATGATTGTTTTGATGACTATCCTAATGATATCAGTGGAGTGAACTAAGAATAGTTGCATCCCTAAGGAGCAGTCTCAGACATAGCAGCAATCACACAAGGTTTTGCAGCAGAACATCCCGAATTCTTGGAGATCATCTACGGCTTTAGTGATAGGTTACTGCTGCTAGATCTGAACCTTACACAGAATTATTTTTTTGGGGGAATAAACAGTCACGTTTTGCAGCATCATTCACTTCATACATTGATGGTTTTTACCAGCATTTGAATTGTGTTGAGGCTTTTCCACAATTCTAAAGCAGTCTCCATTTTTTCAACATCATCCACAGCATAGATACAGTCTAAAGGTACATGAACAGTCCAAGCTCCTGGAGAAGGTTACAGTCTGAATTTATGAGGTTAAATAGCCCAAGTTTTGATGGTGGAACCGAGACTTGAACAGTCTGAACTTAAGCAGACATGCACAGAGAAGAATTCAAAGCATACAAATTTTTGAAGCACTAACATCAAGTCAGATTGGTGAAGATATTTTATTCTCACAAAGACAACAGCAGGTGAACTTAGTATGTTCAGAAGTCCCAAGTCAAGTAAGTTTTTGCAGACACCTGATAAATTTATTTTTTGGCATAAGTTGCATTATAAAGACTAAGAGGAAGGGTTGTATTTTGAATAGACTGAAATCATAAAAGCATACTCTAAGAGGTTTGGACTACAACGCTTCCTATTAGCATCTTATATGCCATGCTCACAGTGATCTTTACTAAGCTTAAGAGGAAGTAATTTATTCAAGAATATTAAAAGTGATGTATACAGTGATGACTGAGGTTTGAAGCAGAGATGCATCAAAGAACTGTTGAAGAACAAAGTGACAGAAGTGATATCTTGATGTATGAAGACTTACTATATGATGTTGATGATGTCTTGATGGTGCCTTGTACATATGACGAGATGATTTTGTGAATGTATGGTGACTATGGTTTGAATAGCACACTTTAAATGAGTGACTTGCCCTTGAAGACATAAACATGTTGATGCATCCCCATACACTATGATATGATGTTGTATACTTTGATGATAATACATACTCTGTTAATGATGTACACCCTGTGATGAACACAATGATGAAGATTATTTATAATGAGGTATAATTTAATGATGTTGTATGCCATAAGACGATGCTTAATGATATGATGATGAAGATGATGATGTATTCAGAAGTATACAGTACAGTATGTACAGTATGATGATCTAGATCAGATCCTTGAAAGGAGTATGTACAAGTGATACAGTGACATGTTTTGAAGAAGAGTAAGGTCTTCTACAATAGATCAATACAGCCCAGACCATGCAGAGTTTGCAGCAGACCAGTGGAGGAGCAGTCCTAAAGTGAAGCAGCAGTGATCCGAGTTTGTGGCAAGGTTTACATAGTCCTCAACAAGTTTGATTTTGTGGGTGTTTCCAGGTTGGATATTCGCTGCCCTCCACCAAAAATCTAAGCCTTCTACAGTCTGAACAGTATGTTGGTATTCACACAGTAATCATCCGCTACAGCAATTACATGAGTTTGATGTGCAAGTTAAAGATACATATAGTTATAGATATAGTGGCATGATGTTGATATGATGCTATATACAGTTCAGCATTGTGACTTATGCAGTGTATAAATATAGTAATGCAAAGCCACGGTAATGATGACATTGTGTGCCATAAACTATGATGATGATGATGTTTTGATGCATACTCTCTTATGATGATGCACACTATAATGCATAACCTATGATGTTCCAGACCTTGCCTTGATGTTTTATGATGATGATGGTGACATCCTTCAGAAGTGTCACCTGTATTGATCAGTATTGCAGCAGCAGCGTATTTAGCAAACCTTGATGACTTGGCAGTATTGAAGAGCAGGTGTTGATGAGCAGAGAAGATTGAAAAGTGTGTTGCAGTAGGGTTGGTGAGAGTGATGATCAGATGATCAGCAGTACTAACCAACAACAAAACAGATTGAAGAGACAAGTGATGTTGATGTGATTGATGAGATAATGTGACAGTGAGCTTTAATTGTAAAAGCAAGCTTATCTTGCTTTTGAGGTTAGGATACCTCAAACCTTTCTTAGCAGGGTCTAAGAAAACCAGGCAGGGTCCTGGATGCAGAGTAGGTGCTCTTTGTATCAGTAGGTGCTGATTTTACCTCACGGTTGTAGCCGGACCAAAACTAATATAAAAAGATTACAAAATTATATGGTGTTGTGTTCTTTTGTGTTATGGTTCTTGATGATTCAAATTCTTATGATATGTTTATGAAATGATTATGAGATTGGTAGAATGATGAATTGGTAGTTAATTGTAACAAGCTAAGAAAAGTTTTAAAATTGGCTTCACACTGATTCACCCCCCCTCTCAGTGTCTAACAGTGGAAAACGTACATATTGGTGCAAACTATTCTCCAAAAGAGATTGTCATTTATACTTCCTTATTCAAGGAATTCCGCGACGTCTTTGCCTGGTCATATGGGGAGATGCCAGGCATTGATCCATCAATAGTTGAACATGAGATCCGTACCTACCCTAATGTAAAACATGTTCGACAAAAGCTCAGACCTGTAAATCCGCGCAAAGCAACAACCATCAAGGTTGAGGTGGAAAAACGGTTGAAAGCTGGGTTTATTTACCTGATTGCTCTAACGGAATGGGTATCCAATCCCGTTCTGGTGGACAAAAAACAAGGGACTATACGCGCTTGCACCGACTTTCGTGATTTAAACAAGGCGTATCCCAAGGATAATTACCCCACACCATTTATTGCCCAAATAATTGATGCTTGTGCGGGTAGTGAGGTATTTTTGTTCATGGACGGTTTTTCGGGCTATAATCAAATTCAAATAAAACCGGAAGACCAACACAAAACGACCTTCATTTGCCTTGGGGGACTTTCGCGTATAAGAAGATGCCCTTTGGCTTGAAAAACGTCAGAGCTACCTTTCAGCGGGCAATGAATTTTTCCTTCCACGACATAAAGCATATTGTTGAACCTTACTTAGACGATCTTCCTGCCCATTCTTGCAAGAGGAAGGACCATCCAGATCATCTTCGTTTGATTTTTGAACGATGCAAACACTATAAAATACGCTTAAATCCCCAAAGTGTGTTTTCTGCATCGAGTCGGGGCGGTTACTCGGATTTATTGTTTCAAATAAAGGTATACAGGTGGATCCGTTAAAAGTTGAGGCCATTGTAAATCTACCTCCTCGTTCTATCAGGCAACTGCAAAGTCTGCAGGGAATATCCAATTTCCTTCAACGATTTACAGTCAATTATGTCAATATCACAAAGGGTTCCATGCGCTTGATAAAGCAAGACACCCCATTCCTGTGGGATGAAGCCGCACAACACGCTTTCGAGCCATTGAAAAAGGCTTTACTATCGGCTCCTCTCTTGCATCCACCAGACTACACTAAAGATTTTATATTGTATCTGGCCACATCTGGGTAGACGATAGGAGTGGTACTGGTTTAGGAGGACAACGGGCTCCAAGAGCATGTTGTCTACTATCTTAGTCTAGCATTAGCAAGGCCTGAACTTAAATACCCACAAGTCGAGAAGTTGGCATTGGCGGCAGTTTATGTCGTCCAGAGGCTAAGACACTATATCTTGTTGAGGACAACCACAGTGGTTGCGGATGTAAATCCTTTCCAGTATGTTTTATCCCGACAAATAATTGGGGGCAAATTTAATAAATGGATCTTCATTCTCCAAGAGTTTGACTTGGATTTCCAGTCCGCTAAGTCTAATAAATCCGTAGTGTTCGCGGAATTGATCTCAGAATTCCCGAATGAAGACACTGTAGCGATAGAAGAAGACTCATTTCTGGATGAGTACGTCTTCTTAATTTTGACCTCTGATCATTGGTACAGAGATATCCTTGTATATCTCCAGACTCTCAAGTGTCTTGCATCCTGCTCGCGGGAATATCGGCGTAAGTTGCGAGTTAATGTAAAAAACTACCTTATCATTGGTGATACCTTGTATCGACGAGGGGTGGATTCTATCTTACGTCTGTGTCTCGCCGACGAGGAGGCGAAGCATGTCCTAATGATTCCCACGGTGGAGCGTGTGGGGGTCATTTATCTGAGTTAGCAACGACCCATAAGATTCTACATGTCAGTTATTTCTAGCCCACTATCTTTAAAGATTGTGTGGAAGTTGTAAAGCGTTGTCATCCCTATTAGCTCTATCCCAGGAAAATGCAATCATATCTTGCTCCTTTGTTTCACGCGTGGAAAGGCCCTTCACTAAGTGGGGGGTTGATTTCATGACATGCGACCCAGTGTTTGTTGGGGGGCACAAGTATATCATTGTCGTTGTAGACTACTTTACGAAGTGGGCAAAGGCAACGCTTACCTTTAAGGTTGATGGTGAAACGGCAGCATATTTCGTCTTCAACCAAATTATTGCTAGGTTCAGTATCCCGAAGCAGATTGTCACTGACCATGGCAGTCACTTCCAAAACAGCATGATGTCCGAGTTGACCACAATGCTAGGGTTTAGGCAAGACCATTCATCTTCCTTCTACCCTCAGGCGAATGGACAAGTCAAGGCAGTCAATAATACCTTGAAAACCATTCTCAAGCGCACAATAAATGCGAGTAGGTCAAATTGGCACATTATGTTGTATCCAGCACTATGGGCTTACAGAACGAATGTGAAGACTGCCACAGGTTTCTCGCCTTTCCAGCTCGTCCATGGGGTGGAAGCAATCACACCGGTTCAGTGCGAAATACCATCTCTGAAAATTGCTATTCATGTGCTTCCCGACACCACTGATCTTGAAGAACGTTTGCTTCATTTAGAGAATCTAGATGAGCAACACAAAGATGCGCTTACTACAAACAACACATAAGAACCGGGTGAAAAACCAGTATGATAAAGCCGTAAAACCTAGGGTTTTCTCTGAAGGAGAACTTGTCTTGCTTTGGGATCAGGACAAGGAACCCCTGGGGCAAGCAAGTTTAAGTCCATGTGGTTAGGTCCGTATGTCGTGTCAAAAGTCCTAAAGAAGGGAGCTTATGAATTAACTGATTACAATGGTAACAAGCTGCCGGAGCCCAGAAACGGGCTCTACTTGAAGAAGTATTATGCTTAGGCACGGTGCTTTTTCTTGTATTATTAATTTATTATTGTAATTTTATGTACAATAGGTCGTTACTGGTTAGTGTTTCTTACGTAGTCTGTTGTTGTTTCAAATGTCATCAGAGTGGTTTGTAGGGTTCGTTGATGGCGCCAGCCGTCACACTTGTAATCTAGCTTCAGTCGCTTGGGTCATTTATGCACCCTTGGGACAACTGGTTGCCTCAGGTGACCTGCCTAGGTCCTACAGCTAATAATATGGTTGAGTACAATGCGGCAATTGAGCTGCTTTGGGATGCTATGTTGTGTGGTATTACCCGCCTAGAAGTCATGATTGACTCCCAGTTAGTGGTTTCTCAGCTTAATGGTGATTATCAGGTGAGACACCCTACTTTATTACGTCAGTTTTTAAGAATTTGGTTACTTGAAAGGAATTTTGAATATATTTCATACAATCACATTTCAAGGAATCAGAACACAATCACTGATGCACTTGCAAATTATATACTCGATTGGCACTTAACACATACATTGTAAAATGAAAATATACAGACGCATTTGAAACACAGGTAAATAACCAAGTAAATATATATGTGTGTGTGTGTGTGTGTGTGTAAAATATGTTCATAATACATCGAGTTTGATCCAAAGATCCTGTCATAAGTACATCAAAATACAAAAATAGGATCAAAATCCATAATATGCCTAGATCTAGGGGTGCTCCTCAGCCTCCTCGGTTGTGGCTGCCTCTACAACCTCCCGGTAACAAAGTACAACCCTAGTTACCTTTCGAAGAAGGCGTAACCAGGACGAAGGAACATCAACAACATGTTGTTGCATCGCCATAGGAATCCTCTCCATCCTGAGAGTGGGGGCATCATGGGTAATCCTGGTCAGCTTCCCCTCTTCTACATGAAGCATAGCTTCATCACCTCCAATCTCCACCGATCAAACAAAAGTCCTAGGCTGTCCATCAGGTCGGACTGGTCCTATATTTGCATATCAACAAAAGGTATGTCAAACTCAAGTACATACGTATATATAAACTTTATGAACAAAATTTCATAAAAATTAAATAATCAAAAAGTAAAAAGCCATATTATCTCTCCCCATGCTCCTCCAGGAGGAACGATGAGCTCTGAATCGCCTCTGAAATCCCAACCTGCATAAGGGAACTGCTCGAAGGCGAAGGCAGGTACCTGTCTACTCCACCAGGAGTAGAAGTCATCAACGTACCCACTCTGGATTCCACCTCCACCACCCTGTCGGTGAAATATGTCACCCCACAGCGTGAGTCTAGGCTCACATGGTGAGCATGGTGGTAATGTAACTGCGGGACTAAGAGCAAGAACTCTCTCTCGAAGAATGAGAACAATATACTCGCATATCCAAAATTCTTCTTCCTACCTCTCTTGCAGTCGAAGAGCTGTCTTTTCATGACCGGGACTGGTCCCGAACACCAATCATACAGTACTCCCCGTAGACACTCTACCGCTATGCACATGTGTGGCTGCGCTGCTAAGTGTAAAGCAGAAGATACTGCTACTCTGACTACGGTGCTCACTATGACTTTCAGTGGAAAGCTAGTGATCTGTCCAATCGGGATTTGAGTCCCCGATTTCTGAGTCCCTGGGAGGCAATATGTATTGATGTAGTCTTGGACACTGAGAGGGTCACCGCCTGTAACGGTGCCCTCCATGTTCACAGGTGCTCCCCTGTGCGATAATCCTGTGATAAAGTATATGTCTTCTGCATTAAGTTCCAAGGTTTCCCCTTGGAGGTCAAACCAGCCGAGATCATGATCCCACAAGCTCAGTAATGTCTTAAGTAAACGAACTTGTGCACGCATGTTTGACGTGCAGTAGAATTTCAATAAGCCACATCTTCGCAAAGCTTGCAAAGTCACGGGATCGGCCATTACCTGACGATCCATATCCTTGTTCTCTCTTTCTCGCCATTCCAAGACCATGGTGACCTGCCCAAAACATATTTTTTCATTAGATTTTGCATAAAAATCCACCTCACGCAGTAACCGCGACTGTCTAGTTTGCATTTCATGATCCATTCGCGGGTTGTCCTACTGCCAACCCGCGGTTCAAACGCGAAATCGCGGGTACAAAGAAAGCTACCCGCAATTACCACGTGGTGCCTTTAGGGTTGGCCTAAAAACCAAACTGGACCATGAAATTTAAAAATGGAAAGCATGAAATTAAAGAGGAGGGAGAGAAGAATTACCTGCACTTCGCGGATTCGAAACCCGTCCACCGGATTGCCCACAACGATCGATGAAAGTAAGGAGGTAAAATGGCTAAATTTGGTAAAACACTCAAAATGGTATATTTTATTTTGATTTTGGACTATTTATAGTAAAAATTTGCAATTTTTACCCACTTTGTATAGTTAAAATCTTGTATTATTTCAATTTGAACTAATACCATGTGTTTTTACCTAACCGTTACAGGTCCTGGATGATCCGAAATATGATTTCCTTTGCATTTAGGGTAGGATCTGGTCTCCTCTGCATACTTTGCACTTATACCTCATCCTCCATTTGACACTAGGATCTCTTTTTCATCCATGGACTACGATGTATAACCACTCTGTACCTTGTAAACATCGTTGTTCTTCCGTGGTTAGGGCCTCCTTTACATGGGCAACCCTAGGTTAGACCATTTCATTGTCATTTTGGTGCCCATGTCGTTGTTGTGTTAGGTTGCGAGAGCCTTTATAGTTGTTTTTCATGACAAAATGCACCTCATTTTGGATCTTTTTACCAAGCTACCCCCAGTTATAAGGCTCCCCACCCTTATGGAGTTATCTTTAAGCCCTAGTCTGACTCCTTAAAACTAAGTCGATAGCCGAGTTACTTGTTTGTTCAGACTCCTTAAGGTAAATTGAATGATCATCCACATCGGTGGTAGGTTATCACTTTTTTGGACCATGTCAATAACTTACGAAAAATGAATACTCTATTTTCTTTAGAATCTAGAAGAGTATCTTCAAGCATAGGGTTATCTCCTTTTCGGGCCTGGAGGACTAAACTTACGGAAAAGGAACCTGTTCGAGCTTAGTTTTCTCTTTTTCATGATCTGGACCTAAACATGAAAAAGATTCCGAGCGTACTTTATGTCTTTGTCATGCTCGTTAAACTCTAAGAACAAAGCATCGAGTTTACTGTCGTCAGTCTCATTCTCGTAAATAAATGGAACTTTCCGAGTGATCTTGCCTTCCTTCACACTTGTTAAACTAAGGCTATATGTTGCTTTTGAAGGTGCATCGGTTAGGTGATAATTTAAACCTTTTTCGAACCTTCCCGACTAAGTACGAAAAAGGTGCACCTTAGTTCTTCAGAAGCTAAGAGAGTTCTCCTGTGGATTGTTTTGTACTTTTTCGGACTCAGGAGACTAAATTTACGAAAACGCGCCCCCCTAGAGTCTTCTTTGGAGTTTTCAGACTCAAAATTATGAAAGCACCCAACGAGCATTTACTAATTCGGACTCGTAAAATCCACGAATCAGTGACATATCAAGCATTATTTTCTCTTCTCTTCAAGCTTGTGAAAAAATGAAGAAAGACTCAAGTTGACTTTCTTGGACTCATTAAAACTTAACAAGAAAGGAAAGGAAGAATTTCACTCTTTGGGTTATAAGTATGTTGGCAGCATGTCATCCTTGAACAAAGCACTCTTTGAACCTCCTGATACTCAAGTCTCATTTTTTTCACCTCTCAGTTCAGCTATCAATTTGAGTTATTACTCCTCCACTTGTCCTTTATACATGAGGAATTTGTTCATGTCTCCTACATGACAGATAAGTCTAGTTGTGCCATCTGAAAGTCTAAAGCTGCATTGGGTCATCTCTGTGTCGTGCTCACTATTCAAGGATCATTACCTATGCCTGGTCATCTTGATTCCCATCATTTTCATTTCTGAGATTACATTGTGTCTACCTTCCCTTATCCAGTCTTCCAGTTACTTTTGTGATCAGTTGAAGGACTCATTGCCTTCTTCCTCGCACTATGGCTTTCGATCAGTACCTCCTGAAGAAGAAGACCTAGAGTTCCAAAGATGGTGCCTTAGGATTCACTACTCATATTGGTGGACTCCTTTGCTTCAGTTGTCAGCATCACTTATTCACTGACACTTTGATGGATTCCTTCCATGTTCGACTTGAGCTCATATATTCACATGGTAGGATTCGTACTAGTTGCTATGGATTTGGACGAAGACCTTGGGTTACTGTTGATGAAATTGTCATTGATGCCAACATGGACTTGCAGTGGCCCCACGGGATGTCATTGATGCCACCAAGTCCCACCTGCAGTGCCTTGATCCCTTACAGAGTGGGTTTGTGCCTTGAAGCACCGTGTACCCAGTTGACAAGGTCCCTATACCCACAAGCTTGGATCTCGATGCCACCACCTTGCTGAAGATGTTGAAGACCCTGCTAATGGCGTTGAAGACCCTAGAAATGGTCTTAAAGCCTTGATGGCCGTTGGAGAAACCCTAGATGGGTTGAAGAAGCATTAATGACCCATTCTGTGGTCATTCATGCTATGATGATGTCATGGTACCCCAGAAGAAGACCTAGCATCCCCACAGAAGATATCTTGACCCTTGGAGGTCCTCTTGTGTGGTTTAGGTGGTTGAACAAACCCTTGAAGACCCTTGCTTGATGAAGAAGCTCTTAAAGAAGTCACTTGAAGTTGTTTGACCCACATTTGATGGCTTAATGATCCTAGTACTCTTAATGAAGATGATGCGGTGCACTTGGTAGCTTGTTGATGGTAATACCCATATCACTTGGGAAATGTTTAATCCTTGTAGAAGCCCACAAGCTTGATGAAGTTCATGCTTATATGGAACCTTTGATGTCCTTGAAGAAGTTCTTGTTCCCTTGGTGATCTCCTCTTGGTCTTTTGACTTGATCCTTGATGCATGAAGAACTCATTAAAATAAGGAAGAAGCTCATCTAGTCCAGCCTCAAACACGATCAAAGTGAAGTCAACCCTATTATGCAAGTAAACAAAGGATGAAAAATAATGTGGTGAAGTCATCCCTATTATGCAAGTAAACAAAGGATGAGGAGCTTTGTTGCAGCCAGTGTTATCGGAACCGGACCGGAACCGGCAAAACCAGCCGGTCTGACCGATTTACAGGGTTGCCCGGTCCGGTCAGCAAAAATAATTCAAAAAAACGGATTTTTTTCCAGACCGGGTACGGAACCGGCCAAAACCGGCCGGTTTGGATTCGGGACTCACGAAACTCAATTTTTTTTTAAAAACCAGAAAATAAAACTTTGCTGATGTACTTTGGAGCCTCCTTGTTAATGTACTTTGGTTCAAAACCTCAGAGATGTATTGCACTAGGTGCGATTTTGGATATTTGCACCCATATTTGCTATATATATAAGAAACTTTGCATATTTCTGTATTAATGGTTTGGATTCATATGTATGCACATGAATATATATGTTTTTTACAAAATATGAATATTTTATGTATTTTTTAGTCACCCGGTTTTTTGCCAGTTCCGGTCCGGTTCACATTTTGGGTTTCGTCGGTTCGATGACCGGTCCGGTTCCGATAACATTGGTTGCAGCAGCAGAAGACGAGGGAGGAGCAGTCCGAATTTTTGTAGCAGTAGTCTGAAATATTTTTTTTGTCTGTAAAATTCGGTGGTCTAGGAGCAGACCTAAATTTGTAGCAGCAGCAAGAAGAGAATCTCGTTGAGCAATGATGCCCTAACTTGTAACAGTGTTGAAGGCTCTCGAAATTTGCAGCAGTCAAGAGGTCAAGGGTTGTGTAATAGAGGAGAACTCGAAGGCAGCAGTAAAGTTTTTGTTTGTTTGTTGTGTATAGCCTGTTTTCCACAAGGATCTTTTGGTCAAACAGTCACGAGTTTGAAGGCTAGTCAACAGTCCAAGTTTGATGCATATACATACCTTGTGAGCAGACCTAGATCAGACTTTGGTTGGGATGAACACAGTCTGAATACTCAAATTCGTTTGCAGCAGAGAAACTTTCGGTGGTGACTGTTTGCATATGCTCAGTCTGATTTTTGGAATGTGATTACAAATAGTCCCAAGTTTAGGATGAAGGCAGCAGACCTCTCCTTTGTATACAGATCTAGTTGTGAAACCAAGTGCAAAAATATTAGGATGAAACAGTGATAAAGTTGATGGTGCCTGAAGTGACCAGCAGTAGTGTACTGAGGCAGAAAATAAACTCGGTTGGGGTTTACACCAACAAAGGACAAGCTAGTAGCCTACATCTTCATTAAACAGTCACTAAATTGATGAGTAAGATGCACAGTAGTGAAGAATGCAATAAATATATATGCATGATAATGATATGTTGATGAAGCCCTAGCTACAGATACAGTAATAAAGATGATGATGTGTTCAGAAGTGTAGACTCAGTGGTACATGCACAGTACATACAGAAGTGATGATGCCTTTCCATAACATACACACAGTCAGCACAGGTTGATAATGGATTGATGACATACTGGTGTTGTTGTTGATTGACTATGATGATGTTCCAGTCCTTGGTGATGATTTTGGTATCTTGAAGACATGCTTATTTTGACTGACCTGTTGATGACTTGATAGTAACCAGTAGTGTTGGGCAGACCATGCAGAGTTGCAGCGGTGAAAAACGATGAGCAAATGAATGACCAGTAGCAGAGCAGATGAAAGAGCAGGCTGTTGGTGATTGGCATGAGCAACACATGAGCAGATCTTTTGTTCGTTGGCATGATTAGAGTATGACCAGATTCTTGAGCAGCAGTTGATATGAAAATGATTAACTTGAGTTGACTTGATAGCAGTCAATGACGAGTATAGCAGTGACATGTTGCTGACAGTGATGAGCAATTTGACAAGTGACATGACCAATGATAAATGATGATAGTGATGAGGTGGCAGTGATACCTTCAGCTGATGACATGAATGAAGATGTGCTCAGAAGATTATGAAGTCAGTGACAGTATGATAATAAATTGCTGATATTCTTTTTGACAGAATGCTCTTGGACAGAATGAAGACTTAATGTGACTGCATGAAGAAGTGTTGATGAATGCTCCTTAAAGAGGTGTTGAAGTGGACTAGAGACAAGTGCTAGTATAATATGACAGTGACATGTATGAAACTGTGTTGAAACAGTGAGCTTAAATTGTAAATGCAAGCTTGACTTGCATCTGAGGTTAGGATACCTCAAACCCCTTCTTAGCAGGGTCTAAGAAAACCAGGCAGGGTCCTGGATGAAGAGTAGGTGCTTTTGTATCAGTAGGTGTTGATTTTACCTCACGGTTGTAGTCAGACCAAAACTAATACAAAAAGATTACAAAATTATATGGTGTTGTGTTCTTTTGTGTTATGGTTCTTGATGATTCAAATGCTTATGATATGTGAATGATGAAGTGAAAGATGTTTATGAAATGATTATGCAAATGGTAGAATAGTGGAGTGATGAATTGGTAATTAATTGTGACAAATTAAGAAAAGTTCTAAAATTGCCTTTACACTGATTCACCCCCCCCCTCTCAGTGTCTAACAATTGGTATTAGAGCCGGCCTTCGTCACAAGCCTAGCAAGCTTGAAGGAGATCCTTAGACACAATGGAGGAAAAGAAAGAGTCATCAAGCAATGACGTGCCTATACTTGATATTACAAATTATTTCAGCTGAAGGAGCAAAATGAAGGCTTTTCTGAAGAAGTTTGGTATTTGGGAAATTGTTATCAATCCACCCGCTCCATCAAACAAGAGAGGAAAATCAGCTGCACAAAAGGAAGCAAAGAAGGACAACACTACAGCCTTGAACTTCCTCATGGATGGACTTCCTAGCTCAGTGAAAGAAAGTGTAGGAGAGAACACTTCAGCAAAAGACCTATGGTTCAAGTTGGACAGTGAGTATCACAAGGCAAGACCAGAACCCGAAAAGACAGATCAGGAATCAGAAGACAAGCCCCCAGAAGAGCTCAGTCAAGAAGAAGACAAACAAGAAGAGGACTCCAATAAAGATCTCAGAGCTGATTGGTACTTGAACAAAGTTGATCTTAATCAATCTGATTACAAGATGTTTAGGACGACAACCTTTGATTATATGGATAATCTCCAAAAGCAGAATGTTGAACTAAAGGAGTTGCTTAAGAAACTTCAGCATGAAGGAGTAGGTTGGCTAAAATTGCTGAAGGAAAAGGAAGAAGAAAAAAAAAAGCTAAAGATTGATTTGATCAATCTAACCCTAGAACAAAAGAACCATGTTAAAGATTCAAAAATACTTGAAGAAGCAAGAGAGGCAAATCTTGATCTGAAAACTCAGCTAGAAGAAGCATTAAGAGATCAATTGGAAGAAAAAGAAGTGACAAATCAGAAGCATGAGTTTGAGATTGTCAATCTCAGAAAGAAGATTGAAAAATCAAAGCACCATGAGAAGTTCAACAGTAGCTCTGTCAAGTTGGATAAATTATTGGATTGCCAAAGGTCTCCCTTTGACAAATCTGGTCTTGGGTTTAGAAAGGTAGAAGACAAGTGGTCTCCAAAGACCCCAAATGTTGGTCCATCAATGACCAAGGATGCATCCTATGTACCTGCACATGATAACAAGGATGGTGAATGTTCAAGAACACATCAAGAAGCTGACCTCATTCCTCAAAGCAGAGATTCAACTCCAAGAAAGAAACAAGGTCCATCAACATCCAAAGCTGCTCCCCATGCACCTGCACATGACAACAAGGACTTTGGAAGTTCAAAGATGAAACAAGGAGTTAGGTCTATTCCTCAAAGCAACTTCATAAAAGAAACAACTCCAAGACCCAGGTATGAAAGTGGCTTCAATGGTTATTGTTATTTTTCTTCTAACTTTGGTCATAAAGCTGTGGATTGTAGACTCTACGGAAGAAGAAGTGGTGGAAGCCTCAATGACTCAATCAGATGCTGGACATGTAATCAAGTTGGACATGTTGCTGCCACATGTCACACATTGAGATGCTACACATGCAGTGGGTTTGGCCACAAAGCCCAAGAATGTGCAAGTCAAAGAAGTCAACCAAGAAGGAGTCCTTCATATACATCAGCAAGAAGATTTGAAGATCAAAAATCAAATGCCTACAGTCAGGGACACTCTCAAGCATGGAGAAATGAATTTGATCAAAGAAGTGTTGGAAGTTCCAACAGCTCAGTCAGGTGTTGGACATGCAACAATGTTGGTCACATTGCTGCATATTGTCGTGTGATGAGGTGTTATAGCTGCAGTGGCCTTGGGCACAAAGCTCAAGATTGTTGGAGCACACGAAAACAACCCTTGAGAAGTTACCCAGACAACTCATCAAGGAAAGTCAGTGCAAATGAAGGAACAAATGCTCAAAGGACAGATGCTAAGAATCAAGTATGGATGAGGAAGACTAAGCAGTTGCAGATAGGAGACGTTGATCAGAGCAGAAAGGATGGCTACCATACGGCAAGCCAATTGTAAGGTCTCTCAAAGACCTTAGCACACCTTGAGTTCATGAGGCTGGAGAATGAACTCAAAGGAGAAAGGATGATTACTCCAGGCATACAGACAGGTCCCAGGATCGTGCATATTGACAGGGGGAGCAGTGAGTAGTGATCAGAGATTTCAGACACAGGTATGTGGACACCCTTTGCCATTGATGCCAAAGGGGGAGAGATGCAGACAAAAGGGGAGCATGCTCACAGGGGGAGCATGAGTTGTTGTCATCAATGACAAAGGGGGAGACTGTTGATGAAATTGTCATTGATGCCAACATGGACTTGCAGTGGCCCCACGGGATGTCATTGATGCCACCAAGTCCCACCTGCAGTGCCTTGATCCCTTACAGAGTGGGTTTGTGCCTTAAAGCACCGTGTACCAAGTTGACAAGGTCCCTATACCCACAAGCTTGGATCTTGATGCCACCACCTTGCTGAGGATATTGAAGACCTTGCTGATGGCGTTGAAGACCCTGGAAATGGTCTTAAAGCCTTGATGGACATTGGAGAAACCCTAGATGGGTTGCAGAAGCATTAATGACCCATTATGTGGTCATTCATGCTATGATGATGTCATGGTACCCCAGAAAAAAGACATAGCATCCCCATAGAAGATATCTTGACCCTTAGAGGTCCTCTTGTGTGGTTCAGGTGGTTGAAGAAACCCTTGAAGACCCTTGCTTGATGAAGAAGCTCTTAAAGAAGTCACTTGAAGTTGTTTGACCCACATTTGATGGCTTAATGATCCTAGTGCTCTTAATGAAGATGATGTGGTGCACTTGGTAGCTTGTTGATGGTAATACCCATATCCCTTGGGAAATGTTTGATCCTTGTAGAAGCCCACAAGCTTGATGAAGTTCATGCTTATATGGAACCTTTGATGTCCTTGAAGAAGTCCTTGTTCCCTTGGTGATCTCCTCTTGGTCTTTTGACTTGGTCCTTGATGCATGAAGAACTCATTAAAATAAGGAAGAAGCTCATCTAGTCCAGCCTCAAACACGATCAAAGTGAAGTCAACCCTATTATGCAAGTAAACAAAGGATGAAAAATAATGTGGTGAAGTCAGCCCTATTATGCAAGTAAACAAAGGATGAGGAGCTTTGTTGCAGCAGCAGAAGACTAAGGGAGGAGCAGTCCGAATTTTTGTAGCAGCAGTCTGAAATATTTTTTTTGTCTGTAAAATTCGGTGGTCTAGGAGCAAACCCGAATTTGTAGCAGCAGCAAGAAGAGAATCTTGCTGAGCAATGATGCCCTAACTTGTAACAGTGTTGAAGGCTCTCGAAATTTGCAGCAGTTAAGAGGTCAAGGGTTGTGTACTAGAGGAGAACTCGAAGGCAACAATAAAGTTTTTGTTTGTTTGTTGTGTACAGCCTGTTTTCCACAGAGATCTTTTGGTCAAACAGTCACAAGTTTGAAGGCTAGTCAACAGTCCAAGTTTGATGCATATACATACCTTGTGAGCAGACCTAGATCAGACTTTGGTTGGGATGAACATAGTCTGAATACTTAAATTCGTTTGTAGCAGAGAAACTTTCGGTGGTGACTGTTTGCATATGCTCAGTCTAATTTTTGGAATGTGATTACAAATAGTCCCAAGTTTAGGATGAAGGTAGCAGACCTCTCCTTTGTATACAGATCTAGTTGTGAAACCAAGTGCAAAAATAGTAGGATGAAACAGTGATAAAGTTGATGGTGCCTGAAGTGACCAGCAGTAGTGTACTGAGGTAGAAAATAAACTCGGTTGGGGTTTACACCAGCAAAGGACAAGCCAGTAGCCTACATCTTCATTAAACAGTCACTAAATTGATGAGTAAGATGCACAGTAGTGAAGAATGCAATAAATATATATACATGATAATGATATGCTGATGATGCCCTAGCTACACATACAGTAATAAAGATGATGATGTGTTCAGAAGTGTAGACTCAGTGGTACATGCACAGTACATACAGAAGTGATGATGCCTTTCCATAACATACACACAGTCAGCACAGCTTGATAATGGATTGATGACATACTGGTGTTGATGTTGATTGACTATGATGATATTCCAGTCCTTGGTGATGATTTTGGTATCTTGAAGACATGCTTAATTTGACTGACCTATTGATGACTTGATAGTAACCAGTAGTGTTGGGCAGACCATGCAGAGTTGCAGCAGTGAAAAATGATGAGCAAATGAATGACCAGCAGCAGAGCAGATGAAATAGCAGGTTGTTGGTGATTGGCATGAGCAGCACATGAGCAGATCTTTTGTTCGTTGGCATGATCAAAGTATGACCAGATTCTTGAGCAGCAGTTGATATGAAAATGATTAACTTGAGTTGACTTGATAGCAGTCAATGACGAGTATAGCAGTGACATGTTGCTAACAGTGATGAGCAATTTGACAAGTGACATGACCAATTATAAATGATGATAGTGATGAGGTGGCAGTGATACCTTCAGCTGATGACATGAATGAAGATCTACTCAGAAGATTATGAAGTCGAGCACAGTATGATAATAAATTGTTGATATTCTTTCTGACATAATGCTCTTGGACAGAATGAAGAGTTAATGTGACTGCATGAAGAAGTGCTGATGAATGCTCCTTGAAGAGGTGCTGAAGTGGACTAGAGACAAGTGTTGGTATAATATGACAGTGACATGTATGAAAGTGTGTTGAAACAAAGAGCTTAAATTGTAAATGCAAGCTTGACTTGCATCTGAGGTTAGGATACCTCAAACCCCTTCTTAGCAGGGTCTAAGAAAACCAAGCAGGGTCCTGGATGAAGAGTAGGTGCTCTTTGTATCAGTAGGTGCTGATTTTACCTCACGGTTGTAGCCGAACCAAAACTAATACAAAAAGATTACAAAATTATATGGTGTTGTGTTCTTTTGTGTTATGGTTCTTGATGATTCAAATGCTTATGATATGTGAGTGATGAAGTGAAAGATGTTTATGAAATGATTATGCAAATGGTAGAATAGTGGAGTGATGAATTGGTAGTTAATTGTGACAAGTTAAGAAAAGTTCTAAAATTGGCTTTACACTGATTCATCCCCCCCTCTCAGTGTCTAACAGTTACAACCTCCATAACCCAAGTTACGCAAGATTGTGTTATGTTCTGGTGACACTCCCTCCAGCTATTGAAGACTCATCATTGTATTATTGTGGCTTTGATCCACCATTGTAAAACATGCGTGGCCCTGTTGCCCGTACTATATGATGTAATCGAATATTGTAAAGGAGCTAGTGTTCCACTTTATTGAACATGGCATCCTCAGTAATGATTTTGTACATGACTTTGATATGTCTGTCTCAAGTACCTCTCTACGACCTTGGTAACTGAGTTTCTCCAAAATAAAAGATTTGTAATGTATTTCGGCCATCGTTTCCCTCTGACCTCATACATTAAGGGGCATCTGATACTGTGAAATGGCACTTCTCTGTCCGAGTACTAACACTGAGCATGTCAATACACAAAAGGACATTATGGATAGAAGTTGCCAAAAACCTATAGATGAAGATATGCCTTGATACACTTTGTTCCTTCCAGTCTTGCCCATGTTTTTTAATGAGCTTAACTTGTAATCGCGACTATTTCCATTGCATGCCGCGAGTCATTCGTGGGTAGCCATATATGCAACCCGCGATTAGATGATCACAAGATGTATTCGCGGGTTTCCTTCACAGGAGTCGCGATCCATTCGCGACCTGCCAGTATATGTACCCGCGGTTACATTAAGCCAAAAATTAAAAAATTAAAACATGATTAGTCAAGGATAGTTGGGGTCGAAATCATAACCTCCCCAACCTCCCTAACCATCCTAACCTTCGTAACCCCCCCTAATCATTAAGTATAAATAGAAGGGAAGGGTATAGAATAGGGGAGCATCTTAGAAGAGCAAAGTTATGCTGGAGGAATACGTTTGGAGATTTGAGCAAGAGAACTCAATCCTTGGTCAGCAGAGGAGGGCTTGTCTCAGATAGAGGTTGTATCATTCCCTGCCAATTATTATTAAAGAGAGATTTTCTTCCACAATTGGTGCATCAATGTTCTTATGTGTTATGATTTATGAAATATATTGTCATCTTCTTTAAATGCAATTGTAATGTTTCATTCATCCTTATATAACACCTAAGATCTCTGTAGGAAGGTGTCTATGTCTTTTGCAGGTATTGAAGACCGTGGAGTTTTTGGAGCATTTGGAGAGAAGACTAAAGCTAGGATCAACCTTCATAAATAAGGTGCAAGTGCTTTTTGTCCTATTTCTCTCATAAATATTTCTAGAATCAGAATGTTGTATGTCTGCAAGTTAAAAATATTTGTACGTTGGTGACCCTAGACCCTTGTGTCATAAGGTAGAATCCCTGAACAACAATCATCATATACAAATAAGATTTTCCCTAGATGATGTGATCATCTCGTTATCCTCACTAACACCAAGGTCATATGCTAGTTACTCCAACAATGGGTGCCCAGTCCCTTGAGGAGGTCCCATAGCTCAACTATCTCGAATGACCAAGAGTAGTACGTCACACATCATCACCCTCAACCTAGTCTAGGACTTCTCACGTTGATCTATATCATTCCCTAGTAACTAACCAGGTACTTCAGCCCCATGTTGACTCAAGTTGATCTATGTCAACATCTTGGTAACAGACCAAGTGCCTCAATCCTAGACTGAATTCATTCTCCGAGAAAAGGGCTCTCGATGTTGCTCAAAAATCAACATTAACCACTCCTAATACATGAGAAATGGAGATTATTAGTATCTACATCCTTATTGGACCTTGGTTGTTTACTTCCAGTCTATGTTGTGTGGGAGCAACCTTTCCCCTCTGCTCCCGCTCCTAAATCTCACTTCTGAAAGAAGCGTCTAGGAAGCGCTAACAAAGCACGCTTCCTAAACGCTCCCATATGAGAGCGTTTTCAAGAAGCTCGCTTCCTTGCAAAAAAAACACTCCCTCCTTTTTTTTCAAATTTTCTTAAAGAAAAAACAAAAAGTTAAGTGATGGGTGGGGGGGAACTTACCCTAGGCCCATACTAATGCTATAGATAAAGGAGGAAAAGTCTACTCTAATAGAAAAAAACCTAACCTTAGTACTCCTTAGTAGCATTAAAAGGTAATATTAAATTCTTGAAGTAAAAGTTCGCATTCTCCTTATCTTTCATTTTCTATCATTTTCCTTAAATTTTTAACATTGCCATTAATTGTTTTAGGATGTTTGAGAGTGGTTCCAAACTCATCAAACTTCAAATGCGAAAAAGTAGAATTTTTAATCCTATTCAAAATTCAACAAGCTTAACAGTTTTTAGGATTTCAGGATTGGAATGTTTCCATTGGATTCTATCATGTATGAGGGTATGGTATTGGCATTTAATCAAACACATCAACCCCTCTATGTCCCTTGATGTTTGTGGTGCTGATTGTTTATATTTAAGTTGGTGGCCTCAAAACTAGTTTTTGAAGAATCCCTAGATTATAGCCTATTTATTGATGTACTTTGGTTCAAATATGGATTGCACTCAGTGCTATTTTGGTTGTATGCACTCTTGCTATATACAGGAGAAACTTTGCATATTTGTGTATAATGGTTTGAATTATGATAGATGCACATGGTTTTGTTGACATATGCATCAAAATATATAATAATAATAATAAATTATTATATAAAAAACGCTCCCGAAACGCTCCCAAACCAGAATCTTTTGAAATTTTCGTTTTTCACTTCTGCTCCCACTCTCGCTTCCCGTTTCCGCTCCCGCTCCCAAGTAACCTTGCTTCCAGTAATAGTGGTTTTTAATCTGTATGGCTGATTCAGATTACAAGAAACTATTTTTTTTGCAAGTGGAACAACAGATTCAATTCAGGGCCAGCGCAATCTAGTTCAAACTCTTGAGGAAGGTATTCGGCCAGTGAAATCTGAGTGCTAGCGCATTCGCCAGTAAGAAAAAATCTATGCCCTTCTGGAAAAGTGTGAACTAAATGGCCATGGCATGTGGGGATGTCACCAACGGACTACACCTGTCTGGTTCATTTTTACACATGTTGTTAGTTTGTTTGTAGTTGATTAAGTGGTGCCATATGACATGACAGCACACGGAAATTTTGAGATCCAACCTTGCAAGAACTTGAATTGCTTGAACAAATCAACTGCAAAAGGGAGTCTTCATATCTGTCCCATTCTTTGTGTTTCCCTTGCTAGGACCTTTGACCTGATGGAAGGTGCAAAAGAAAGAACTTTACTAGTTAAGCATTTACCTGCATCCTTTGGTAAACCAATTTTTGTTTCCAAAGTTAGACATAGGAATATCATAAAACGGTTCTTTAAACAAGCTGTTAAGATCTGTGGAAGGTTATGCACCAATTTCAAAGATCTGTGAAGATGACATGCTCATCCCACTGAAGATTAACCTGACGATTAGTGCATAAGCACCATTAAAGATTATACACAAGTACCTCACTCTTGCAATTGTCATACAATGCAAAGATTAAAGTTCGTTTTGCTAGTTAAGCTATTAGGGCCAAAAATAGTGTATAATTGGAGAAGTTGCTTATCCAACAATCAAAGGATTTCTTTATTTTTAATTGCTGCACTTTTCAGTTCATAAGGCTTTATGGGATATTAATTTTAAGCTTATACAAGCACCAATGAAGGGTAAGTTGTAACTATTATTGGGATTAACAGACATAGCTCCAATGATACTTGCTTAATGCTTTATCATGAGAGCCAGTCTGCAATGGTCAGTTTGTACGTGACCTAGAGGTTTCACAGTTCCTAAAGATTTTCTCTTAGTTTATTCGAGTTTATTATCATACTATTCCTCTTAATAGTTAATTGCCTTCAAAACAGCGACTTTTCTCTCAAGTAGGTTTGCCTTGAAGAAATAAATACAAGCTAGGTTTGATTAGCGATGGACAACTCAGCTTCCAGCTGCTTTCTAAAAAACTTGATGAAGTTATTTACTTGATTTCCGATCTTCAATGTGCTTCTGAAGTTGCATGTTCTTCTGTCATACCTGTGGTATGCAAATATATTCGTATTTCTTTGGATGAAATGCCTACTCTCCTAATGAAAAGCTTGTGATGAAGGCATGTGGACTTACCTTGTGTAGCTACATCATTTTGGATCCCTTATTGTGTAAGACATCACCTTGGAGTACGACATGTGTACTTTGGAGTGGAGCACTTCACTTATATTAGGCTACAAATGCTCATTGTATGTTGCTTGTAAGGGCTTGGCCCCACATTGTATTGTTTCCCTTCCTTACCTCCCATATATATAGAGGAAGAAGAGAGACCTTATCATTCATTATCTCTTTTATTTGTACTTGGCTTCTTGGAGGGAGTCACTAGGATTTCCTTATGAATGCTAGGAGTTACGAAGTCTAGAGGAGACACCTTTATTGGAGCTTGATTCTTGTCACTAGGGTCTGCTCTTTTAAGAAGACGTTGGAGAGGATAATATCTGTCTTCCTTCTTATATTCACTCTTGAGTTGAGATGTGACTTAGAGAGGAGTTGCACTAGTCCTCTCTCTCTCTCTCTCTCTCTCTCTCTCTCTCTCTTGGTCTTCTACTTGATCTCTTTCTCTCCTGGAGTCACTAAGCTTTCTTTGTCTTCTTGGAGTATCTTGGAGAATCTTGGAGGTATAGGGTTAGGGTTTATCCATCGGAAATTGGATATTAGGGTTTTGTGATAAAACTCTAGGGTACTTTTGTTGCAGAAGAAGAGAAGAGGATATCTTGCCTTGGAGGATGTGTTGGAGTGATTCTTGCATACGGAAGCTCCTTGGTTAAGCAAGGGTTTTCATTTTTATCTAACCAGGGTTTTGAAGAGCTAGTGGACTTGTACAAGCCTTGAGAGAAGGCTATGGCATGTACACATATTTCAACTTGATCATATAAATGAAGTTTTCAGCTATCAAAAACTATTGCATTTTCCAGATTTGATTTTCTGCCCTATATGTTCATATATTATTATTTATAATTATATATGTTTTGATGATTTGACATAAGCAAAAGGACAATTGTTAAGTGATTTAACATCTTCAAAGAGGAATTTAAGGCTTATTTTGTTGCTGCTATAGCTGCTGCTTTACTGATGTAAAAGTGAACTTTCAGATCCGGTTTATGTAGGATAAGTAGCCCTAGAGGGCTAGAACCTATCCTAGTTGTTTGGTATATTTTCTCCTTGGATTTCCTAGAAGATCTGTTTGGAAGTGAAATATTGTACTCTCTGCTATTGTTTAATACACTATTTCACAACAGCCCTAAGGCTAAAAATTCGCAGGGTTAAGATCTGGGAAGCCTCTAGTCAAAGAGGTGAAATTTCTATTTTGCATTAAAACTCGAAGATCTTGACCAAAGAGTTTAATTTTCACATTTATAATACCCGTATTTTTATGATTGCTTCTTTATTTTGGGTGTCAAGCTTCCCTGAACCTCCTACTTTGGGCATTCAAAATCTTTTTCTTTTTCTTTCTCATGGTACAAGAAAACATCCACAACCTAAAGATTTAGACATTAAATACTTGTGCAACATTATTATCCCATCTTTTCCAAGTGGGGATTGCACTCCATCTTTATATATGGACAACTATCATCTCTCCAACTTTATTATGTGGTCTTCGTTCTTCATCTAATGGATATTTATTTTTGGAGTGGTCTTGCATTGAGAGGATCCAGGCTCCAGGGCCTTGTCCAATGAAAACATACCATTTCCCAGTACAAAATATAAATCGAGTTTGGGGCATACCTACTTCATCTTGAGATGACCTTTAGGCTCATCATTTACTTCATAAGGAATGAGAGATGGTTGATATTAATTTTATTGTAGATCTGAGTTATTAAGATTTGCAGGCCTGATTTATATGTAACAGAACAATGGAAATTGACTTCTTTTAACCTTTTAGCAGACTTAGATCAATAGCATATGAATCTGAGATTATGAACCAGCAATAGATAACCAGCAGTAAAGGAAACAACCATCAACAAGAACATAAGAGATTTACCCTGGGGAAACCTTTTCAGGAATAAAACCCCAGCGCAGAGAAAATCTTCCTATATATGAGATGACTGAGATACATGAGCAGATTATGATGAGCAGACTTTTACATCAGAAGTAGATTTGCCCCTAGGGCATACATACCAGAAGAAGAACTGACCTGCTGATGTTAGCCCTTGGTTTAACAATCAAAAATTTTACCAGCCCACAAATCTGCCCTTTAATCTTTTAACATCTGACTGATATGCTGAAGGAGATCATTCAAAATAATGACATCATCCCTGCTGGTGATGACGCAGGCCCTAGATCTGCTGCAAATGATGACGTCAGCCAAAAAAGAGGGAGTCCGAACCTAACACTGAAAGAGAAGAGACTGCTGAAGCTAGAACAGAGATGCTGTGCCCCCTTAGGGGCCTGATTAATGCCTGCTACAGCCTCCGATCTGTCTAGTGAAGGCCTGTTAGGGTCATGACCAGTCATGTGGGGCCTCTAGGGCCTGAATAGAACTTGCAGCCACCTGCTAGAGATGACGCCAGCCCAGAAAAGAAGATGTCAGTCCTTGAAAAGTTGACTTCAGGTCTTAGATCAAACAAAGATGCAGACGTCAGCCCTTGTGATGAAGACGCCAGCCCTCTAGGGCCTAATCCACAGAGCCGTGAGTCTATTTGGGCTGAACCAAACCTTCAAAACTGATTATGCTGAGATGAAGAAAGACAATATTCAGCTTGGGTACCCCCACACGAGCTTTAGGACAGAGAAATGATGATAGAATTGTGTATTTTCATTTGAGAGAGAGCTTGTTACAAGGCAAACTAGCAAGGCTAGTACCTAGTAAGCATATGTAGGCACTTGTGACCCAATGTTTGTAATGTCCTCTTCTAATGAAGCACCCAAGACACCCGTTAATCTATTTAATTCCCATAGGTTCGAGCGGGTACTAATGAAAAGGGAATTGACTGAAGACTATTAATACCGGGAGCAGAAAAGAACATCTTTTTAGTGTTATTATGTCATCAGTAGATTAAAGAAGGCCATCAGAGCAGATATCAAAAAGCACGCGGACCTTATTTCATCTTGCATGCGACATTGGGCGATTAAATTGCATGCATGCAAAAATTAAGTCATGCAAACCCTAAAAGCTATAAAAAAAGACAAGTTGAACCAAAAAGGTATCCATTGTTATTATGTGCTTTTGAGATTGGTTTTGAGTAGTGTTACCAGACTCGGAATCGGCAATGAATCAGCAAGGCAAAAGAGTGAAGAGTTTTAATCGGATCGAGAAAAAATCGGGTAAAAATCGGGAATAAGTCGGTGCTACCTTACGTTTGAACGAAGAAGCACATGAGTGTTGGTATCACAAACTAGTGACAATGGGTCACAACACCATCACTTCCTACAGTGACTTCACACAGAGGCTCATGGAGCGATTTGATAAGAGGGACCCTGAGATACATTTTAGAGAGCTAGCTCAGCTCAAGCAGACCAGCAATGCAGAGGCCTTCATCTCAGATTTTTAGCGAGTGGCAGTCATGGTGACTGATGTTTTAGAGAGCAAGTTGATTATGCTATTTACAAAATCCTTGACCAAGCCTTTACGAGGGTGGGTGAAAGCCTACAAACCATCCACTTTAAAACAAGTCATCATTAGAACCAGAGATTTACAAGATTCGGTTCCAAAGATCAGGTTTCCTCCTAGAACAAATTTCCCAATTAAAGACAAAGATAAGAAATCCTTCCAGCAAGAATGGCAAAAACGAATTGGATGGATGATGATAGGAACTCAAAAGAAAGTTACTGTGCTATACTTGTCAAGAACCATGGGTTCCAGGCCACAGATGCACAGGGATAGCTAAAGCACATTGTATAGAGGTCTATTCAGATAGTGGGGAGGACGAGGATGAGCCTGAGCAAGAAACAGCAGAGGAGCTTAGAGTAGCAGAAGAGGAGTCACTCCAAGGAGAGCACAAGGGAGGATTTATTGCTGCATTATCACGAGTACCCAGGTTTCACACTCTTCGAGTCAGAGGAGTAATACAGGGTCACAAAGTAGGTGTGTTGATTGATGGTGGGGCAACCCACAACTTTATAGATGTGGCATGGGTAGCTAGGCGAGGCATCCAGACGAAGCAGTTCGAGAGGTTCACAGTAGTAGTATCGGGCAGTAACAGTATGGAGTGCACCCATTGGATTTCCAAACTAAATGTCACACTAGGAAACTACAATATGACAGATTCTTTCCATGCGGTCAATGTAGCAGATACAAATGCAGTACTAGGGGTTCAGTGGCTCTATTCTATAGGGAAGTATACGACTGACTATCAGACCATGGAGATGGAGTTCTAGGGACAAGATGGCAAGAACGTAGACATGAGGGGCATGAATACTTACCCCTCCAAGCTAGTATCATCACAGAGGATGGAGACAGTGCTTAGACAAGGAGACATATAGTGGTCAGTCGAGTGTTTTGTCACTTTTCAAAAACCTCCAAATAACAACACACAACATCCCGCAGATATACAAAAATTACTATAGAAGCATGAGAAAGTATTCAGGGATCTTCCAGCAAGTAGACATCCCGACAGAGGGTTCAAGCATATCATTGAGCTATAGGAGGGAACACATGTAGTTATCACCACTCCATACAGGCATCCAAAAAGGTACAAAGATGAGATAGAATTAAAGAATTACTTGAGTTAGGTTACATACGCCCAAGTTCTAGCCCATTTGCATCATTAGTGGTATTGGTAAAAAAGAAAGATGGCACATTACGGATGTGTATCGATTACAAGGCTCTCAACAATAAAACTATCAAGAACAGTTACCCCATTCCCGAAATTGATGAGCTAATGGATGAATTACAGGGGCAAAGTACTTCTCAAAAATTGACCTCCGATCAGGTTATCATCAGATCCGAGTGAGGGATCAAGATATTGCAAAGATTGCTTTTCATTGCCACTTCGGTCATTATGAATTCTTGGTCATGCCTTTTGGACTCACAAATGCACCAACAACTTTTCAATCCTACATGAATCACACTTTCAAGGCTCAATTGCGTAAGTTTTTACTTGTGTTCCTTGATGACATTTTAATATACAACAAAACTTTAAGAAGAGCATTTGAGACACCTAGATGAAGTGCTACGAATTCTTGAAGAACAAACCCTATATGCCAAAATGTCTAAATGTGGGTTTGGTATGCAAGAAATGTTATATCTAGGGCATGTAATAAGTGCCAATGGAGTACAGGTTCATATGGAAAAAAATTAGAGCTATTTTGGATTGGCCTACACCAAAAAATGTAACAGAATTGAAGGATTTTTGGGCCTTTGCACTTACTACAAGAAGTATGTTAAAGGGTTCTCACAGTTGACAGCACCCCTCAGATCTTACAAAGAAAGGGGAATTCAGTTGGACAAAAGAGGCACAACAGACATTTTAAAAGATGAAAAAGATTATGAGTTCATGTCCCGTTTTGGCATTACCTAACTTTACTCAACCATTTGTAGTAGAGTGGGATGCTTCAGGGGGAGGAATAGGGCCAGAATTGATACAAAAACCACCATCTGATCACCTTTGAAAGTAGAAACTTAAAGATTATGAACGCCACTACTCTATATATGATAAGGAAATGCTAGCAATCTTGCACGCCTTAACAAAATTCAGCCAGTATTTGGTAGGAAGCAGGTTTAAAATCAAGACAGATCACAACAACCTCAGATACTTCTTAGAACAAAAAGAGTTAAATGAAAGGCAACAAAAATGGGTCGACAAGGTCCAAGCTTATGACTTCAAGATTGAATATGTAAAGGGGAAGAACAATGTTGTAACAGATGCACTATCTAGATGGCCAGCATCCTTATCACTCACGAGTATTTTTACAGACTGGAGGTCTCATCTCTTGGTTGAATATTCTAAAAATAAATTTACTTGTGAGCTGTTAGATGGGCATATACAGGATGACAGATACATGGTAATCAATGACATCATTTACTACAAAAATAGGATCTACCTAGTCCCTGAGTCAGCTTTAAAGAAAAATATTTTATATGCTTCACATGACTCACCATTATTAGGACATCAAGGCTTCTTAAAAACTTATAGACATATGAGAGAGAGGTTCTCATGGAAAGGCCTCAAGGAGGATGTAATGCAACATGTTCGGGAGTGTAGTACTTGCAAGCAAAATAAAGTAGAACACACTCATCCGACAGGGTTGCTTCATCCATTACCCATAACCGAGCAAATGCGGGAAAGTATCTCGATGGAGTTTATTACAGGCTTGCTTAAGGTACAAGGAGGAGATTGCTTATACGTGGTAGTGGACAGGATGACAAAATCTGTGCATTTCTTTGCCATTCCTTCCAACTATTCCGCATCATGGATAGTCGAGTGGTTTTTCCGAGAAGTTTTTAGGTGACCTGGACTACCTAAGACTATTGTCAGTGACCGAGATAGCAAGTTCACCAATGCCTTCTAGCGTGAGCTTTTCATATTGATGGGGACGAAATTAGCTACTAGCACAAGTTATCATCCTCAGAGTGATGGGCAAACAGAGATAGTCAACAAGTGGATTGAGGGATATCTAAGAAATTATGTAGCACGGCAACAGAGGACATGGATTAAATGGCTGCATCTGGGAGAGTATTGTTATAATACTACACACTATATGTCTATTGGGATGACTCCTTTCAGAGCCCTACATGGTTAAGAGGCGTTAAACTTTGCAGATTTAGTCTTTGGAGATAGTAGAGCACCTATGGCAAAGGATTGGATACATGACAATCAAGACGGCACAGAACCAACAAAAATTGTATGCAGACAGACACAGGATCGAGCGCAGTTTTGAAGTGGGAAATTTGGTATACTTGCGGCTCCATCCTTATAGACAGTCTTCACTCAAGAAAAAAGGGGCAAAGAAACTGAAGCCTCGCTTTGATGGTCCTTACAAAATAATCAGAAAAGTTTGAGAGGTGGCTTACAAGCTCGAGCTTCCCAAGGAAAGTAAAATCCATAATGTATTCCATGTATCAAATCTCAAGAAAACAGTGGGGCAACACATCATTTCGTCCACCAAGTTACATCCATTAGATGATGAGGAACTCTTAGTGTTGATTCCAGAAAAGATTCTACAGGTCCGAGAAAGGAAGCTCAAAAACAAGGTAATTCGTGAATATTTGGTACAATGGAAAGAGTTACCTAGTGAAGATGCCACATGGGAAGGAGAACAGGTATTGCAGCATCTTAATTTATAGTTGCTCGAGGACAAGCAATTTCAAGCGGGGAGGACTATAATGTCCTCTTCTAATTAAGCACCTAAGACACTCGTTAACCTATTTAATTCCCAAAAGTTCGAGCAGGTACTAATGAAAAAGGAAGTGACTAAGGATTATTAATACCGGGAGCAGAAAAGAACATCTTTTCAGTGTTATTATGTCATCAATTGATTAAAGAAGGCCATCGGAGCAGATATCAAAAAGTATGCAGAGCATGCGGCCTTATTTCACCTTGCATGCGACATTGGGTGATTAGATTGCATGCATGCAAAAGTTAAGTCATGCAAACCCTAAAAACTATAAAAGAAGACAAGTCGAACCAAAAAGGTATCCATTGTTATTATTCACTTTTGAGATTGGTTTCGAGAGCAACAGCAACAGTAGCCGCAGCAGCAAGTTGGGTTTGAGGGCATGAGTCTTCAACTAGCAAGCATTTTTAGCAGCAAAATCTATCTTCCCTAATCACTTACCAGATAGATCATTCATATCTATCATCAGCACTTCAAGATATTCATTGATCATCAGAGATCTAGCACACTGAGGAGAGATCATCAACAGGGTCACGTCTTTACTGTTGGGGACGAGTTGGAGACATTGGGAACAATTCGCCTTGATCCAAAAAGACATCAATTCTTCTGCATGTCCCTTCCATTCTCTTCGGAAGGACCATATCACTATTCCTGGTGATTATAAGATAATCTCTTGCTCATATGGAGGAGTTAAAAGCAAAGTCGTGTGGGAGTGAGGGCACCCCTCTCTCCAGGAAAATCAATTCGCTAGTGTCCAAGGAAGTCTCCAAGAGTCTGCATGTGTCCATTTCATCGATAGAACCATACTACACTAACTGGAAAGTCTCAGCACCATCCTCGAAGTATTGAAGCAGCTACGGAAGAATTATCATCCAAAGAGGACATTTTTCCTTGCATGGGTGTCAACCATTGAAGAAGCAACAAGTTTCCACCTTATCTCATGTCACATATCTCTTGTATACTTGACAACTATCCCCGCTATGATTATTGGTATGTTATTACAGTCTCATTGAAGCATATTTCATGTTTTATCTCAGTATTTGTCATATTTGGGGTTTGAGCACTTAATCTATTATTGCATGCAAAACAATCTATATATCATCCATACCTAAAACCACAAACATACAAACAATCACCGTAACCTTTCAGTAAAAAGGCAAAAATATCAGTTTGGGATATTACAATGTCACCTCGATCACAAATCTTTAGCTTCTTCAGAGAATCTTGACCTCCAAGGGGAGAGCCCTTATACTGATTACATGTCCGTAATTACACCAAACACCTTCCACAACCTCAAGCAATAGATCAGTGCCTTTATGGAGTCGAGTAGAGGATGAAGAAGAAGACATATTGAGGATAATTTCAACTAGGCACCAGTTTGAAAAAATTATTGTAGCAATGGGTTATGTGATTGTCTATGATTAAGGGTTCACATATGTATTGCAATCTGATGTAGGGTAATACCTATGCCCAAAGATAAGCAGTGTTCAAATGTATCTAATTAGGCACCACTATTACAATATTGAACCATGTAATTGGGTTGCACAAATAAATAATTATAAACTCACCAACATCCCAGTATCATTTATGATTAGCATCCAATAACAAACTGTAAGTGCATTAGCATAAATAAATAGACCAAATTATAGTATTAGATCAGCATATGGCATTCATTTTTAAATATGAAACAGTTATACTTCAACTCAAGCTAGCTCTATGACATGTAAATAATTGCTAATCCAATCAGATCACTTGTTCTTTCAGTGTTTAACATGAACATATCAGCGTCGTGAAACACATTTATATATCCTTTATACAGTAACCAAAACAAGGCCAATCAAACTTCAATAATTGCACTTGTAAAGCATAGATTCATTAACTATTAAGAGTCTTGGTGGCCATCAATTAGGTCTGTAAAAAAAACCGACTGTGTGTGTGTGTTTGAGCAGGTCTGGAATAAAGTTTTATTGTCTGCAATATGGGACAGCTGCCTTCAGGATTGGAAGATCACAATGAAAAGGGTCCCTAAGAGCTCAGTTTAAGCCTGGTTAGAATGTTTAGAGGGAAACAAGGGTAGAAGAGAGGAGCGCTAGGGTTCTAGGAGAGAGATTAGGGACTTAGGAGGAGTAGTCTTAGGTCTGAAAAAAAGGTTGCAGCAGTGAAAAGGAAGAAAGAGGCAGGTCGTGGGCTGAGGAAAAGCTTAAGGCCTGACGAAGAGGGGCTCGAGGGTTTAGGAGGAAGCCCTAGGGCTGTAAGGAAGAAAAAGGGGTAGGATTAGGGTTTATTTTTAGGGTTTTAAGAGAAGGATAGGAGGGAGGAAAAAGTTAGGGTTTTAGGTCTGATTTTTGGTTTAGGGTTTACTTTTTTAGGTTTTTAGGAATTTTTGGGATTTTTAGGGCTCCTAAAATTTCGCCCTAGGGTTTCTAAGGAGAAAGAGGGCATGCCGAATTTATTGGAGAGAGGGCCGAAATTTTAGGAAGGACAAAATTTTGAAAAAAATAATTGTTTTAGTTTTTAGGGTTTTAGACACAAAATTGCAGACCTAATTATAACCCTAATTCTACCATGAAAATGCAATATTTACATATGAAATAGTAAAATTTGACAACTTAGGGTTTTCATGGATGATACCCTTAAACCCTAGACTAGAGGAAGGTGACCTAAGGCTTGGAGTATTTCTCCTTGTCTACTAAACCAAGGCTTCTTGTGACAACCTTTAGGGTTCGTTACAAGAGCCTAATTCAAGGAAAAATTGGAGATCCAAGGCTAAACTAGGGAAAACCTCCTCTAGGGAGTGTTTTCCACCATGCAAAGAGGATAGAAGGTATATAAAAGGTTATATTCCAGCAAGATGCAGCCCTAGGGCTACCATTCAACCATTCAAGAGACAAAAGTTCACCTACCTTACACCAAGAAGACAAAAACCTTGACTTACTTGAGCTATGTGTTCTCCAACAAATCCAAGCATCCACCAAGCATGAGCATAACCAAAGAATTCATCCAACTTTCATCCACAAGAAAAAGAGAAAAGAACTCCAAGAGGTGAGCCGACTTTCCAAAGAGCTAATTTGGGTAAAAAAGTAACATATTTGAGTTTTGTCCCATAAGTTATGAAGTGAAATGAAGTGAGGAGAGCTTATTTATAGCCTCTCACACTCACTTTTACAATATAACCAGGCTGACATGCCTTAAAATGTCAATTTGAAATTATAAAATGTTAACTTAAAATTATAACATAAAATAATATAAAATAATCAAATATGTAGGTAACTTGGGGCATTTTCCCCAGAATTTACCCAAAAATGAATAAAATAGCTAAAAATAAGCAAATTACGCTAGCCTTCAAGGGGGGAGGCGTCATGCCCCATCTAAACCCAACAATGTTGGTAATCCCTCAACACCCCCCCCACAAAAAAACAAGCAATATGGCCTAGTGGAGATGATGACGTCATCAATGGAAGAGGCCCAATGAGAAAGGGCGCTAGTATGTAGAGGGACTAGGAGGGTGCCTAAGGTGACCTGGAAGAGAGGCAAGAGCCTTATGGCTGAAAGAAATGTCACCGGAGTAGAAATAAGTGGGAGGGGTCATGTGACCCAGTGACCCACCCCTAGGAGCCCCAGACACCAACCCCAGGGTTAAAAACCCCAACAAAGGGCAGTCAGCAATGCCATTAAAACATAGTACTCCTAAAGGAAGAACCAAAGAGTCCGACCATGACCACCACTCAGAAAATGTGGGATAACACCCATCATGGTCTGAAAAAAATGACCCTCTCTCCTTGGGGACCCATCTGAAGGTGCGCTGGTACTGGTAACACGTAACAAAGCTCCTTATTTATATTTCATCATTAAGCAATACAAGGGGTAAATACCATAAGTCAAGGAAACCACTAACCCAAAACCACTTAAGTAAGAATTAAAAAATAACTTAAAACACTTTAGTTAGGGTCCTTGTAATTTCATGTTGGGATTTTAACACTTTATTAGGGCTATTAACCAAATCTTCTTAGGCAAGTCATCTTTAGGCAATGTCTTAGCCCTTCTCTTGGTCTCCATGGTCCACACGTGCCAACTCAAAGTACATCATCATATACAAGGAAGATTTTCTGTAGATGTCTTATTCTCCCCTCTAACACCAAGGTCATATGCTAGCTACCCCAACAAGGGGTGGTCAGTCCCTTAAGGGGGTCCCATAGCCCAATGACCAAGGAGAGGAGTACATCACACATCATCTACCTAGACCCAGTCTAGGGCTTCTTGTGTTGACCTGGTAACTGACCAAGTGCCTTAGACCCAGGCTGAATCAAGTTGACCACAGTCGACATCTTGGTAACAGTCCAAGTGCCTTAGTCCCAGACTAAATCATCTTTCTGGTAACTGACCAAGTGCCTCCATTCTCCCAGAGAATGGCTCTCGATGCTGCTGAAAAATCAACAGTCGACTCCCTTGTTGGGCAAGCAAGGTACCCCTACCTAATGCTTTTCTCTTTTGGGAGACTCTCCTCTCTTGGTCATAGGGGTCAACAACCTTGCTAGTATAGAAATTTCTCAATGAGGTGTATCTCAATCAACCAACTACCCCCCTACTTGATTTTTCTCAACGTCCCTCCCCACATCCCTCCCCTTCAAGGAGGAAATCAATGCTACAATCTAGAGGGACATTTACAGGAGCTTCACACCGGTTCTCTAGATTAGGTCATTTATGCCTTTAAATCCCAAGATGGTTTTTTACGCCAAGCACTTCCTCCAAATGACTTACAAGCCTATTGTTAAGTTGCTTTATCTCTAGCTCCATCTACTCTATGGGTTTCGCTTCCCACTTGCCCAATGGTAGGTGTGCTCGCACCCGTTGAGAGTTGAGATACGTCACCATCTTCCCAGAGCAGAGTAGATTTGTGGGCTTTACTCTTCGAGCAAGGTTGTGATAAGTGAAGCACCACTCGCCCAAGACTCGTGAGTCAGGGCGAGTCAACCTCCGAGTCGAGTAGTCATACAAGACTCGTGGCTGACTCAACAAATTCGCAGGGACTCGGGCAACTCGCAAGAACTCATCAAACTTACAAATGCTCGAAATAGACTCGGCAAGCAAAAAAAAAAAAATAGTATATGCTTTGGTATGTGTTACACTGCACCTGTACCTAGCTCACCTTCAAATGTACTCCAGGGAAAGAGAGCCAAATTTTGACCAAGAAGGGTGATGTACTCCAGGGAGAGAGAGCCAAATTTTGACCAAGAAGGGTGTTATTGAGCAATGGCAGTCATGGTTGGACCCTTTGGTTCCTCCTTTAGGGTTGTACTTTGGCTTAATGGGCACTGTTGACTGCCCTTTGCTGGGGTTTTAACCTCGGGGTTGGTGACCGGGCCCCTAAGGGTTGGCCACTGGGTCACATGGCTCCATATGTTGTTTATATGCTCTTGTGGCCTCCGCATAGCCACCAAGACACCCTCCTGGTCCTTTAAGCAGTAGTTGTACTTTGGCTTAATGGGCACTGTTGACTGCCCTTTGCTGGGGTTTTAACCTCGGAGTTGGTGACCGGGCCCCTAAGGGTTGGCCACTGGGTCACATGGCTCCATATGTTGTTTATATGCTCTTGTGGCCTCCGCATAGCCACCAGGACACCCTCCTGGTCCTTTAAGCAGTAGTCTCTCCTCCTCCTGGGCATTCTTCCTCATCAGGACGTTCTCTCCTTTCACCAAGCCATGTGTTGTTTGAGGGGGTGTTGAGGGATTTTACAACATCTTAGGGTTAGTAACGGCATGACACCCCCCTCCCAGCTCACTCCAGCCTTTCGTTTGCAGTGATTCACTTAATTAGGCTATTTTTGGCACCCTGGGAACAAATATCCCTAGTAGCATACCTTAAGCCTACATTAAGTCATATTATATTATTATTTTGTTTTAATTTTATGTTGACATTTTTGTAATTACAAATTGACATATTTTAAGGCATGTCGGCCTGGATATTTTTGTAATAAGTGAATGTGAGATCATATAAATAGATCTCCTCACTTTCATTTTGAAACATGAGACAAGTCGGATTATTACTATTGTTATTGTTTTGCCCTTACTAGGGCTCTTTGGAGAGGATGCGTTATTCTTGAGGAGGATTTTTCTGGTTAGACAAGCTGGCTTTTTGGAAATTCTTTGGATAAAATTTATTTTCTGGTGATGCTTAGATTTGTTGGCACAACACGAGCACATTAAGGTCTGGCTTCTAACCTTTTTGTTTATTGTTGGTGGATGATGCACATTCTTGATTGAATGGTAGCACTAGGGTTTCATTTGCTTAGGGTAGGCCATTACCAGCCATTTGTCACCTCAAAATGAAGAATAACATTTCCTTGTGAAAGTTTTCTCTAAGGTTTGTCCATAGGTTTCTAGGGTAGTTGTTTACCTAGGTTATATATCCTCCTTTTTGGCCATTCTTTACCTTAGACGTCCTAGGGCTAGGGCATTCAAACACTCCCTTGTCCTCATCTCCTATACCCTACACAGTCTCACATCCTCCTCCCCACACCTTCGCTACCTTCCCTAGTAGCATTGTTTCTCCCATTCTAACCTTCGCTAGTCTCTTTTGACGGCTCATTGCCCCCTAAAATCATCCTTTATCGCCTTCGCTGCTACAACACACCCTTCGCTTGCCTCCCTTCCTCTCCCTTTCACTCTCGGGTCCCTCCTATTCCCCTTTTCCTACCCTTGGACCTGTTTCAAAGCAACCCTACAACCTTTTTCCAGACTTCGGTTGTCCTCTTAAAGCAGTGCTAATAGGTCGAGGGTCCACTCTCCACCCTCGCTATCCTCTTACCCTTTTCCATTACAAACTCGGGCCTGCCCTCCACTATCTCTTTACTCCGGGTCTGCTATAGTAGCATCCCTCAATCCCCTTCCCGGACTGTTAATACAGTCCCTCTCTACACTCAGTCTTCCTACACTGAGGTAACAATTCACCTCCCTTTCCTCTCACATTTATATCCTTCACGTTGTTGCCCTTACATGGAAATTGGTGCAGACCTGCCTCAGGTCCGGGGTCTTCACGATCCTCTACCCAGCCCTAAGGCTGCCCTTTCAGTGGCAGCCTTCTTTCTTCTTATACTCACTTTCACTCCAGTCATAGTACCCTACATCACAAGCCGACACATGGTTATACCTTAAGCAAAACACGAATGTTGTACTGGGATTTTGTGTGAAACATTATTGCATTGTTACTAAACACACAGTTAATAATTGCATAAAGTATATGATTACTGCTGCGAATAACTGGTACATTTACATATACTGCTATGGTTGTTTAGTTGTGGCGGATTACTCATACTCTGCTAATGATCGTTTAGTCACATTTTGTTATATGGTTATTGAAGAATAATGCTGCTATAAAACATAACTGTGTGTAAGTAGTTGAATGTATACTGGTATATACTGCTGAACAATGCTGGTATTAACACATGGCTATTGGTGTGGGATGATCGTTCTGCTGCCTTGAATTGTTATTGAACTTCATGTGATAATATTACTATAATGACAGGTACTGCCTCTCATGGTGTTGTACTTACTGTTGTTATGTTTTGTTGAGGTAAAAGACTTGTTTATCAGATGCTAATACTACTGTCGTCATAACTACATACTTCACTAATCAATGCTTGTTGCTATGATATATGCTCGTACTCGATCAATATTTGCACATGTCCTTTATTGTAGAGTAAGGCTGACTTGTTGGGCTGATATGTTACTGCATTAATAACTATATTTACATTATTCCACAAACACAAGTAGTACATCCTCTTCACTCATTTTCTAGACTCCATAAGGCACTGTTCACTAACAATCCTCAAAAGAGAATATTTTGGTGTTTAGTGTACTTACAGGACCGGGTTAGGGCTCCCCCCTAGAAGGTTTCGACTTCCGAAGTAGTTGGGGACAAGTGACTAAGGTGACAGTGGACACTTTTCCCTTATATGCTTACCGGTGGCTTAGACTTCTATTTTAACCGATAACAGTATGTATGGCGATGAAGTTATTCCTGGTGAACTCTGCCAGCCCGGCAAAGACCCCTCTCTCAGATTTCTAATATATGTGGAAAATCAACTGTTGATGAGTTGCACATTTATAATAATTTTATGAAAAGAACAATCTAAAGATTGTACTTTATTGAAAATAAATTTTAATCTTAACTTTCGATCATAATTTTATTAAAATATCGGCCTTATGTGAAAGAATAAGTTTTATATTTCCTATCCCCTTTCTTTTAGTTGAGTTTTGGATAATAATTTTATTAAAATAGTGGCTTTATGTGAAAGATTATTTTTATATTATATGAAGTTGATGAGTTTTACATACCTTAATTTTAAGAAGATATTAAATTTTAATCATATCGACTTTTATTTTGAAAAGCTGTTTTTTATTATTTTATATTAGATTTTGGAAAAACATATTTATTTAATTAAGAGAATAGTCTATATATTTTTAAATTATTTATTATGATAATTATATTACTAAATAAATATGAATATTTTGATATTTATCAAAATGATTATTTTATTAAAGAAAAATTTAACCTAAAGAGATAAGATATAAACAACAAACTTCGTAATTATCATTTAAAAGTTAATTTATAAAAAATTCTATCATGAAAAACAAAAACAAAAACAATTTAAAAAAAAAAATTATCTATAATTTTATGATCACTATTTAAATTTTTGCATACAAAAATCGATTGTGTTATGATGTATTATTATAGTTTATGAGATAATGTTATGAATTATTGCATAAATTGTAGTTTTATAACTTATATGGATTGGAAATTCCATTAACATCTTTTTTGTGCCCAAAATTTACCATATTTTTAGTTTTTTTCCTATTTGTAGAGTCTTACCGAGTCCACCCCAAGTCTTTACCGAGTCGACAAGTCATATGCCAGCCAAGTCTTTGCTGAGTCCGAGTAGTGAAACATTGGCTGAGATAGAGAAGAAACTCATCTTTCAGTATCCATTGTATTACAAGGTTAGCAGGAGATTCCATTGTCTCTACAGGGATCCCAACCAGTTCATTAGATATTATGAACAGAGGTGCAAGGCCTTGTACATTAGAAAGGCATGCTCTCTTAGACGATACTAACTCCAAGGAACATCTTCCATAGTTTCACATATTACGTCCTTCTCTCCTCCTATCTTAGGGATGGTAGGAGGGGAGGGTGTGTGGGACAAAGCATCCCTTTGACACTCAGTTGGGCACTACTAGAGATGTTCAACTTTGATCTCTGGCCTGCATGACCTATGCTACTAGTCATATCAGGACAAGAGGTTCTAGGAGAATCAGAGCATGAGAAATACATTCATCTTCCAAGCAACGCATTACTAGTTTCTTCTCTTCTTACTAAGGATTCTTCAACCTTGGATGTTGGGAGAGAAATCCCTTTTGTCTCTACCCGAAGAAACTTGAAAGAGTAACTCGATACCACCCAAGATTGTGGCACTATCAGCACAAGCCAGTCTCATAATGACATTATCTAGATGACTTTATTCTGCCTGTATTTTATAAGCTGGGATATTGCAACCTTTTTTTAGATGCTTCCAGTCAACTATTTGAGCAGCACCTTCCCCAATATGGATATTTATTGCATGTAACTTTGTACGCAAGAGTGTCTCACCACAAACAATGCATCGTTTGGCTAAGCGATCGCAAGTGAGGGGTATCTACACCACCAAAATCACCCATGACCTGAACCTGGCAGCTAGCCCCAACTGCATGAATCTGCCCACTTGTATTAATTAGATAGCCCATAAGGGGCAAGCATGTCACTTGGGGTATCAAACATCAGCGGGGAAAATAACAACACCCCGCTTTTACCGACCAAACAAGCCCGAATAGAGGGGAGATTGCACTTTAACCAAAATGGAAAGCATCCTTTAATGCATGAAAAATACAGTTCTGTAGAAAAAATGAAAAACAGTTATTGACAATTGAATAGAGCTTTCCCAATTCCATCATCTATGATTCAACTTTGCTTTTAATGAGATATTGTTTTCTGAAAATATCATTTTATCTTTTATAATACTGATGAACAGTGGAGCTTAACTGAATCATCATCAGGCCATGTAATTTTGTGGCAAGCCAACTCTTGTCAAGATCCTTAAAGCAGAAACAATAAAACCTGCATTGAATAAAGCACTAATTTCAAAGCACATTAGTGAAAATAATTGTGAATTAAGAAACCAAAGATATCCAATTATTCAGGGGATGACCCCGTGGTGTATCAGTAAAACCATTGTTAATTTTTACATGAGGTGTAAGGTTCAAATCTCACTCCCCCATGTTAGAAGGCCAAAAAAAGTTTTTAAATTTGGGATTTGGAGAATGTAGCATTAAACAAAGCACTATATAATAGTAACTAAGTAATGCATAAAGATGAAACCAAGGCTCAACAGACTGCAAGAAAAGATATGTTTGACAGATCTGTAAATAGTAGCAGGAAGTACCCTTTGAATTTAGGGACACCTCAGTTTTTTTCCTTGTACTTGCATGACTGCATTATCAAAATCAACACATAAATTAAATAAGTACAGCTCTGTAGAGTCTAGACCGTGAAACTATGAGGCTGGAACCAGCAGCCAGACCATATGTATATTGCCTACTTCCATCGAAAAAAACAGGACTGTAAAAGATATAATATTGAAAAGACTGTCTGTAACCAGCATCGATCCATCTTAAACCCGGATCTATCAAGCACCGAGAGGGATCCAATTTCTTGAGGTGTAATTCTTTTTTAATCTTAAATTTAAATTGTTTACATGTCTAGATTGATTTTTTAATTACCTTTTATTTGGTTTTAATTTTTTATTTTATGAGCTGACATGAATTTTTTAATACCTTTTATTCTTGGTAACATAACATTACGTTATAAGCCCGGTGGGATAGCTCAAGTGGTCCAGTGCTGTAAGTTGTGAGCAGAAGGTCTGGGGGTCAAATACCTGGGAGGCTATACATCGCTATATAAGGGCCTCACTTGATGTCGCCATCGGGTTAGCTCTGTAATCAGAGCGAATGGGCAAGGCCCATTCAGGTGGGCCCCCTATGTGTTGTTCCCTTGGATGTAACAAGCCCCACTGGGGGTAGGTGAACCACAATATAAATAAAAACATAACATTACGTTATGTTACATGACAACATATCCCCCATGCTGGGCTGTAGAGCACCTTGCTACCCTCGGTGCAACAATTGTCTTGTTCCCCAGTAAAATATGGAATCCCTTACTTTGAAGTACCCATCATATTTCTCTTCCTTATTTCCACCGGAATACAATCACTAGAAACAAGTTTAAAGGAGAAGAATTTACCCAGCACATAATAACAGCATGTTAATGCTGAACAATAATTACCTTCAAGGATAAGCCCAAGACAAAAGTGTTTTTAGTTTTTACTATCATTGTTGGCTGGCTAAAAGAATTTTCATGTCTCAGTACACAAAAGGAATGTCTTTGCAGTTGACTTTCTCCCTATAACTTGTATAGATATCCCCAAAAGCCTCCACCAGCATATTATCTGCCAACTTGGCCCTATGTTCATAATAGCAGAAGAAGTAAAAACAAATTGACATAGGCACGAAGGGAAATGCAATAACCAGCAAATAAAAGCATATAGCTGGTGTAGATTGGATGTCGAATCCATTGGAAGGGACCAATCATCACTACAGTTATAGGCACCACAAGTCTGTCAAAGTACTTTTCCAAGTAGTGTGTTGCATTAAAGTGCATTGCCATTGCCATGAAGAGAACAAGGGAAGGAATGACATTGTTCCATACTTCTGGAATCATAGTGAGGGACTCTCATATTCAACCAGCAAATGCCCCAGAACAACAGAGGCAAAGAAAGCAATTTGAACAAGTCTGGAAGGGCTGGTTTTCCACTGCTTGGCATAAAGCCCAGTACTTAGATCTTCATAGAGAGTATACCAGATGTAAGAGTTGATCATGAAGAAGCCAAAATATACAATAAAAAGCATCACAGGCCATCCTTCTATATATCCATTAAAATGAGACAGAGGAACTATAATAAGCCATAAAGTGAGCCTGCTAAAATAAAAATCTGGTTCCAATATCCAGGCTTCCCTTTTCTCTTTCTGAAGGCAACAAAAGGAGCAGCAAATCCCAACAGAACAGCTGTTGGCGATGGCCAGACTATCCGAAACCAGCTACCATACATCCACACATACAGATTCAACAATACTCCCAGAGTGAGTTTGGCTGCCTAAATATCAATGGCTTCCATTGCTGCCCACTTGGAGGCCTCCAAGGGGGTCAGTTGTGTCAACTGGGAATGACCCACCTGTTCCAAAAACATTATAGAGCATCTGGTCTGTACTATTCTGAAGGGTTATTTGTTGTCATTGAGCCCTTCGATGCCTTGGATTCTCTGGCTCTCCTCTTTGCCCCATTACATTCTGACCAGTTGGGCACTCAAACAATAGGTCCTAAACTTATATTAGTGTCCAATCTTAAGCCCTCTCTAAAATCGACTGCCCTCTTGGATGGGTTCTCAGTTTTAAAAACTGCCCATTCCCGAGGTTGTTAACAGAAGATGTAATGTGGGTTTTCCTTACAGATAAGTTTAATTTTGAAAGAGGAAATGTGCAAGAGAATGAGGAAGAGAAAAAGCTGGCACCTGCTGCCTTTAGAAGAAGCTCTTCTGCAGTGCTGATGAGGATGATGCTCCAACTCAATCCACTGAAATGGGATTTAACTCGCATGCAAGCATTTTATGCACACTGCACTTAGACCTATTGCACCAACATCTGTGGTGCATAGAACATATTTGTTAGCATTAACATGGAGATGGGTGAATGAAGTTTTCAATTTTTTCTTCCACCATTAAAATCTTCTTATATGTTTGAGAACCAGTTACATTTATTGCCCTAAATGCCCTTCTGTTACAGACTCTCCTGACCAGATTTGTAATGCAATACACAACCTTTTCAGGAACTTTATAACGTCTAAAAACTCAAGTTTGACTAAATCCTTGCACTTCCTCCTGTCAGCTCGCACCTAGCTAAACATGATGCTATGGAAGACATTGTTGAAGATAGATAGAGCATTATTGGAAGGAAATGGTAAGGTAGAGACCCAAAACGCGAAATTTTTAATTAAGCAGACCGAAACAACCCGAGAGCAATGCTCATAAATTTAAATAACGCATTCACATTGTACTGAGAAGTTTGGGAGGACACTTAATTCCCAATAAAGATCTAGCACAACATACCATTCGTATAAAAAATTCTTTGAAATATGTAATTCAAGTGCAAGGGAAACCAACACGGTTTGGGTTACTTCAAAATTTACATGGAAAATATGTGGGAACTTGGAAGAATGTTTACAACAAAGAGATGAATGGAGCATATCCTTCAAGATAATCTTGCTCTAAATATTTAGAATGACTAATGAAGTAAGATCAAAAGCAAAGACGACTTATAAGTGCCAGTGTTCTAGATATGAATATCAGAATTACATAGAATAACCAAACTATTGTAGAAAGAATATTTTATTTTTTATAATGATTAACAAAATCATAGTTAGCCCAAGGAATTAGCTTAACCAGTTGTCATCAATGCTGTTTGGTATATGACTAGTGTCATGCTAGTGGGTGTCTAGTTCGAATTCCCCTAGGTTACGCACACTAGTCTACATCAACGGATTTACTAGAGATGTCATTCATAGATGTGGGGAAGCATCACTTGGGTTTCCCATCAAGGTTTTCCTTGGAAAAGAAAGTAAGGAATCAGAGCTAATATTTATTTATCACTATCGCAAGATCTGTTAAAATAAAAAATAAAAAATTCACAACAACATGATTGGATTTTCTTTTCCGCTACAACATGCTTGGAGTCAGCGTCTTATTCCCCCCAACCTTATTGTTGTGTGTGAATTGGTACCAGGAGTGACCAAATTCACTTAAGCAGTAGGTTAGAACTATTGAAACAAACCAAATGAAAAGTGAGAGTTGTGTGAGTATGCAAAACAAAACTAAGCCACTTCCCCAAGTATGCAATAAACCGAAATTGAAAGATAAAGGAATAGTGAACTTTGAGGTAAGCTTCTTGGTGAGTTGGCTTTGTGGTGGAAGAAGGAGAGATGGATTCCAATAGAGAATCCTCCTCAAAGAACTCGCACAAAATGACAACAAAGAACCAAAACTACAATTCTCTGACAAGATTAGCAAATCAAATGGTTAGTATAAAATCCAAAGAAGAAAGATCGAAACCATTTGAACAAGCCTTTGAGGGAGGATGAGACTAAATACCTTGTATTAACATCAAATATAAAAACAAGATACAAAATTGAAAGATTTCACCTTGAGGGAGTGATGAAGATGGCCTCCAAGCTCTCTCTTTGTGGGGGCTCTTTCTTCTTTAGGACTCTCCCTTGATGGTAGAATGATTTGAGAAATGTTTCCTCTTATGCAATGGACAATGGAGGGGAAATTTGGGCATCACAACCACTGGTGAAGGACAATGAAATGGATTGAAGCAAGTAGGCTTACAATCTTTGGCTAAAACGTTGCATCATAACCTTACTCTCATTGGACTTAGTTAAATTGTATGGTGGAGGCATTCATTTACAAAGTTTCTTAGACAAGGAGATGGAAGGAAATGTGATCCCATGTCAAATATTGCCCATATGCCACTCATATCCTTTAGTTAACTCAAAGTATGGCTCTGTATTCTACATTTAGTGAAGAAATTCCACTAGTATGGACCTAGATTGACCAAAAATCCATAGCAAGTGACCTTGCATTTAATGGAGAATAGATATTTAAAGTGAATTGGTGTAACAAGAAGTGTGTAGGTCTAAAGGATTTCCTTTCGAATCATGTGGCCCATGAATTGAGAGGCCATGCAATTCTTGATTTGCTCAACTTCAGGATTTGACTTCTATCCTCCAATAATTATTTAGCCTTTCTCCATAGTTTTGTGCTTATCTATGGTGATTTATGCCATTTGTAATGTCTCTGGCATAAATCACTTGGGTGGGTTAGCAGTTAGCACCCCTCTCTCGCCTCGTCACCTACCCTAACCCTCTTGTGGTATTCTCCCTCCCTCTCTCTCTCTCCCTCTCTCCCCCCATGTCTCTCTCTCTCATCCCTCTTCCTTATCTTCTCTTTTCCCTTCTTGGGCACCTCTCACCTTGATTGTTTCATCATTGATTGATCCCTTATAGTTTGTTATCTCGAGTATGGACCAATTCGAGATGATTTCTCCCAAATTGAGGTTGGTCACTACTCCTCTCGGTCTCTTGCATGAGGTGTTAGCACTAGTAGTTGCACCCTATTACTTGTAGTTATATGACTACTCTATTTTGTAAGCATCCTATTCCTCCCACCCCTTTCCTCTTTCGTTCCATGGTGCTTTGTCATAATTGTTTTCTCCCATGCTTTTTCTAGCCCCATGCCAATGTTGCAAAGCTCATGCCTTCAATGGTGCTTTCAGATGTTGCCGCCATATGCCTTTGGTGATGCCATCTCACCATTGATGATGCCTTTGATAATGCTTTCTAGTGTTACCACCACCTGCCTTCATCGATGTCACCTCACCATCGTCATTACCTCAAGTTCCCTCATTGGTTGTGGGCTAGCATTGCCACCTCACTCCCTCATTAATGACACCTCACCATTATTTCCCTCTCTTGTCTCTTTCCTTCACTAGTTCAACCCTAGTGTCATCGCATGTAATCTTTTCTCCCTCATCCTTTCCCTTACCTTCACTCACTTCCTATCCCTTCCCAAGAATTTGTGCCATTGCCCCCTCCCTGTTTAGGACAAGCAACTAGCCTTTGTTTTATAGGTACGTACACAGCTTGTGTGGGTGTCGATATCATCATCTTCATGCCTCTTACACATTGACTAGCTTCCATCATCATCTTTAGTGATCAAGTGCAGGTATCATCCTCCCCTGGCTCTTATATTTCCTTTATTATAACTCTTTCATAATAAAACTATTGTATCCCCTTCAAGATAGTTAGATTTGTTGCATTTACTTTGATAGACTACTTGTTATCTTTGTTTCATAGTAATAAGAATTGCTCATACCTCATCACATATTTTAGTTGTTATTTCACTTACATGGTAGTCAGATTTACTTATAAGTTATATCTCATTTTGTAGTGTAGTTGTTGATTTGCTTTAACAATAGATAGACTTGTTTGCTCCTTATCCTGAAGGCTGACATTCTAGTGGGATCCTCCCTGGTGATGTAATGGGAGTTGATGGGTCCATTAGAGTTAATGATAGTATAGGTATGGTGGCCATTTAATGTAATGTGGAGTGGGTCCACTATATTGGTTATTATTGAATAAGGCCCATCAACTTGTTAATGTGCAATAAATGTAATATGGCCCATTCATTAATGTAGAGGCCAATAGTAGTTAGGGTAGGGTTTGTTAAATAAATATAAATAACAATGGAGTCCTCCTTATGAGATGTCAAGTATTGTTATAATGTTGGAGCATTGCTCATTTAGAGGTTGCCCCCTCAAAGCGGTAAGTGAACAAGAGTTCACCCTTCCATAAAAGGACCGTTGTATGGTGTATAACGTCAGTAGAGGTTTTATGATTTAAGAAAGTAAGGGGAATTTTTATCATTTCATGGTTATATGCTTGTTATTCATCTTCAAATCTATTAATGATCACAACACATTCTTTACTTGTCTTGAATTTCATTGCTTCTTGTTCTTTCATATTATCTATCTTTACATGTTTGATTGCATGATTCCTTAGCACATGTCACATAGATCTACTCACTTGAATTGATTCTTAGGGAATGTGATCACATGTAAACTTTGGGCACATTGGTGACCCCACCGATGGATGACTACCGCCTTAAAGCCAAGGCATTGTTTGACACCACACACACTAGTAGGATCTTTTTTTCCCCATCTACCATTGCCTTGATATTATTACTAATCACATTTTAGCTTTGCTTGCTTCTCATCCTCCTAACAACTTGCTACTAGTTCCAATGTATTGAAAGTACCTCCTACAAGGGGGGGAATGTGTAGTGTACAAAATCCACATTTTAGTACTCACATACACCTTTCCAATAGGGATGTCACAATGTGTCCTACTTCTATGCCATGTCCATGTGTGACCCACCCAGCAATGACATCAATATCACTCTATTGTCCCTCTATGTTGGATACCCTTCCTTGAATTCTCTTACCTTAGCTTAGGTGTACGACCTCTTAGGGATGCCTAGTGCTTGGGTAGGATCCTTTACCGCCTTTCCTCTTCTATCCTTTGGACCTCGGTCACTAGTTTGGTTCGCTTTAACTCATCAAGGCACTTGTTTGGGGTGTTTCCTTACTCTATCGGTTGAATTCGAGAATTCGAGGAACAAGCCTCTAGTTGGATCCATAGTTACTTGGGTTGCTTCATTCAAGTCAATGATGACCCGAAACCATTTGGGTTTGCTATCTATGGGGTCAAATAAGTCAAATATTCCTTAAGCTTTCCTAGTCTCAAGGGGGCAAGTAAATCGTGACTTTCTTGGTTGTGTCGTGGATGTGTCTCGTGGCACATGAAACACAGACCCTATATTTGGGGAAAACAATGCAATATGGTCTCAAACACTTGTAGTAGGAGGTCAAGCTACACAATTTGATTTTTTCATAAAGGTACCAATCAATTCCTCTTGTAAAATCTTCCAATCCCCCTGTCTATCTTTCATTATCTTGCAGGCTCACATTCACATTGGTGACAACTATTGATCTAGATTCATAATCCACCATCCAAGATCTTAGGTCACTTTTACTCGTCTTCTTAAGGACATCAATAGGGATATTTTGTTGTTCATTTGGCTCCAACCTTGCAGGCTTATTATTCCATCCTAGGGCATTCTCAAAGGCTTAGTCCTCTCCCATACCTTGGATGATTCAACCCTACAACCTCAAGGGAGGTTCCAACACAATTAAGGAAAAGGAGGAATCAAACCCTTATGAGGGCACTTTGGGTCATCATTCATTATTTCATTGTTATATCATTTATGTGGTAGCTCTAAATTTATTATTACACTTTATTTGAGATTAGTACAAATCGGTTTTGCAGGGAGATTGAGCTCTATGCGGAGTTTCATTTAGGAGGTGCAACACTCTCTTAAAGGCATGTCACTATTCAAAACTTCAGCCTAATAAACTTTAGCACCTACAGCAATTCTCATTCAAGGGAGTTCATTCCATTTATCCTCTCTTTCATTTCCAACATTTAGTTTAATTAGCACACCAAGGGAAAACAAGAATTCTCCCTAGGTTAGCTTGATTTCCATTGTTAATTTATTGTTTATTACATGTTGGAACCCCTAATAGGGGTAACCTAATCAACCTACAACCCTAGATAACTAATTAAGATTAAGAACCTAATTAATCTAGTGTCCTTTTTGCCTTCGAATTTCTTCCTCTCCCCTATGATTTCTCAATTTTTCCCTAAAACCAAGAGGCAATTCCACTCTCTCTTTCCTCCTTACGATATCATGGATACATACACATGTTATAGGAGTTCACAACTAGTCCAAGTTCAATTCTCAAGGCACCGTATGTGAGCTATGCATGAGAATCTCTTAAGTGACATATCTCAAGAGTGATGGTTCCTTTAACTTCATCTATAATCAACCACAATCCCAATAAATAATATATTGAGATAAAATATGCTAGTATGTGTTATTGTGCCATTTTTATCTGCATGCACCATTTTAAGTGATTTACATCAAATACATTACAAACCAACAAAATCCACCATAAAGAAGCACAAAACTATGGTGAAGGGGTAAATATTTTGTTAAGGATCGTAAGTCAACCCCTAATGTTGACCAAATCAAGAATTGCACATCCTCTCAATCCATGGGTTGCACAAAACCACTTGGGAACTTTTGTCAACCCCTTCCCTCACTTAAGTGAACACACTCTCCTCTCTTGAATGACACCTCTCTCCTCTCTTGAGCAAAAGATATCTCCTCTCCTCTTTCCTTTTCTCTCCCTTCTTCCTTGGACTATGGAATCTTCTTCCACTACTTCTATCTTTCTCCTCCTCCTTTGCTCCTCTGAGTGTTCGAGATCCTTTGAATCCATTCGAGCTCTGGAGTTAGGTTCCCTAGGCATGGGACCTTTTGCTTTCTTGAGTTGTGTCTCTTTATTTGACCTCACACCTTATGTTCCCCTTTTGTCTTGTTGCCCCATGTATCATCTTGGAGCCTTCTTTAGGCCCATCTCCCCATCCGTCCTTGTTTATCTTCCAACATTGTGTCTAGCATTAGTTGGTATGTGGACAATGGGGCTTCGAGACACATGACATAGGAGAAGTCTTTATTCAATAGGATTCAGAAGCTGGAGAGAGAAATAGTTGTGCAGCTTATGACAATACCACTTATCCTATGAGAGGGGTTCGCTCCACTTCCTTTCAAATGCCTCCTAGTGATGTTCTTGAGTTGGAATTTGTTTTTTATTCTTGGGTTGAAAAAGAATCTTCTTTTAGTGTCTTATATAACAAATGCATAGTGGATATGCGAATTTGAGGGACATTAGTGCATAATCAATGTCACAAGGTTTGGGTTCGTGTTCAGGTTCGGCGACCTTCAGGTTTNCAAGATCAAAGAGTAACTAAATCATGATAAGATTCAATCATTAATGCTCATGAAATTACAAATAACAATAGAATTGCAAATTGCAAAAAATAGCAAAACATATAAATTTCAGAACTTAAAAGCTGTCTATTATGCCAATTTTCAAATACTTCTAAATTTAGAAAATTTAAAACATAATCACAATATATTATCAAAATAATAACATAATAAAAGTTGGTCATAAAAAATATTAGGCTTTCCTCATTCTTAACATAGCCCATTAATATGAGCATTTACTATGGAGAGAAATGATGAGATGCAAAAAGAAAATAGTGGGTTTTCGAAGACGTGACACAATATAGATATCTATTTGGCCAAAATATGAAGAGTGGCTTTTCCGATACCCAAAGGTGGTGACTCGGTGAGTAGGTTTATGGATACCCGTCTCAAAATAGGGTTGTTCCCATTCAAAATATTCTCCCTACGACGAGCGGAAGCTAGCTAGAAGGTAAGGTTATCCCTTTGTTCGGAACTTCCCAAGCTACGAAGTGACCTATCCTCAAGAGCTGCTTCAAGGATTCAAGAGAATAGTGTCGAGTCACTTGCAGTCGAGGCTTGCAGCTCGGGAGCAGATAGTCCAGTCCCATGTCGACGCAGTCGCTCGCGGGAGAGAATAACCGTGGAAAAAAACCCTACATGATACTTAAAACCCGTGCCTTATTTTTTGCCTTGGGATTTGTTTTTATCGGGTTCGGCTAACCTAATAGCCGAACCTCAACCAACCGGTTCGTCTTTCAGGTTCGGTGAACCTCAGCGAATTTTTTAATTTTTTTAGGTTCGCCGAATTCCGAACCTGGAGGTTTAGGTTCGGCGAACCCTGTGACATAGTGCATAATTAGTGATTGCATTCTAGTTAGTCTAAGGACTCTATCTAGAGGGGTGAGAGAGGGTGGCCTTTACAAGTTACCAATTGATCAAGTAACAATGTACATTCCAATGAGAGGTCGGATGAGCCTTCTAGCTTTGAGGAGGCATATGTGAAGCTTGCATGGCAAGATATTATAGAGACGGGGTTCAAAAGTTATCACAGATGATGTGATAGCATCATACATAGCGATACTTCTACGACTTATAGTATTGATATTTCAACATAGTGGGAGACTAAGGTCAGGAACAACATGATATTCAATGACGATGTGAGAGCTTCTAGTTCATATGATTCTCCTTCGGTGATTAAAGAGAGTGACGAGGTTGTTGTTCCAAAGACTAATCCTAAGACTCGTGATGAGTCAAATTCAAGTATGGATGAGGTAAGGTTAGGCTCAAATATGCCTTCAGCTTCTACTCTAGCCTACAAGAGACCGAGATGGCTCACTCAAACATTGCAAGAGACTCGAGAGCGTATAGGAGCACCAAATCTTAAGTGAGTTGAGGGAGAGTATACCTCTCAAGAGATATGCCAATTATGTTACATTGGATTCTTCCATCCATGAGCCTTCCAATTGTTTATTGGAGAGGTGTGATGCCTTGATGAAGGATGATGTTAAGGATTATTCTAATGGGAAGCTGGAGGAGCCTTCTAGCTTTGAGAAGGCACATCCATGTCAAGATGTCATGGCGATATGTTCAAAACCCATGGTGATTTTAAAGATCAGTTACAGGTTTGGAGTTGATGGGAGCATTATAGAGTACAAGGATAAGGTTGATGGGTTCTCTCAGACAAAGGGAGTTTCCATTGGATTCTCTTAAGATGGAGGGGTGTTACGCCTTAGAGCTACTGCAGCGTTCCAACAAGGGCAAACCTAAAGCAAGGGGTTTAAATTCTTTAAATTCTTTATTGTAAAGGCCAAAGTGGGGTTATATTGTATGGATATTTGGATTAGGGGTTATTGTCATAGTTTTAAAAATCAAAATCGGACTAGGAATCAGTCGAGGGTCAATTATGAATCGGAATCGAAATCGGTAATGAATCAGTCATAAATCGATCGATTTGAATTTAATGAATCGGTTTGCTCAAAATACATAAAATATTTAAATTTTAAAGAAAAACAACATTTTCAAGATTATAATCCATGATTGCAAGGCATTGAAGACAAAATATCCAAAATTTGCTCATGTATATATCATATAAAAGTTGATATATCAAAATGGCACAAAGTGTACTATAACAGTTAATTGCAGTCTGTGCAATACATATCTAGGAGACGGGAACTAGAACAAAATACATAATCCATGATGCCTATACAGTAAAGGCTATATGGCCTGTAGAGTCCAAAAAACATGCTACATAGTCAACTACATAATAGTGACTACTACTGAGTCCCGACTACATAGTCAACTGTCACAATCATACATCATCAATGATCATCATCAAACTCAACACCATTGCTAGAACTAGAGCTAGAACTAGAAGAACCAGAAGGACTAGCAAAGGCATCATGATCTGGCTCAATCTCGGGCTCCTCAGGATCAAATTCATCTGCTAATGAAGTAGTAGTACTGGCTTAATGCCGACGTTGTCGACGACTATAAGTACAAGGTCCTAGTCGACTAGTGCTCACCATGCCTGCTATCTCAGGATCTACACCTGGACGAATTGATGGCATCGACAATAAAGGATCTGCATCCAACAAAACCTCCAGCAAGTCCTCCAACTCAACATCCAGGTCAGCGCCCAACTCTAGCTCTTGGGTCTCCACTACCCAATTTGAGGTTGGATCTATATCATCCAACACAATGGGATCTGTATCAGGTCTTTTGTTCATCAATTGGTTGCGCTGAGTCGAAGGTTGTACTGCACGAAGACTAGATCATTTAATCGTTTATGCTCTAAACGATTTCTCTTCTTAGTGTGAATCCGCTCAAACAAAGACCAATTGCGCTCACATCCAAAAGAGTTGCAAGTTTGACTTAGGACCCAAATTGCAAACCTTTGCAATAGTTTAGTATGGTTACCAAATGCCTTCCACCATTGTGTTGCAAATGTGAAGAGTCAAGGCAGTTAATTCAACAAATTAGATTGTGAATTTAGCCAAGAATTGCAGTATTTACAATTTAAAGTTTAAAGTTTAAAAACATAAGTTAATAAAACAATGAAAATGTTTACCTGGTTGGTCCACCTCTCTTGCAATCTTAGCCACATTTTTGCCAAAGGTACCTGTGGCGGCGCTGAAAGAGTTGATCTATCGATGTATCTCCAATTGGTCCGCCTCATTTGGGACCATGCGCTCAAGGCAAAAATACAATCCATCTGCTATCTCCCCAGTTGGATCTTGATCAATATGATCTCTATAATGATACCTTGGGTTCATAAAATACCCAGCTGCATGTATAGGGCGATGGAGTTGATTGTTCCATCTCCTATCAATGATCTCCAAATAGGCCCATACTTGGCCACTCTATCTTTGCATGTTGCCTTCATCTGCTCCTTTGCTTAATCTATGGCTTCATAAATGTAGCCCATGGCCAATGTTTCCCCATCCTCCAACCACAACACCCTAACAAGTGGCTCAGTAATTGCCACAACCTCTGTTGTTTTTTTCCAAAATGAAGAACTTTTAATTCTCTTCTTGGTGTCTTTTCCATCTTGTTTGTGTGCCCATTGGTATGAATTCCATTCATCACTTGAAAACATTTGCTCCAAGTTCTATGCTTGGGAAAGGAGAGATTGCAACGTGAGGAAGTGAGTTGCAAATCTAGTAATTGCAAGCCTAACAAGCTCCTTGCCCTATGTGTGTCTCCTCATCAAGCTCAATACCCAACCTTGGCTGTAGATGTATTTGGTGATGCTTTTGGCATGCTCTATAGTGTCCTCGATCCAATCATGTTTGCATATGTCCTCAAGCATGAGTTCTATGCAATGTATCGCACATGGAGTCCACAATATGGTTTTATGTTTTTCCTCTAACATCTTACTAGCAAGAACATAGTTAGAGGCATTATCTATGATAATTTGCACAACATTAGTTGCCCCAACCTCATCCAAAAAGACAAAATAAGAGATTTGCATCTTTCACCTCATTAGATTGCATCACATGATTTCATAAACATGGTTCCCCGTGGGCAAGAGCCAAGAAAGTTTATGGGGGTACGTCCCTTTGGATCGGTCCATCCATCTGACATGATAGTGCATCCTGTTCTAACCCACGACTATTTGAATTCCTTCAGGTATTCATCTATGGACACTATAACTTTTTGCAAAAGAGATCCCCTCAAATCATGCATACCAGGGCCTTTGAAGCCCTTACCAACAACTATAACAGCATCCCACATAGGTTGGTAATAAGAAGAGCGGGCAACATTGAAGGGGAGATCAACATCATACCACCATCTAGCTATGTACTCTTAGAAAACTTCTTCGTATTGCTTCTTCCAGTGGCCATCTAAGGTGGGTTGAACTTGTGTTGGAGGCAATAGAGAAACATTGGCACTAGCAGAGGTGGTGGATGTAAAATAGCTTTGAATGTTACTCTTCCTTTTTCCCTTATCTTGTGTAGTCCCAAAGGGTGGAACATACTGAAAATGATCCCTAAGAGTGGTAGAAGGGATAGATGAAGAGCCTTTGATTGAACTAGGAGCATAGGTCCCACCCATCATTTCAGCAAGCCTCCTCTTCTTTCCTATTTCTTCCTATATCTCTCTTTGTCTAGCCTTACCCTCTTCAGACTTCTTGAATTGTTCTTGAATATCAACTCTAATCTGTCCAATAACATTTAGCGGAGATTCACATGCCTTCACTTGGCCTTTAATGGCATCCAAGTGTTGTTTAAGCCTGAAAATCCCCCCCCTTAATCAACTTCTTGGAATACTTGCAATACATCTCCCCCTCAACAACACCTACATGGACCCATGCATGATCTTTTGCTTTTGGGGTCGTTGTTGATTGCACAAGTACTCAAAGTCTATAGATTGCAGATCTGAACTTGATGTTGACTGTTGAACATGCACACATGATAAAAAGAGAAGCATGCTACAAAAACAGTGAAAAAAAATAACTATCAACTATCATGTTTCAAGTTTTAAGTTTCAACTTCAAGGCTTCAATCATCAATGACAAATTAACAATTTTTATTTTTTATTGGTCAAAACTTAAATATTAGCAGAGTTAGTGTTTGATAATTACCTCCTCTAGGGCCTCCAAGTGAAACTAGTAGTAGCAGTGAGCACACGGTCCAAGTTACAACTCCAAACTGCCTGCAAGTTTGCACAGTCACTCCCACGGCTGTCTCAGTCTCTCACCGTCACGAGCACGTGTCTCTCACTATCTCACGGGTCACAAGATTCGGTCTTCATTGTTTAAACTTCAAGTTCAAAGTACGAACTTCAAACTGTTCATCCACCAACGGTTCAAACTTCATGGTCGGGCTCCAAGTTCATTTCACAATTGACAAATCGCAATGGTAAACAAAATCGGTTGTTATAACTTGTATTTAATATTATGTTAATGAAAAAGGGGGTCAGGTTACTTAGGTTTGGGTTAGGTAAGGGTTAGGCTAGGTAAAAACCCAACCAACCATCCCTTATACGCTCTATGGGTCCCTCAATAAAAGCCAAAGAAACCAGTCGAGTTTTGATGTGAACCGGCCAATTCGACCGATTCGGTGTCGAACCGGTCAACCAATCCAATTTGGATACCGATTAATCTCAGTCCGGTAATAAACCGGTTGATTCTGATTCGAATCAGGCCGGTTTTTAAAACTATGGTTGTTGTCCCCCTAAATTTTTCATGGCAGGTTCCCTTAGTTTCACTCTTAAGAGTACTTGGCTTTGTGGCATGGCTGACTACCCCTTCGATGTGTGGATGTCCCCACCATGCAGGGCTTTAAGCCTTCGCCTTCAAGTTCAAAAATCGTCATTTTTTTGTCATTGCCGATTTTAATCATTGAAGTTCGTCGTTCAGAAACACGAACTCGATTGTTCTCGTTCGACGAACTTGAAGACGAATAAATTCACCGCATTTTCACCATAAATGCGGTGAATTTATTTAAAAAAGACAAAAATTCGTTTGAGTTCATTTTTGGCAAGTAAACAGTAACCCTAGACTCTGTTGACCAAGACTACCTCCGTCATTGTTCATTGCTATTGTTCCCTCATCTGCTGCGCATGAACTCCAACTGCGAGTTGTGACAGCCGACATGTTATAGCCTACAGCGGAAGCGTTTCAAGTTAGTGGAGAAAGGAAGGTCATGATTCAGCATCATCGACATCACCTGACGGACCACAGCAGAGTGCAGACTCCAGAGTCTCCCATCGGGACATCATTTGAAGTTGACTGCACCAGTCTTCGAGTTGCCTTGAGGCCCAACGAAAGAGTGCAGTCTGCAGAGCCTCCCATCACTCAAGAGTCGAGACCCAAGTCCCAGCTGTTGCGGCTACTCAGTGCATCACTGCGAGTGACCACATTGAGTCTCGACTCTCTCACTCAGCCCTGATAGTGGAATCATGGAGTGACTAGAGTCTGGACAGTGGACACTCGAGTCCAAATCGAAGAGAAGCTCTAACTTCAACCTTGAGGGATCTTCAAACTTCATCTAGATTCTAGCATTCTACACAGCAACTTCAAGCTCCAGCATCCGACCTCCAAGTTCCAAATCCAATAGTAACTTCGCTCCACTCCAGGTTTCAAATTTTTTTACTCAATAATTAATTTTCAAATTTACAATTTTAATAGTAAAACTGTAAGTCTGTAAGTCTATAAGTTGTAACTTGTAACCTGTTTAAATTTTTAAACTTTATTGTTTGGTTTTCCTTTGTGCAATGTGAGCCTATCATTGTAGACTGTAGTCTGTAACCTATAGCTTTTTAGGCTATTTTGTATCCAACCACTAAAGTCTGTAGACTGTAATTACTAATATGTATCAGGCTATCAAATATCACATTCACCCTACAAATTAAAATTTTATCGTTGTAATTTGTAACAGTAAATTGTATGAAATTAAATGATCCATTGAATACATATCTGACCACTAGTTCTGCAGAAACTTTGATCAAATGGCACCCCATAAATCTTCTGCAGAGGCATGGAAATATGTCAATAAGGAAGGGTTATATGTTACCTGTCTGCTATGTGGGCACAAGTTTTGTGGTTCTTTAACTCGGGTAGTGGACCACCTTCTTGGTGTTAGTAATGGCAGTAGAGGTGGTGTGGAAGGATGTAAAGGAATATCATATGAACAAAAAGTTGCAGTGCAACAAGATTATGACAAATCAAAAGCAGAAAGAGGAAAGAGGGAAGTAAAAAGGCAAAGAATTCAAAGGGAGATTGATGTGTCTTCTTCACCTGAAATTGTTTCTCACACCTCAAAATTTGGTGGCTCAAGTTCCACCCCAACAACAAATACAATAGGCGGAAGTGGAACAACTACCTTAAATACATTTTGGTAACCTGTAGACAAACAGAAAGTTGATGATTCTCTTGTTGAAATGTTTTATGGATGTGCCATTCCTTTTAATGTGGCAAGAAGCCCATATTTTAAAAATGCAATTAAAAAGGTTGTTGAATTTGGCAAGGGGTATGTTGCTCCTGGATCCGAAGCCTTAAGGACCATTCTCTTAAAAAGAACAAAGGAAAGAGTGACAAACAGGTTGGCTGAAATTAAAAAATCTTGGGAGATTACAGGTTGCACAATTTTGAGCGATGGTTGGTCCAATTCATGCCATTGACCATTGATTAATGTTCTTGTTTATTGTCCTCAAGGGGTGTATATTTTTTGAAGGTTGTTGATGCAATGAATGAGGTGAAAACATCAGAATACATTTTCAGCATTTTGGATGAAGCGATTCAAGAAGTCAGGGAGAAGAATGTGGTCCAAGTTGTCACCGACAGTGCCTCAAATTGTGTTGGTGCAGGAAAGTTGATTATGGAGAAGTATAGAACTATTTATTGGACCCCATGTGCAGCTCATTGCTTGGATTTATTGTTGAATGATTTAGCCAAATTTCCATGGGTAAATGAGACAGTCCAAAGAGAAAAAACTATCGCAAACTTCGTCATTAACCATCGTCTCACTTTGAGCTTGTACAGGAAAAATGCATCTAGAGAGTTGTTGAGGCCTTGTGATACAAGGTTTGCCACTTTTTACATCACTTTGAAAAGAGTTGTCGAGGAAAAAAGAAGCATAAGAAGTATCTTTTGCACTATTGAGTGGGAGAGATCTCACTTTTCAAAAGAGTCAAAGGGAAAGCATGTTGAACGGATATTGCTAAGCAGCAATAGCTTTTGGGAAAATGCTCTGAAAGTTCTAAAAATGTGTGATCAAATTGTTGAGGTGCTCTACATGGTTGATGGAGATAAGCCCTCTATGGGTTTTATTTATGAGGCCATGGATCGTTGCAAGGAAAAGATTGCAAGTGCTTTTGATAACGTGGAAGCTGATTATAAAGAGAGATGGGAGGTGGTTGATTAGAGATGGAAGATAATGCATAGCCCATTACATGCAGCAGAATGTTATTTGGACCCTACATTGTTTGGGATACAAAGACATCAAGATGAGGAGGCCATGAGTGGACTTTATGAGGCTATTGACATGATGCATCCAGATGAGTCTATTGCAACTTTGATTAGATCCCAGATTAGGGCATAAAAGTTACAAGAAGGCTTATTTGGAACCACAACAGCAAAAAGAGATAAGGCTTTAGCTGCTCCAGTAGTGTGGTGGGAGTTTTATGCATCAAAAGCCCCAAAATTGCAAAAATTTGCAATTCGTATCTTGAGCCAGACATCAAGTGCATCAGCTTGTGAAAGGAATTGGAATGCTTTTAGTCGTATCCATTCCAAGAGAAGAAATAGGTTGTTATCGGAAAAATTAGGAGATCTTGTTTATATTCGTAGTAACTTGCAATTGGCTTTAAGAAATGTGGCTAAAGATTAGACAAATTCTTCTACTCCATGGATAGAGACTGTTCCAGATGCACTAAGAGATCAAGATGATCCCGACAATGAGAGTGTTATAGCTCAAAATGACACATCTCTGCTTGTGACCACTTTCCCATGATTCCGTCACATGTTGACATTTTCCATTATGACACTTCATGAAAGTCACTAAATGTCACTGAAAAAACACCTATCTTGGAGGACCCATATCTTGAGTTCTGTAACTCCGTTTGACCTCATCTCTACACCGTTGGAAATGTATTTCTATTAGCTAAAACTTTCCAGAAGACACCAAAGTCTGAAAATGCCCAGAAATACCTTAAAAATGCGTTTTTTGTCTATATGCGACTTGCCTTAAGGCAAACCCGCAGATGATACGCGAGTTGCTCTTTTTGGTACCCGCGAATGTAAAACGTTGCTCATATACGTGACTTGCTGTACTAGCAACCTGCGTATACTTTTCGTATACGCGACTGTCCAGTTATGCAACCCGCGGATGCCTTTTAAAAATGTCAAAAAACACGCCTTTTGAATTTCGGTTAGTTTGGGTAGTTATGCAACTGACTCCTTCAGTTGTAACCACTTTGTCCTCGCCCCTAACTCTTCCTTAACCATATAAATAGAGGTAGGGAGGTCCATGAAAGGAGACTTTAATTTTTGCATCCTTATGTTGGAGGAATCGGGACTCTCTTTGCCCACACCTTTGCCCTAGAAGCATTCTCCTTGTGTTGCAGAGCTTGGAGGCTGAGTTCCTTGGAGAAGAGAAGCAGCAGAACCGGATCAAGGTTTCGTGAGATGCCGAACTTGAAGAGAATGTATACTTGTACTTGTTTTCAAGATTAATAAAGATGTGATGTCCTTCTTCTTCCCAAATCATTGTTCAATGTGTGATTGAATCTCTGTTTATGATCATATGATGATGTTATTCAGATCATTAGTTCATGTTTATTTGATTATCATTGTTTTATATGTGGTCATAATGGTTTGAGGAAGGTATAATTCGTTTTGCAGGTCTCTTGGAGCAAGAGGAGAAAGAAGAGGATTGAAGAGAAAGCTTGGACCAGCCTTCAATTTATCAGGTGTGGACCTTTCTCATCTCTGAACTTGCTTATGTATGCTTGCTGAACATTATCCATCCACCTTTCAACCCCAGTATGTTGATGGCCTCTTAAACCCTAGCCATAGGACACTTTCCTTTACAACAAAACTGGCGACTCCGCTGGGGATAGCCTTGTCTGTTTGGGGTTTCTCTGTCTTTCTTTCAGCCTTTTGCATTGTTTCAGGTCCTTCTTACCACTTAGGAACACCTTATAAGTCTGATAGCACACTTCCCCTGCCTTCCTAAGGCAGTTTTTGACCTTTTTGGGAGTTTTTCCACCCATACGCGACTTGCTCTATTGTAAACCCGCGTATGATCCGCGACTTGTCTGTTGTACAACCCGCGTATGCCCCTTTAAACAGTGTTTTTTCCTCTTTTGTGATTTTTCTTCTGTTTGAAGGTGTTTTGGCAGGGCTTTTGGGGTCCTCTGTAGGTGCATGACTCTAGGGAGTTAGTGTCATCCTTTTTGCTTGTTCTTTATCTATGTGGTAAGCCTTTTATAGCATTAGGGTTTGCTCTTTGCTCTTTCCCCCACCTCCTTTGCTTGGCATGATTTTTGGCTTATGTTTCTGATCAACCTCTGTTAGTGATATTTGTCTGAATTCAGAAGCTTGTTGGTGTTGGTTTCCTTATTGTTTTGTTGGTTAACTTCACCATGCCAAAATAGTTGACTTGTCTTTTATGCAAGCCTCCCTTCCAAGCAGGGTTTAAACAGACTTTAGGGTATTCTAGAGTTTGTTTGGTGGTTGTATAGCAAAGTTCCTTTTGCTTTGTTCTTATTATCTGCATACTTTGCTTTGTAGGTAGTTTTTCTTTTGCATTTATAAAAGAAAATTAAAAAGAACCTATACTTGTTTGTGTTGCTTGCCCCCCCACCTCCTTCTTTGGCTTGACCTTGTTGGACAAGGTACTGAGCT
>LPNX010522535.1:8226-24133 GCA_001517045.1 Pseudotsuga menziesii | reverse complement strand
TAACGTTTAAAACTTTAATGTTGTTGGTGATGTTTTTTAAAATACTAAATAGTAAAATCTCCAACACAATGATATTCTAAACTCACTGTCACAATGATATAGAAAGAACAACAATCAGACTGTCACAGAGTTCGATTTCTTGAGCCATTGATTGTGGTCCAAAAAGCAAAAAAAATTATTTAGTATTTACTATATTTCATTTTTAAGTTAAAAATGAGCATAATAAATATTAAAATCTAATTGAAAAACCTACTGACTTCATCAAGATACAGCACAGGTGTTATCAAAGCAAGTCTGATTCTTGGCCTCTGGCCGTTCTATGGATGATAGTGAGAAAACAGTGAACAGTAACACCATATCATAGTACCATGTACATGATGTTATTTAATATTAAGCCATTGTGTTGCTGAAAAAACGAAGCTGCTAAACTTATAAATAATAAAAATTTAATGTATAAACTAAAAAGTTAAAAACAGAGATTATTAAATTGAAAAATCTAATGTAAAACGAAAAATTAAAATCTTAAAATCTAATGTCTCTTGGGAACGCGAGAAAGCTCGATAACTTGGGTACTTGTCGTAGGGAGCTTGTGGAAGCTCCTCGATGGATCGGGAGCTTCCACAAGCTCCCTACGACAAGTACCCTAGGAAACTAGTATCGGGAGCTTCGGTTTGAGGCCTGCGAAGTACCCGAAAAGTACCCAAGTATCTGAAGGAGTTCCCAGCTGTTTTGGAGCGTTTCATACCAGCTCCAAAGCTCTCGGGTACGCCGAAACGTCGAATAAGCCATTCCTAATGCCCGGGAGCGATTCCTGTGCAACGTAGGTTGATGGCCTCTTAAACCCTAGCCATAGGACACTTTCCTTTACAACAGATAGTGATGAATACAATGGTGATCGTGATTCTAGTGGTTTCACTCCCCTGAGAGCTCTTGATGATTTAGAGCTTTTTGATGTAACAAGTAGGCTTCGAGAACAACAAGAATAAAACTTGTGTTCTCATTCTAGTCTTTAGACTTCTAGTTTCTTTTTGGGATGCTATTTTGCTAAATAATTGCTAGCATTAATATTGATGAAATTTTAATATTATGTTTTATCTCTTTATGAACATGTTTTAAATTTCAAACAAGATATAAACTCTAATGTTTTCAAAATATATGTTTAATCATTTCTGAAGCCATATATTTATTTATGTGATTCAATGACTATCATTTTCATACTTCATTCAATGTTGATGTGTTCATAACTTCATTATTTCTATGATTCTATGACTGTCATGTTCATTGTTGATGTGTTTAATGTTCATAGTTTAATGAGCATAATGACTTTTATTGAAATTTTTCATATATTTTTTAATTTCCATATTTTTTAGTCATTCGAACTTAATGTTGAATTTTATGCCGATTTTTATTGCCAAAATTTCAAGTGTCCAATTTCAAGGTTGTCGAATTCGAACACGAACTCGAACTAGGTGACTTAGCTTTAAGCCCATGGTTTGGTGTCCAGGGCTTCTAGGGGTGACCCATTGGGGCACATGACCACCTTGGTTTTTATTATGCAAAGGTGATTGCGTCTTGTAAAGGGTTGTTGTCCCCTATCTAGCACACCTCCTTCACCCACTTGGACCTCATTTTAGCACAGAAAAACCCCTCCTCTAGCAATTTGGCCTATGACATCATCCTTCCAAAATTGAATCTACAAGCTTGGAAAGGGGAGCATTGAGGGATAAAGCACATCTAGGGGTTAGTTGGGGCATGACATCCCCCTCTAGCTCATTATTTCATCAAGTGAAGCCTTATTTTAGTCCTATTTGCTATTTTATGTCTATTTTAGGGCTTAATCCCCAATTTGTGGGGGATTTACCCTAAAAATATTCTAATTTAATGTTGACTTGTAGGCTCAAGAAATCGAAATGGTAGAGGTTGAAAGATATAAATAGATCACCTCACCTTCATTGTAAATCATCAAGACAAGGGTTAAAATATGTTCTTTTTATCTTTTTCTCTCTATGAGACTTTGATGTGATGCGCACTTCTCTTGGGATGCTCTTTCTTGCTTGAATTGGATGATGGAATGTTTTAGGGCTTGATCTTTCACATGCTAAAGGTTGATGCTAGACTAGTTGGAAGAACTCATGCAAAGGTTGATGCTAGACTAGTTGGAAGAACTCATGCAAAAGTGTGACCTAAGGTCTTTTCCTTATTCACTTATTGTTGAATGTTTGTAAGTTATGCTCCTAGCTAGGTTAAATGGTGCATTTTGCTAATTTGTTAGGGCTTTTTGTCAAAATTGTCAACTTTTGTATTAACTTATGAAGAGAAAGTCCTCCCTATGAGTTCTCTATTGCTAATTAGGGCCTTAGACTTCCACATTTGCCCTAGTTAGGCTCTCTTACCGAACCCTTGAGGTTGCTAGGTGATGCCCTAGCTTGCAAGTGTTGAAAGACATTTCAAGAGAGGGACGTTGATCATTGATATCTAAATGCCCCGAGGGTTGAGACAAAAATCATATCTCCTTGCTTGTCATCTAAATTTACTCTTATTTTCATCAATTTAGTTGTCTGCTGCAATTTTATGCATTAAAACCCTAAAAATCTGAAAATTGCTAAAAACCCTAAAAATCTGAAATTCCTAAAAACCCTAAATCTAAAAAATTCAAAAATGCAAAAAATACTTGCAATTTGGTAAATTTGATCCAGCGAAAAAGTGTGCCCTAGTTGAAATGTCCATGAACTTTGAAGGGCCTCTTGTTTAAAGCTATTGCCTTGGGAAACATGAGAACCCTAAACTCTCTAACCTTGGGCTATGTTTTACTCATTATTTGACATAGGGCTTCGCCTTAGTCTCCTCCTTCCTCTTTTCCTCGGGGCGCACCTTTTTAAGAGGTTGCTTTGGGATAGGTGAAGGTACCTTGGTATGTGTGAGGTTGCATTGGGATTTGTGAAATCTATCAAAGAGGAAAGTGATTGATGATGTTAATGAATAGCTATTGAATTAACTCCTTAATTAGATCTAGTTGTCTTCTTTATACATTGTTTGACTCCATATAAGGCACTGATCTGGTCACAAGGTTGTAGGAAGGTATTTGCATGTTTTGGTGTTTGCATCTTAAGAGGCTCTCCCCTGGGTTTAGGAGTTACCCAAAGAAGTTGAGAGGCTAAGTTGTGGTGACATTTGGGCATAGACCTCTCCCATAAGCTTACCAATCACTAGCATTCAATCTACATTGTGTTGCTTATCTAAGACTACTAGTTTGAAGGGTAACAGAGGGAGTTACCCATGGATTCTCTAAGAGGAAGGGAGTTTCCCAGGATGTTACTCTTGCTTCAAAATTCTCACAGGATGAGGGAATTGATCTAGTGCAGATTGTTTTAGTTCCCTAAGGATTTGAGGTGCATGAGAGAGATTCTCATGTTGATCGGTTGTTGATGGCCTTGCATGGATTGTTGCATATACCACAAGCTTGGTATTCCAAGATTGAGGAGTTGACTCAAGGACACCTGAACTACGACAATTTTCTTGCAGGGGTTGTTGACCCACTAGAATACATTGCTTAGGAGGATTGATGGAGTTCGTGGAACCTTGTGACAAAGGCATATGGACTTATGTAACTACATCATTTTGGATACCTTGAAGCATCATTGTATATCACATCACCTTGGAGCATGACATGTGTACTTTGGAATTGAGCACTTCACTTATGTTGACCTACAAGTGCTCATCGTAGGTTCCTTGTAAGGGCTTGGGCCCACATTGTATTGTTGGCCTTCCTTACCTCTCATATATATAGAGGAAGGAGAGAGTCCTTCTCATTCATCATTCAACATCTCTTCTCTTTGTACTTAGCTTCTTGGAGGAAGTCGCTAGGGTTCCTTCATGAACCCTAGGAGTTATGAAGTTTAGAGGAGACGTCTTTCTTGGAGGTTGAATCTTGTGACTAGAGTTTGCTTTTTTGAAGAAAAAGACGTTGGGGATGTAAATATCTTTTTGTTCATTCTTATATTCACTCTTGAGTTGAAATGTGAGATAGATAGGAGTGTACACTAGTCCTCTCTCTCTCTCTCTTGGTTTCTCTTGTACTTAATCTCTCTCCCTTGGAGTCACTAGGTTTTCTTGGAGTATTTTGGAGCATCTTGAAGGTGTAGTTTTAGGGTTTATCCATTAGAGATTGGAGATTAGAGTTTTGTGATAAAACACTAGGTTACTTTTGTTGGAGAATAAGAGAAGAGGACATCTTGGTTGGAGGATGTGTTGGAGTGATTCTTGCATAATGGATCTCTTTGGTTGAGCTATGGTTTTAATATTTTCCCTAGCTAGGGTTTTTGAGAGCTGGTGGACTTGTACTGGCCTTGAAAGAAGGCTATGGTATGTATCCATACTTCATCTTGAGCATATAAATGAAGCTTTCAGCTATCCAAAATTGTGCATTTTCCAAATTTGATTTTCAGCCATATATGTTCTTCATGTATTATTATTTACAGCTATATATGTCTTGATGATTGGACATAAGTAAAAGGGCAATTGTTAAGTGATTTAACATCTTTATTAAGGAATCTAAGGTCTGTTTTGTTGCTGTTATTGAACATGAATTTGCAGATCTAGTTTATGTGGGATAAGTTATCGTAGAGGAATGGAATTTATCCAAGTTGTTTGGTATCTTTTCTCCTTGGATTGCCTAGAAGTTTAAACTGTTTGGAAGTGAAATATTGTAATATTTCCACTGTTGATTTATACACTATTTAACAGCCCTAAGGCTGAAAATTCACAAGGTCAAAGCTCTGGGAAACCTCTAGTCAAAGAGGTGGAAATTTTGTTTTGCATTAGAAGTCAAAGACCTTGACCAAAGAACGAAATTTTCATATGTATACTAATATTTTTATGATTGCCTCCTTGCTTTGGTTGTCAAGCTTCCCTGAAGCTCCTACTTTGGGCATGCAAAATCTTTTTCTTTTTCTTTTCCAAGGTACAAGTAAACATCGACAACGTAAAGATGTAGACATCAGATACTTGTGCAACTTTATTATCCCATCTTTTCTAGGTAGGGATTGCACTCGATCTTCATAGTTCATACATGGACAACAATCATCTCTCCAACTTTATTATGCCTTTGCCCTCCATCTAATGGATATTTGTTTTCATAGTGGTCTCACATTGAAAGGGTCCCGGCTCCAAACTCTCATGCTCCAATCCAATGCAAATAAACCATTTCCTAGTACACAATATAAACAGAGATTGATCATACTTACTTCGTCTTGAGATGGCCTTTAGGCTCATCATTTACTCTATAGGGTACAATAGATGGTTCACTCCCTTGCTAGGCAAGCAACGTACTCCTACCTAATGCTTTTCTCTTTTGGGAGATGCTCCTCCCTTGGTCACAGGGGCCAGCAACCTTGCTAGTATTCTAACGTTTGGACATTTCTTAATGAGGTGGGTACCTCAATTGACCGACTCCCCCCCCCCCCAACTTGATTTCTCTCAATGCCCCTCCCCACCTCCCTCCCCTCAAAAGGGAAATCAATGCTAAAATCTAGAGGGACATTTACAAGAGCTTCACAATTCACACATGTTCTCTAGACTAGGTCATTTAAGCCTTTGAACCCAATGATGATTTTTTACGCCAAGCACTTCCTCCAGATTACTTACTAGCTTATTGTTCAGTTGCTTTATCTACAATTCCTTCTGCTCCATGGGATTCACTTTCTACTTGCCCATTTGCATGTGCACTCGCACCAAGTGGGAGTTGAGATAGATCACCATCTTCCCAGAGCAAAATAAATATGTAGGATATATTCCTTGGGTGAGTTTGAGACAAAGAAGCATTTCATATTTTAGTATACTGTGTATTACAAGGATAGAGAAAGATTCCATTATCTCTACAGGGATGCCAACCAGTCCTTATCGACCTTCATCAGATATTATGAACAGAGGTGTAGAGCCTTGTACATTAGAGAGGCATGCTCTCTCAGACAACATTTAATCCAAGGAACATCTTCCATAGTTTCACATATTTCTTCCTTTGTTCCAATCCTAGGGATGACGGGAGGGGAGGGAATGTAGGGCAAAACATCCCTCCGACACTTAGTTGGGCACTACTAGATGCATTTGGCTTTGATCTCTAGCCTACATGACCTATGCTGCTTGTTGTCTCGGGACAAGAGTTTCTAAAAGATCAGAGCACGAGAGAGCCATTCATCTTCCCAGCAATGCATTACTGGTTTCTTCTCTTCTAGTGAGGATTATTAGACCTTAGATGTTAGGAGAGAAATCACTTCTGCCCCTACCCCAAGAAAGAGTAGCTTGATACCACCCAGGATTATTCCATGGGGCCCTCTCAACACAAGCCACTCTCATAATGACATTATTCAGCAAGTACTAGGTACAAACTTCTGCGTTATTGTTTGATATGACAAGTAGCGCATGCTCCATCTTCTTTTGGTTACAGGTTTACTTCCATCGGCACATGGTTGTTTTTTCTTCATGTCCTCTCTCCTCTCTCCTCTCTCCTCTCTTCGCTCACTTTCTAAGGTCCCCCTCGAGATAACCTTCTTGTAGGCCTAGGTTTTGATATGTTGTTTTGTTTACAATTGTTGGTTTACTAGTTTTTCATTTCACTTGAATGATTTTATTTCTCATCTTAGGGGGGTCATCTTGGACCCTGCTTGTTTTTGTATGGGTTTCTCATCAGTGTTGTAAGCCTTAGTCCCCTTGACCTATTTGGTCTTTACTGTACATTAATATAAATTTCATTTTAGTTTTATGTCGCCTCCATTCTACAATGGCAATGGTTCTCAAAGCAACATATTTTCCATTTTGATTCGGGGAAGCTTGTGCAACCTTGAGATATGGACACCAATTTCTAGATGAATTTATTCTCCCTGTATTTTGTAAGCTGGGATATTGCACCCTTTTTCTGTAGATGCTTCCAGTCAACTATGTGAGTGACACCTTCCCCAAAATGGGTATTTATTGCATTGAAGCAAGTGTCTCACAACAAACAATGTATCATTTGGCCGAGCAATCGCAAGTGAGGGTTATCTACTCCACCAAAATCTCCCATGACTTGCACCTGGCTGCTGGCCCAAACTGCATGAGTCTGCCCACTTTTATGGCTGAGATGGCCTGTGAGGGACAAGCATGTCACTTGGGAGAATCAAACATTGGTAGGGGCAATAACAAAACCCTGTTTTTACCAACCAAATGAGCCCCAATAGAGGGGAGATTGCACTTTGACTCAAATAGAATGAATCCTTTAATAAATGAAAAATACAGTTCTGTGGAAAAAATATGAAAAATATAGTCATTGACAACTAAATAGAGCTTTCCCAACTCCATCATCTATGATTCAACTTTCCTTCAATTTGGTTTGGGCCCTACCTTTCAATGAAAAATTGTTTTTTTGAAAACATCATTTTCTCAATGATGATACTGATCAAATTTATTAAAAAATTAGAACATGAACCATGGAGCTCAACTGAAGCACCATCCGGCCATGTACATTTTGTGGCAAGGCAACTCTTGTCAAGATCCTTAAAGCGGACACAAGACACCTGCACTGAAGAAAGCACTACTTTCAAAGCACATTACTGAAAAGAATTGTGAACAAAGGAAGAAACTCATGTTCAATCACCCAGGGGATGACCCCGTGGTGTATCAGTAAAATCATTGTTAATTTTTACAAAATGTGCAAAGTTCAAATCTCACTCTCCCATGTTAGAAGGCAAAGAAAGGGTTATAAATTTGAGATTTGGAGAATGTAGCATTAAACAGAGCACTATATAATACTAATGCATGAAAATGAAACCAAGGCTCAACAGACTGCAAGAAAAGATGTGTTTGACAGATTCGCATATCGTAGCAGAAAGTGCCCTTCGAATTTAGGGACACCTTAGTTTTTTCTCTCGTACTTACGTGACTGCGTTATCAACATCAACACAAAATTTAAATACGTACAGCTCTGTGGACCGTGAAGCTATAAGGCTTGAACCAGCAGCTAGACCATATGTATATTACCTACTTCCATCGAAAAAATACAGGAACTGTAACAGATACAATACTGAATAGACTGTTTGTAACAATTGTCATGTTCCCCAGTCAAATATGGGATCCATTACTTTTAAATTACCCATCATATTTCTGTTCCTTACTTCCACTGGATTACAATCACCAGACACAAGTTTAAAAGAGAATAATTTAACCAGCACATAATAACAGCATGTTAATACTGTGCAGTTGACACTAATTACCTTCAAGAATAAGCCCAAGATAATAGATTGACGATGAAAAAATCGTGTTACTGTCATTGTGGACTGACTGGAAGAATTTTCATATCTCAGTACACAAAAGGAATATATTTGCCACTGACTTTCTTCCTATAACTTGTATAGAGATCCCCAAAAGCCTCCACCAGCATATCTTCTTCCAACTTGGCCCTATGTTCATAATACAAGAAGCATGCCAGAAGAAGTAAAAATAAGCTGATATATGCGCGAAGGGCAATGCAATAACCAGCAAATAAAAGCATATAGCTGGTGTATATTGGATGACGAATCCATCGGTAGGGACCGAACATCACCACAGTTATAGGCACTACAAGTCTGTCACAGTACTTTCCCAAGTAGTGTGTTGCATTGTAATGCAGTGCCATTGTAAAGAAGAGAACAAGGGAAGGAATGACATTGTTCCATCCACCTGGAAACGTAGATAGTGCGGGACTCTCATATGCAGCCAGCAAGTGCCCCCCAACAACAGAGGCAACGAAAGCGATTTGAACAATTCTGGAAGGCCTGGTTTTCCACTGCTTGTCATCAGGCCCAGGGTTTAGATCTCCATAGAGAGTATATCTAATGTAAAAGTTGATCATGAAGAAACCAAAATATACAATAAAAAGCATCACCGGCCAACCTTCTATATATCCATTGAAATGAGCCGGAGGGACTATAATAAGCCATAAAAGTGAGACTGCTACAATAAACAGCTGTTCCCGTTCTCCAGCCTTCCCTTTGCTCTTTCTGAAGGCAGCAAAGAGAGCGGCAAGTCCCAACATAACAGCTGTTGGCCATGGCCAAACTATCAGAAACCAGCTACCATACATCCACACAAACGGATTCAACAATACTCCCAGAGTAATTTTGGCTGCCCAAACAGCAATGGCTGCCACTGCTGCCCACTTGGAGGCCTCCAAGGGAGTCAGCTGAGTCAACGTAGGAATGATCCTCCTGTTCCAAAAACGTTCTAGGGCATCTCGTTTGTACCATTCTGAAGGGTTATTCGTTGTCATTGAACCCCTCGATGCTTTGGATTCCATGGCTCTCCTCTTCGCCCCGTTCCATTCTGACCAGTTGGGCACTCGAACAGTAGGTCCTAAACTTGTCTTAGTGTCCAATCTTAAGCCCTCTCTAAAACCCCACTGCCCTCTTGGATGAGCACTCAGTTTTAATAACTGCCCATTCCTGAGGCTGTTAGCAGAGGATGTAATGTGGGTTTGCCTTTCAGATAAGTTTGATTTTGAATGAGGAAATGTGCAAGAGACTGAGGAAGAGAGAAAGGTAGCACCTGCTGCCATTAGAAGAAGCTCTGCTGCTGTGCTGACGAGGGTGATGGTCAAACAAAATCGACTGGAATGGGCTTTAACTCACTCACTCGCATGCAAGCATACAAACTTTCCGCACACGTATTGCACCAACATCTGTCCTGCATACTCCTGACCTGGTTCGCAATGCAATCTACAAAACCTTCACAGGAACTTTCTAATGCCTCGTAAGAAAAATTGCCTAAATCCTTGCACTAAATTGACGTTGCTGAAGATAGTTAGAACATTGATGATAATTGATGGGAGTAAATGGTAGGGTTAAAAACAAAACTTTAACTAAGCAGACCGAAACGACTCGAGCGACATTCACATTGGCGGGGAGGTTTGGGAGAACACTTAATTTCCAATACAAATGAGACATCTAGTACATACCATTAGTATACCAAGAGAAATAGAAGGTTTGGGTTACTTCAAAATTTATGTGGGAAGAATGTTATAACTAAAACCTTCACATTAATAGTGGATGGGGATTCACTTCACATTTTAATAGTCTATGTATATTTAATAGTTAAATTTTCCAATTCATTGTATTAGGGTTTTAAGTTTATAATAAAACTTTTTCAATCGATTGTACAAATTTTTTTATCACAAACCAGACAGAGATTACAAATTGAAATAACGGTTTGCCTTAAAACTTGGGCCGCAATATACTTGACTATAGCGAGTAAATTGTTAACTAGATGAGAGATATTCTAAGCCCACCCTCTAAGTTCTATGTGAATGTGAGATTGTAATGCAAAGAGTTATCAATGCAAGTGTATTAGTTAGTGATGGTTGCGCTCAACAATTTACGCAAATCATGTCCATATCGTCGTCTAACTTCACTTGCCAAATGGATCGCTTGTCATTTAAACAATTCAATTAACTCTTAATTTTATTATTAAAAACCATTCAAACAATTCAATATGCAATCGGGTCTGAACTGTATGGATCGCTTAACATTGAAACTGTTTAATTAACTTTAACCATTAAATAAAAGATGCACTCAAGTTAATTCTTTAAATATGAACCCTCTATTTTTTTAACACAACAAAGAATATTCTAATTTTATTCAATCATGTCCATACAAAATAGATTTCTATCAAATAATTTGAAAAATGTGGCACCCTCCACCCAATTCTGAAATGCATATGCATGTCGGCATAACAAAGATATGAAATGGGGTATATCCTTATAAAATAATCTTGTTTAAATATTCATAATGATTAATGAAGGAAGATTATAAGTAAAGATGAATTATAAGTGTTGTTGTTGTTGGAATTATGTAAAGTAATTATATTGTTGTAAAAAAAATGTTTACTTTTATAATAGTTAAGAAAAAATCATAGCTATCTTAAGGGGTTAGCTTAATTGGTTGTTGTCAATGATGTTTGGTATTTGACTAGTTTCATGTCATTAGATGTCGATATCCATTTCGAATTCCCCTAAAGGCACAATTTTACATTGATAGCTTTACTAAAAATGTCATTCACGGATGTGGAGAAGCATCCATTGGGTTTCCCAACAAGGTTTTCCTTGGGAAAAAAAATTAAGCAATCATAATTGATATTTATTTATCTCTTTCCTAAGATTTATTTCACTACAACATTGTTGATTTTCTTTTCCACTAGAACATGGTTGGAATCGGCATCTTATACTCCCCACCATATTGTTGTGTGTGATTTGATACAAGGAGTGACCAAATGCACTTAACCAATAAGTTGGGGCTATTGAGGCAAACCAAAATAAAATGGTGAGTTGTGTGAGTAAGCAAACCAAACCATTTCCCCAAGTATGTAATGAACTGGGATTGAAAGAGAAAGGAAAAGTGAACTTTGAGGTAAGCTTCTTGGAGAGTTGGCTTTCATATGGAGCAAGGAGAGATGGATTCCAATGGAGAATCATCCTCAAAGAACTCACACAAATTAACAACAAAGAACAAAAACTACAATTCTTCGATGAGATCAACGAATAAAACAGTTAGTATAAAATCCAAAAAAAAATATGCAAACCATTTGAATAAGCTTTTGGGGGGGAAAAAATGATTCCAATGGAGAATCCTCCTCAAAGAACTCACACAAATTGACAACAAAGAACAAAAACTACAATTCTTTGATGAGATCAACGAATAAAACAGTTAGTATAATATCCAAAAAAATATATGCAAACCCATTGAACAAGCCTTTGGGGGGGAAGAGACTAAAATCATTGTATTAACATCAAATGTAAGTACATGATACAAAATTGAAAGATTTCACCTTGAGGGAGTGATGAAGATGGCATCCAATCTCTCTCTTTGTGGGGGTTATTTCCTCTTTAGGACTCTCTCATTGGTGGTAGAATTGTTTGAGCAATGTTTACCCTTATGCAATGGACAATGGAGGGGAAATTTGGGTAAGCAGACCCACTCATGAAGGACAATTAAATGGATTAAAGCAAGTGGCCTTACAATCTTTGGCTAAAATGTTGGAGCATAACCTTACTCTCATTGAAATTATTGAAGTGTATGGTGGAGGCATTCATTTACAAAGTTTCCTATATGAGGAAATGAAAGGAAATGTAATCCCATGTCAAATCTTGGCCCATATGCTACCCATGTGCTTTAGTTAACTTCAAGCGTGTCCCTATACTCTACATCCAATTAAGAAATTTGAGTGGTATGGGCCTAACTCGACCAAAAATCCATAGGAAGTGACCTTGCATTGTATGGAGCATATAAATTTAATGTGTATAGGTGTAACAAGTATTACGTGGGTATGAAAGGATTTCTCGCACAATCATGTGGCTTATGAACTGAGAGGTCATGTGGTTCCTGATTTGCTCAACTTTAGGGTTTGACTTCTATCCTTCAAGAATGAATTAATTTAGACTTTCTCCATAGTTTAGTGCTTGTTTATGGTGGTTTATGTTGATTTTTAATGTCTTTGTCATAAATCACTGGGGGGGTTAACATCCCTATTTTGCCTCCTTGCCTCCTCTTACCCACTTAGGTTGTGTTCCCCCCCTTTTCCTATCTTCTCATGCTCTTGCATTCTCTTTCTCTTTCTCTCCCATTGCCCTCTTTCATATAACACTTAGGGAAAGGTACACCCCTCTTCCTTATCTTATATTCCCTTCTTGGACACTTATCTCCTTATTCATTTAATTAGAGTTTAAATCCCGTAGTTTGTTATCTCGAGTACAACCCTATTCGAGATGACTTATCCCTAATTGTGGTTGATCATTTCTCCTCTTGGTCTCTTCCTTGAGTTGTTGGCATTGGTAACTACACACTGTAACTTGTAGCTATATCATTACTTTCGTTTTGTATACATCTCATTCCTCTCACCCCCTACCTCTTTCCTTTAGTGGTTATTTGTCAATATTTTTGTCTCCCGTGCCTTTTCTAGCCTCATGCTAATATTGCTAGCTCATGCCTTCAATGGTGCTTTTTCCTATGTTTCCTCCATATGACTTTGTTGATGACACCTTTGATGTTGCTTTCTAGTATAGCCACAACATGCATTCGTTGATTTCACCTCACCATCGGCCTCGCCTAAAGTTCTCTCATTGGTTGCAAGCTAACATTTCCAGCTCACTCCCTCGCTGATGGCACCTCACCATGATTTCCCTCTCTTGTCTCTTCCATTCACTAGGTCAACCCTAGTGTCGCCACCTCTCATCTCTTCTCCCTCCTCCTTTCCCTCACCTTCACTCACTTATTGCCCCTCCCTAAGAGTTTGTCTTGTTGTCCCTTCCCTATTTAGAATAAGTAACTAACATTTTTCTTTACATGTACACATCATGTGTGGGTATCAATATCATCAAGTTCACGCCTCTTACACATTGGCTAGCTTCCATGATCATCTCTTGTGATTAAGTGCAATATCATTCCTTGGCTCTCACATTTCCTTTTATGATATATCTTTCATAATATAACTATTGTGTCCCCTTCAAGATAGTTATATTTATTGTATTTACTTTGATAAACTATTTGTTATCTTTTTTTCATAGTATTAAGACTTGTTCATACCTCATCTCATATTCTAGTTGTCATTTCGCTTACATGGTAGTCTAATTTACATATATCTCATTTTGTAGTTTACTTGTTTCTTTGTTTTAACACTAGATAGACTTGTTTGATTATTATCATGACATTTTAGTGGGATCCTCCCTACTGATATAATGGTAGTTGATGGGTCCATTCGAGTTAATAGTGTATGGGTATGGTGGCAATTCAATGTAATGTGGATTGGGTCCACTGTATTGGTTATTATTGAATAAGGCCCATCAAGTAGTTAACATGCAATACATGTAATGACCCATTCATTAATGTAGAGACCAATAGTGATTAGGGTTAAGGTTTGTTAGATAATTGTAAATAAGGACGGACTCCTCCTTATGAGATGTCAAGTATTGTTATTGTGTTGGAGTGTATTGTTCATTAGGAGGTTACCCCCTCAAAGAGATAAGTGAATAAGAGTTTGTCCTTCCATAAAAATATCGTTGCATGGATCTCCCTTAAGGGTTTTATTATTTAATAAAGTGAAGGGAATCTATATGATTTAATGGTTATATATTTGTTATTCATCCTCATATCTATTGAGGATCATATCACATTATTTGCTTCTCATGCATTTTGTTGCTTCTTTCTTTTTCATTTTCTTTGTCGTATACATGTTTGATTTCATGATCTCTTGGCATGTGTCACAAAGGTCTATTCACTTTAATTGATTCTCAAGGGATGTGGTAAGATGTAAACATTAGACTCGTTAGTGACCCCACCAATGTATGATTACCCCCTCAAAGCTAAGGTAGTGTCTAACACTATACACATTAGTAGGCTCTGCCCCATCCACCATTGCCTCGATATTATTACTACTCTTATTTTAGATTTTCTTGGTTTTCACCATCTTAACAACTTGTCTCTATTCCCATCTTATTGACGGTATCTCCTACAAGGGGGGAATATATAGTGTGCAAAATCTACATTTTAGTACTCACATACACCTACCTAATAGGGATGTCACAGTGTGGCCTACTTTTATGCCATGTCTATGTGTGACCGCCTAGTGATGGAACTAGTATCTCTCTATCATCCCTATATGTTGGATACCCTTCCTTAATTCCTCTTACCTTAACTAAGGTGTTTGACCTCTTGAGGATGCCTACTACTTGGGTAGGCTCATTTACCACCTTCCATATTCTATCCTTTAGATCTTTGTTGTTGATTTGGTTTTGTTATGATCCATGGGGGCCATATATAGGGTTAAATGTATATGGTATAACCCCAAGGGGAACATATACGAGGTAAAATGTATATGTAATTAAGTAAATGTATATGTAACAGTGGTTGGCCTAATGAAGGACTCACATGTGCAACGAGTGAAAAGGTATATATAGGGGTCTTGTAGTCATTATTGATAGGAATGTGTGCTTTGGATATGTGGATGTATTGGGGTATTTGAAGGAGGTTATCATATTATTTAAGGAGTAACTGTGTAACTCATATCTCTTATCTACTTTGGAGTTGTGTTGCATTCTTATACTTTATGCACATTGTGTGCACTTTGGTTTATAATTCTCTTTTACCAAATGTTATGTAGCAAAACCTTAAGGTATCATTATAAACTCAAGTACATAACATAAGATAGCTATATTGAGGTTTTGGTACATAAAATTTGGTATCAAAGTGTTATAAATAAGAGTACATGCAATGTACATAAAATTTAAAATGAAGAACACAACTCCAAAGTAAACAAGAGAGATGAGTTACACACTAACAACTTAAATGATAGGAGAACCTCCACCAAATACCTAGATACATTCATGTATACAAATTACATGTTCACCTCACTAGTGACTATATGACCTCTATGTATACATATTCACTTGTTTCACATTTGGGCCCTTCATTAGGCCAACCACAATTATGTATACATTTAACCACATATATGCCCCCCATTAGGGTCATGCCATACCCATTTAAACATCTATGTTCCCCCCTTGGGTCATAACATAATACCCTCCTTCAAAAATCTTTGTATTCAAAGATTTACATGCGATGGTGCTAAGTAACAAGATTGCCTTACATTCCCTTTTTGTTGTTGTCACTAATGATGATCCATCTATCCAAAACTGATTATTTTCGGGCTTAAATCCTTGATAGCTAGTTGTCACAATTTTTTAATTCATTTGATTCCATGAGTTGTTGTTGTAGCTTCTCCAATTTGTTGTGGTTTTTGGTTTCTAATAATATCTTGTCGAATTATGCTTTTATGATGATCCATTCCATTAATATTGTTGATTTTTCTATCCTCCTCCTTGGTAAACCACTTATACTATGAAACGAGAACTATC
>LPNX010522529.1:6388-36152 GCA_001517045.1 Pseudotsuga menziesii | reverse complement strand
TACATGTGGTACCTGAACCACTTCCTCTTCCATATCATCATTGTCGACATTTGACACAATCTTGACATTTATGTCAACGGTTCCATTCCATGATTCATTCTCGACAAATCGAACATCTTGACTGATTATCACTTTCCTTGCAACAGGATCATACAACCTGTATGCTTTTGTGTCTTCAAAATAGCCGACAAAAATAAATTTTTGTCCCTCCTTGTCTAGGTTCTTTCTCATCTCATCTGGAACATGAGCATATGCAACACAACCAAAAACTTTTAAATGAGAAACACTATGATTCATACCTATCCATGCTTCTTGGGGAACTTTGTTCTTCACACTCTTTTTCGGACACCGGTTCATAATGTATACAGCAATTGCGACTGCTTCACCCCAATATTCATTTGGAAAATGCTTGGCTTCCAACATGCAATGTGCCATCTCCATGATGGTTATGTTCTTTCTTTCGGCAATACCATTCTGTTGAGGTGTATACCATGCAGTGAATTGTTTCTATATGCCACGGGTCTTGCAAAAATTTAGAAATTCATTTGAAATATATTCACCTCCTCTGTTGATCCTTAATATCTTGATGCAATGCCCACTCTAGTTCTCCATGAGTGCCTTGAACTGCTGAAAATAACTAAATGCATCATATTTATGTTTCAAAAAATATACCCATGTTTTTCTTGAGTAGTCATCAATAAAATTTAGAAAATACTTGCACCCACCAATGGATGATGTCTGCATTGGACCACAAATATTAGAGTGCACAATTTCAAGTGGTGTGCGTGCTCTATAGGACTTTCTAGCTAAAGAAGTCTCTCTATGCTGCTTGCCAAAAATGCAGCCTTCACAAACCCTCTCTGGTGTGTCGATCAATGCAATCCTTTCACCATATTTTTTGTGTGTAGTAGCTTCAGCCCACCAAAATTCAGATGTCCAGATCTGAAATGCCACAACCAGGATTCATCTTGAACTTATATTTGAAATGCAGCTTGCAAATTAGTGCTGCCATTTTCTTTCTTGTTGAGAAGCTCGACTGTTTCTTTACTTTCTGCCTTGAATGCAGCTCCTATATTTGTCTTCCCTTTCATGTCGGGAACTATCCTCAATGGAAACAAGCGATTGCTTATCATTGGAACTTTTGCTATCAGCTTGTCGCTTGGACGCTTGTCTTTAATCACATAGTGATCATCTTCCATGTAGACTCTGTAACCTTTTTGTATCGACTGTCTAATTCTTAACAAATTATGTTTCGGACCTTCAACATGATAGACATCAGGGATATACTTACTCTCCCCCTGTTTGATTAGAAAATCAACATTGCCTTTATCTAAAACAGTAACTTGGACATTGTTTCCAAGTGTAACATCAGTTTGAACTGAATTTTCTAGACTGGAAAACAAATTTAAATTACCAGTCATGTGGTTGCTGCATCATGAATCTAAGTACCATATGTCATGTGGACTTTCTTGAACAGCATTGCATTCAAGTGGAGATGTCGATGCCATTAACATTGCACTTGTCGAAGTGTTGGTGTTGGTCGATTGATTTGGGCTTTGCCTTCCTTGGTCATATTGTTTCTTCCTGCATTCATATGTATAATGACCAAATTTCTTACAATAATGTCATTGAATTTTTTATTTATCAAACCTCTGGCCACTTGGCTGACTTGAGTTCTGATTGTCTCCTCTACCACCGACATTTGCAGGACTTTTGCCTCGTCCTCCTCTTGAAGAATTTCTTCCTCTGCCTCTGAAGTTGTTTCTCCCCCTGCCTCTACCACAACTTATGGATGACTGTTCTTCGAATGCACCTTCCAATGATGTTTGTGTTCTGCTAAGTCTGTGTTCATAATTGATGAGTGAAACTTACATCTCATCAATAGTAAATGTAAACATGTCTGTGTGTTCTTCCAATGTCACAGCCAAGTTTTCAAATCTTGGGGGAAGATTTCTAAGAATTTTTTCAACAACCCTTTGGTCTTCTATGTCTTCTCCATGAGATTTCAGTTGGTTTATCAAACCAAGTGTAGAATGTGTCTATAGTCTCTGAATCTTTCATAGACAAAGATTCAAAATCTCTTCTTAGAATCTGCAACTTGGAAGTCTTTACCTTTCCCAAGCCTTGATAGGTAGTCTCCAATGTATCCCATACTTGCTTAGCATTAGTTTTTGCTGCTACTCTTAGGAGTATGCTTTCATGCATGGCTTGGTGTATGTAAAACAGATCTTTTCCATCTTTCTTCCTCTATTCCCTCAAGACATCTTTCTCAGCGTGTGTGAGATTGTTATATGCTATCATGTCTGTTGGTTCTGCATAACCATGCTAGACCATCTCGTAGACATCTTGACCTCTGAACAAAGCCTTCATAGTTAGAGACCAATATTCATAATTCTTTCCTGTAAAAATTGGAGTTTGCAATGAACTAGAAGTGGAAGCCATTTTTAATTTTTTTTAATTAAGTTTCCTTAGAAAAATTAAGTTTCCTTAGAAAAATTAATTTTCCACTTTTTAAGACAAGGTTTATTTCCTAATCCTTGCTGTGACGACTCAATTTACCTCTACTTGTGGGTTCTACCAATTGGTTTTACCTTGACCACTTGTAGGTTGATCACTTGGACCTCTAAGTCAGCTGACCTCTTCAACCTCTAAGCGGCGTGACCTCTTCCACCTCTAATCGGTTGGTTTGGTCGAAATCTACAGAGTGTTTATCTTAGTCTAAAAGACTTAAGAAATTACAAATGCTTTTCACCTGTGAGTAAGATTAAGTAAAAATGGACACATTAACAATTCTAGAGAACTTATAAAAATATATGCCCAACTATTTAGGAAGACTTGAGTCGACTACTTGCCGTAAAACGTGGTTCGAGATAAGAAATTTATGGGTTCTTGTTCTTTCACTCAACCGCAATTGTAAAAGACATTTACACAAGTAAATCTGGAAATATTGTCCATAAACTATTTCATACATATTTACAATTTTCTTCTTCTATCTAGACAACTTGAAAATTGCTTCTACATGAATCTACTACATGAGTCTACTGACTCACCATTAAAGAGTGTAATAACTATCTATCTTACATTGCCTAATGGTGGACTCTTCCCTCTTGTGAGACTTACAAGACAAGATCTTGTGAGACTTACAAGACAAGATCCTGACCGATACAAACTCTCACAAAGTCGGCTGAGGCTGAGTCAAGTAAGGATCTGAGTCAAGTAAGGATCTGCCAGTGATTAATATTTCCAACAAAAAAAGATGCCCATGACCAAGAATGCATGCCATGATATGCTTTTACTCAATAACTACTTATCCGGCAATCACACATGGATCTTGAAGGCTAGTGCCTGCTGCTACTGGAAGCAGGTCAGAGAATGTCTACATGATTTGAGAGCTCTGTGATGGAGAAGATCTACAGCGCTTCCTCGAAAGAAATGGCATCCCTTCATAGAGGGAAGCCGCCATAATCAAATGTATCGTGGAAGCTCTTCGGTACTGCCATTCGCAAAGAATTATTCATAGAGACGTAAAGCCATCCAGCATTTTTCTATCAGACATTCAATATTCCTGCTCATTGCTTGTTAAACTCGGAAACTTCGATCGATCAATTCAGGTTCCACTTTGTAAGTTGGTAAAATTCTTGATCAAGATTACTTTGTAAATATATTTTTTTTGTTTTTTCATCTTTCGGCCATATTTTTCGCTTTTGATGGATGTTGTTATAAAGTGATCTGGATAATTGAAAAATAATCGAGTTAGATTTTTTCCATGAAGTTCAAATTAACACCAATTAGGCAATTCAGACTTAATTTATAATATGTTGATAGTGATTTAATCTTTAATCTTGAACAGGGAATGATGTTATAATAAAAGAAAACGCCGGGAGCACCGGGATATTCTGCTCCAGAGATGCGGAGAGGAAATGGCCGGTACTCGTACGAGGTTGATATATGGAGCGCGGGAGTTGTGTTGTATGTTCTTCTCTGTGGGAGGACACCTTTTGATGCCCAGAATGAGAGCGCCAGGAGTATGTACGAGAAATGGGTACTCGTACGAGGTTGATATATGGAGCGCGGGAGTTGTGTTGTATGTTCTTCTATGTGGGAAGAAGCCTTTTGATGTACTGGAGAATGAAGACGCCAAGAGCATGTATCACAAAATACACAATACAGAGCCAGATCTCAGTACCGGTGTATGGAGCTCAGTATCCAATTCTGCAAAGGAACTCGTTCTTGGAATGTTGCACAAAGACTGCACACAGCGATTATCTTGCGATCAAATCTTGAGTGAGTGGGTTATGATTTGCTTTGAATTTTGCAAAATTAGTTTTGTGAATTGGAATTCGGAGGTTCTTTATGCAATTGGATTGAAACGGTGGAGCATTAATTAGTGACTAAAAGTAATGGAAATGTTGCAGGTCATCCCTGGATCTTGGACAATGCACCACTAGAGATGGACGTGGCTTCTACTTCCGGCGTCAAGACAGAGTTCAGTTCTACCTCCGGGGACGATGCATGCTACCAACGAATTGAGTGACAATACATGTAATCTGAAATTAAGAAATGTAATAAAGTCGACCACTTATATAATATAGCACCTGGTGTACAGAGTGAAGGATTAAGGAAGATAGCTCAGATTCTTTGTGGTTGAATGACTTTGGACGACGAACTTGCTGGAGGCTTCGAAGTGTTTCATGTTATTATCTTAATATAATATAGGTTTCACTTCGTTTTCATTTCTCAAATTCTAGACTTTTCACTTCGTTTTCATTTCTCGTAATTTCGAGTCGTTTGCTTTTTCATGATCCAAGTTTCTATGTATATTTAGTTATAGTGGTAAGATTTGGTTATAATATTATTCAATGCAATGAATTAAAATTAATGAAAGACTTAAAAATACATTAATGTTGGTTATATAGTAGTAAGATTTAGTTATTAGGTTTATAGCAATTTTTATTTGAGATTTGGGGTGGACTATTTTTATGTTTTTTTTTATTTACAGATTTTTTTTATCTACTATATTTGATAAATAAATAAATGCTTTAATAACATGTAGTAAAGCATGAATAAGTGACTTGAATTCATTTAACTAGAAAAATATGAACAATAAAAAAAATTCCAATATATTGTTATTTCATTGTTATCTCTTAATCATTTGATCTCTTCTAACCATAAACTATGTGAATATGCTAGTAATATTTTTGTGAAAGTTAAATATACAATAATGTTGAGTTTAATGAACTAAAATTGTGAAGTTAAATATACATTATTGTAAAATTTAAATAATGAAACGATATAGTATGTTAAATATATTTTTAAACCTTTAAATAATGTTATAATAAAATATGTTAAATATAGTTTTAGACAGTTTTGTTTTGTTGATAGGGTTTAAATATATAAATAAATAATTTAAAAATTATATTTTAAACTTTATTTTATATTTAATTTTTTATAACTTATATATTTTCATGTTTATAATAATTATTTTTTAAAATAGCTTTCAACAATCTTTTTACCAAGTAAATAATCAAATTCTCTTATTTACACTTTTAAAAAACAACAAATCTCTTTAGCAAGTAAATAATCAAATTCTATCCTTTACACTTTGAAAAAAAAACATTATACATCAATTATTGATTAAATTCTATTATTCATATTCAAACCAACAAACAAAAACATATAATTAATAAAATGATTTAAACTTTTTCCTAAAACAAATTATACATCAAGCAATGGAAATTCGTAGATCATCCAACAAACTGCGTCATACATAAAATATCATGCATCTGAATGCCGACGTCTCGTCTATATGTTCCAAATAAATGTATATTTTTCTGTCCATGGACAATAAGAAACAACATTTAATATTACCTCCATATTGCCATCCAAGGAGGGGTGTTGTCATTTAGGAGATAAATGTATATTTTTTCTGTCCATGCACAATAAGAAACAACATTTAGTATTATCTCCATATTGCCATCCAAGGAGGGGTGTTGTCATTTAGGAGAAGAATTGGTCCAAATTTATAATTTCGAGATTCAAAAGATAATGGATTTTAACTCCATCAATTTCAAACATGCATTTCAATTTCGGAGTTGTGCAAACTTGGAATAATACCTTTTCCATTCCATTATTGGCATTAAAGTGGCATAATAGGTTTTGTGGGATATTTTTCCTCTTTACATTAGAGAAAGAATGAAAGGCAAAAAACAAAATATGAAATATTTTGTACCCCGCTTTTTGAAGTAAGGGTCACTAAACGCCCCCCACCATTTGAACGAATTAAACGAAAGAGAGATTTTAAAAGCCTCACCTGCCCGCTCTTTAAAGGGGAGAATAAGAAAAGGAATTCTTGAGGGGGATTGGGGATGTTGTGTTGGACACCTGGCCTCGTGCAGTAAAATAATTAGTGGACGAAAGTATGTAATTTGGTTATTATCAAATTTCCACTAGCGGGGCATTTTGGTCTCAGGGGACGTTAACCATCATCATCATCATCATCATCATAAAGAAAACACCAGCTAATAAACATCTCTTCTTACACACCGTTGCGTTAATTTAATTAACATTTAAATTAATTAAATAAAAAATTATCATTTTTACATTTGAAAATGCATTCTCAAGTGTACATCTTGTTTCCTTGATCAAGGATAGACTTAATGGAGTAAAGTTCATAAGGATCCCTTTGTCTTTCTAATATACGTACACAACAATAATGTGAATATGCTGACACAAGAATATAAAACCCAAGAGAGGGAGATAGCATGTAAGTAGAAAGGAGATTTCCACAATATACATATGTGGAGATTTCCACATTTTTTTGTTAAAGTTGAGGGTACACCCCTTCGAACCAAGTAAAAAAAATCCTTCATTCATATGTAGTCACATTCTTTGCATAGACCCATGCCCCTACAAAAAACTAGAGTCTTTGAACAAGTTGCATACCACTCATTGGAAGCGAGGAGGTCCATGGAAGAAAGTTGATGCATAACCCCCCTAGTTAAGAACAAAACTTGTAGAAACTTGTCAATGACACATCAATACAAAAAATAGTGTAGATGTTGTATAAAAAGCATGAATAGGAAGAAATGTGCAAGTAGTGTTGCAATTAGAAGGTTATAACTCATTATAGGTCATCTTATGTGTATGAGTGCAATAAGTGAAGTGGATCCTTGTTTAAAACAAGATGAGGAAATGTTTGATTATGTGGTGTAGATATTCCTCCTTGCTTTCCTAGTATTTTCCCATGAGACATTTGAGAAACTATTCACTTAGTAGAATACCATGAGAGAATCTCTAAACAAATAAAGAGAGAGATAGGGATCTATTAAAGGAAAGAAGTTGGATTCAAAGGATGATGTTAAGATGAATTTTGCATGATTATCTAGCACAATAAGTTGGCCATATAGTTTTGTTGAAATAACTTAATCAATCTTAGAATTATGATCAACTTGAAAAACTCACAATGAAGTATATTCCTAGAAAATAGTAGGCTTAACAATGAACTCATTGAGGTTTCTTTGTCTTATGGGATTCTTCAGATATGTTAGCATCTTCAAATAAGAGTTAGATTGGATAGAAGATTATGGATTATGATGGTGAGCATGGATAGGTGCAACAAGTGTGGAGATTTTTGCAAGACAATCAAAAATAAATATCAAAGAGGTGAAACATCTTAATTATATTCATGCAGTTCTTAAAGAACCTATTGTAGGTTTTAGAACATGGATATCATATCTTTCAACAATTTGGTATGAAACTCTTGCTATTGTTATGCAAATTATTGTTGTATTTGTATGATGGTTTCCATGAATACTTGATTATGTTGCTAATAATATACTAGGCCTTTACAAATATTAAGAACCTAGGAGTGGACAAAGTCTTAATTGATTTCAAATTATGCAAAGGCATCTAGTGCAGGAAAAAAAAAATGATGATGCTTTCGACATCACATACCCATCCCCATTTATACCCTTATTAAGGGAGTGGTTTAATTTGTTGTGTTCATTTTTATATTATACTTCTTTCATTGGAACTGATTCATTTGGATCCCATAGTATTTCTCATTTGAAAAACTTCAATTTGAATAATTTAAAAAGATTCAGTTATTTCGACCATCAACTCTTTCTCACAAAGCTCATAACTCTTATCCAAATACCTCATTGTCACAGGTTTCAAACGTCAGACTCATCAAGCCCCTTTGAAATATCAAATAGAAGTATTTTGGAGCATCCTCACCCATCATTGTGCCTATAGGAGGGGAAATATTATGAAGTTCATGTTTCAAAATTCCACCCCAAGGGCCATCCTTCTAATTCAAAACTAATCTAAGCCTCTCATGGGAATCATAAACTAAGAAATGCATGTGTAGGTGTATAAGTATAAACACAATGGAGTTAAAACTATATTCACACAAAACATGCATAAACAAACATAGTAAATATATTAATTATGCATTCATATGCAACAAAGAATACTTCTCTTTTAACTAAAAAACAGACAACAAATTGGTTGTGTAAGAAAAATTTTCTACCCAACCATAGGTATCAACTACAGATGCCACCCCCAAGTTGGGGTATGGAACCACCAGGGTGAAGCCATGTTTGACGGAAATTCTTCAGTCCATGTAGAAAGCAGACTGTTTCCCTAGTCCAAATGGTATGGATCTAGAACAAAGGAATCGCAACAGTGTATCCTCTCCCTAGAATATTAAAACACTTGAATGCCAAGCTTTCTTACCTTGCAACAAAAGTGATCGTTGTCTTCTGAATTCCTTCACGATCAATTGTACCTGCAAAAGAATGATCAAGAAAAGACACAAAAGGTGAAAGAAACAAGATAATTTAGCATTATATGCTAAGGATTAAGGATGAAAGCAATGAATAACTCACATTAAGACAAATTATTCATGGGAAAGGGAAACATGTTTGTATTAATAAAAAAGGAGAAGTAAAATAAAACCAAGAATTGATGTCGAGAATACTTCCCTATGAACACCTTGCCTCTATGCCTCACCTAGCTCCAATGCATCAAAGAGTCTGCCACGGTTTGGCCAACATTTGGGTGCTCTCACGATCTTCTTCCTCCCTTAGACATGAGGGTTAAGGATTTAAAGGCCAAAAGGGATAAGATAGGTTGAATATTTCATGGATAATGTCAAGGGATCATTCCATGGATAGGGGAATTCGTGTTCCACCAGTCTAGATTCTTTGGAATGAGACTCCATGAGGGTTTTTTTGAGAAAATTCTCGAGATCTTCTCTTTTTTGCACTTTTGGGAGGAACACCACACTTTGTAAGAGGGAAAGAGGTGTTGCATAGGGGTACCACTAATTGTATGAAGCAAACAAGTGGAAACATTACACATTGCAAGTGTACAAAGTGTATTACCGGCCTGGTACAGCCTCTTTTCAATGGGAAAGGTGCAATGGTGGCTCAAAACATGGAAAAATGCAAGGGAAAACTCTTCCTTTTTTCACTTCTCTCATTCAAAATCTAAAGGAATGGAGGAGAGATTGAGACACCTATCTCATGATTAGGATGGTGACGAGATATAGGTGTAATATAATTTCCCCCAAAGTATGAGGCTAGAGGGAAACGATAGGAAAAATAATTTGATAAAACAGGTTATGACTTCGAGGCAAGGGTTCAATGATCAGAATCTGTCAACAATCAAGATTGTTATGCAATACTTTACACTTTGATATTCATCGCATAAGACTCACAACAAGGTTTTCGACCAATACAATGTAGATCCATGTGAGATACAAAAGTCATGGCTACTGAAATACAACGTAGATCCATGCGAGAGAGACTCCAATTTGGACATAGCTACCAAACATACAATGTAGATCTATGTCATACTAACGCAAATTTGAGCATAACCACTGACATACAATGTGTATCGCTACAATAACTCATACAAAATACTCCATTGCAACCTGGGGGAAGGAAATCATAAAAAATGAATGCTTAATGAACACCCAGGGTCTTCATCCCATTCTCAAGAAAGTATGATTCTATCGATGTGACTAGATGTGTTGAAGTAGAACATGGTAGAGACCACTTGATTACCGATTAATGATTTGAACCATTAACAAGTGCGACGGAAATCACCATTAATGTTAATGATTCCCAAGGTACCCTAGTACATTCCTCCGAATGTAAATAGATGATGTCGAACACTTGGTCGAATATTTCGATAAAAGGCCAATGATGAAACCTATTGTCAAAAGCAAGAAAACATGTCATTAAGGCATGCGGATCTCAAGGTACGAACTAGTTTCTAAGACTAATTACTGAAATATGTGTTGATGTCGACAAGAACGGTCATGTTGAAGGAGGGTCAGGATGAATTCCACATTAATGACACGAAACTTGGAACAAAGTTGTTGGAAATTGAGTATGATGTATCCACAGGACTAACTCAAAGGTAACCGACATAAAATATGGGTAGGTTTAACTACAGAAGGTGATTCTTGACACACAACTTCCCTTTGAACATCAGATGTCATGACCGAAGAATTGGCAGCATTGACTTGACGAGGCAGATACCAAGACATAATGCGATGAAGGATGATGCATTCTTTGAAATGACTCAAAGAAGTGACATGACTCATGAAAGTGGATTGGCTAGGAGAGAAATTGAATACCCAACTGTTTGAATGAAATGTAGATAGGTGCCATGTTCAAAGGTAACTGAAAAGCTGCCATTAATACAAAAAATGATCTCCAATGTTTCCTTAATTTCCCCATCATGATTGATGGGTGCCTCTTTTCTTTTTAACAAGCTGGAAAAGAGTAACAAACACTTGATATAGCTCGTATTTCGGACAAGTCCAATCCCATATGTTTCATGAACCTGGGAAACGATGGGTTCATTCGTAGAGAGGGTCTTTCAATGTTTAATTTAACGAGGCCAATGAAATAAAACTCAGTGTCATTCATGTTTAGAGAGATTGAATAGAACAAAAGAAGACTTTGAAAATTTCTTTTTCGGAAATTTTAGTCCCCGAGGCTCGAAAAAGGAGAAAATAATACCTTAGAGAGCTCTTCTGGTCAATGATTTGTCTAGAGTGTACCTTTTTTTGTAAACAGTCTAACCAAACTGAAAAAAGGGGTAAATTATCATCGAGAAGATGACCTTTCAAGTAATTTTACAAGCGTCAAAGCGACAAGTTGACTTGGCAATCTTTTCATATTTCGAGAGTCTAAAAAGAGCTTAAAGATAACTCCATTGGGGTTCCTTTTTTGCGAAGAGTTTAACAAGCCTGAAAAAGTGATAAAAGTAGACTCAAAAACTTTGTAATAGTGTTTAATGAGCACGACTATGGTTTCAAGAGCGCTCAGAATATTTTTTGATTTTGTAGAGAATGAAAAACGCAAAAAAAAAACTCTTTCGTAACCAGAAATACTACTCCATGAGTCCTATAATTCTCTACAATAGATAATTAAGCATTAATTTGACCAACATTAGAAAATATAGAACCATTATAGGTAATAATAATAATAATAAATTATTAACAAATAACCCAAAAAAGTAAATAAATAGGGTTAAATAGTAGAATTTTTTTTACCATTTCTTTTTTACCCAACTTGGTGAAAAGAGCCCCTTTTTAGGTCGAATTTGGCACATAGATTATGGGAGATAAAAGAAACCATTATTTGTTTCATCCGAACCAGGTGAATCATCTCCTCCTTTACTTCATTTTCAAGTTTTTATTTTTTTATTTAAGGTTGTGTTTTGGGTATTTTGAGGCCAATCCTTGAGGGGATATTGCGCCCTCCCAGTACCACACTTTTCTTTTGCAGGAAAAGTGATACTAGGATTCCACCACGCATTTCCTTTACAGAAAACGTAGTGCCACCACTCTGTGTGAAAACACAAAGTGCGATGGCGCAATCCGACACAAAAAACTAAAAACTGTAGCAAAATCACCAAATTTTGAGGTTTGAAAAAGATGGATAATGGTTTCTAATGCATCAATTTGGTTGTTCCGCGGGGTTTGGAGACAACCATGGTGGTGTGTAAGTAAAGGGAGCATTAAATGTATGGAATTTGTGGTGCCAATGACCACAACATGGTGAGTGCGCTTCAGGAGTCTGGACTTCTGACGATCTTTCAGGTGCCAAGTATGAGTGCCCAAGTATGACTACTTGACCATTTGATCAAAATGTGGAATCCTGATCAACAATACTTTGGGGTGGGGGACCAAATACTTAATTTGGAGGTCGAGGATATCTATTTCCTCATAGGATTGTCTAGGAGGGGTGCACCTATCTCATTATATGATCCACGAGGAGGGGACATTAGCACTGAGGGTCTCATCATTCAATATTGTTTTCCCGAGACAAAGATGAGTGGGAAAAATATTCCATTTAAAGATGTGATGTACATACCTCTCATGATCGTTTTATTCACCATGCAGTAAGTGGCAATGAGTCATGCAACTCATCAAGCTTCTAGGGCACACACGCTCTATGCCTTAGAAGCTATGGATCCTACAGTATTCAACTAGGCATAGGGCCTATTGGTGGTCTTAAAGAACCAACTCACGAAATTTCGAAGAGGTGAATTGAAACAGTTTGGCTACAAAACTATCTTAGCATCCTTCTTTCTAGAAAGTGTCCCACCATTGAGGCCCCAAGTTGCCTTCAACGAGTTTGACGCAAGGGATCCACGTATGCTATGATGGGTTGAGGTGATGGATTTCCATGGTGGAAGTGGACCTAGGATCAAGCACATCCCACCATTCTTTCATTGGATGAGGGACCAACTGCTGATGGTAGAGGATTTCACTTACGCAGGTACTGATTTCCGTGGTGATCATGACTTGACTCTTCTCGAGGGAGAGTAGTGGGGGGATCTTGGTAAGAAAGACCCTATGGTGCATTCTTTTATGCTTTTTATTATTTTTATGTGTAGTACTGAGACAATTTACCTAAATGTGTAGATGTCAGGGAATTCAGGCCAACAGGATCCTCATCGATTGACAGGAGAGGAGGATCCAGAATCGTACATCAGGAGGCTGACAAGGAGCTATAGGATGTTGAGGAGAACCTCCAAAGGCTTAATATGGACATTACTAACATATCCATGGATTCCCTTCCGAGGAAGTACCACCCACACACAACTGGTGTGTCGAGACGCTTCGGTTTCTTACTAAGCAAAGTGGCGAAGGCTGTCATGTGTTACCATGAGCATCATTAGCACTTAGTAGGGTATGCATACTAAAATCAATGAGATTTAGTCTTTTTTTATCTTGTTACACTGATAGCAACCATGCTTCATTTTTGGTCTTTGGACCACATTTTTGTACAAAACGTTTATATATATACAAACTTCTTTTTGCAGCTTACAAGAAAATTTTGCAATGGAATGTATTTACATGGATCTTGTCTTTTACACTGCTTATTTTACAAATTCACATGTTATTTTAAAGTATCAAGATGTCAACAATGTGCAATATGCCAATCCAGAATGTAATTAGCAAGTGAATAAAAAATTGAATTGAAAGGTCTTGGGACATGTTGATAGGTTATATACTCAAATGATCGTTCAAGGAGATGAATTGTCCGAAAGAGATGAAGGAATACAAGGTTGCAGATGGCATAGATGTGATTTAACTAAGAAACCACTAACTGAGAGTCTAAATAGAAAACCATATGATAAACACCATAGGAGAAATATTCGGTCAACGATCCTAACACTATGTGATATTCAAAAATATTATTAGTAGATGAACCTAGGGAAACTCCCCCTGAACTAACTAGGTCGTGGTCTCGGGAATAGAGTACCCAAGATGCTGAATTAATATCCAGGGTATGGAGGTTGGAACCATCTGCAAAGCCATAGAAGAAATACATCTGCAGAGTCAAAATATGACAAAGAATAAGCAGGCATGGATAGGACCAGATTCAAAACCACACCAAAAGTTAACTCTACATAAATGTACAAGGTACCAATGTGAAATTTCTTAAGCATAGTACCTTCTCAGGTAAATCCCATTGCAATGCTTCCCGAAAGGTATGCCATCATAAGCCACTAGCTCATAGGCCCCTTTCTCTAAGAATTTACATACGACATAGGAACCATACCACATCGATTCAAATTTTCCTTTTCCCAATTTGTCATCTTTCTGATGATATGTCAGAACAAGATCTCCTTTATTAAACACACGAGGTTGAACAGACTTATCATATTGTGCCTTGATACACTTCTTATGTGAATCATTATCTAGAGAAGCATCTCGTCATGTTTCATCAAGGTTTGTGAGATAAATAAAACATTCTTCCTCAGTCGAGGTGTTTGGAAAAATTTCGACAACTAGTTTCAAGGATGGAATATCATATTCAATAGGTAAAACAACTTCTATCCCGTAGACTAATTGGAAAGGCATGAATCCGGTTGATGTTTTTACAGAGTTCATGTATTCCCACAGTGATGAAAATATAGTCAAGTTTCAATTTGACTTATGTTTTCCCACCATCCTACGAAGCATATTTTTTAAAACCTTGTTAATGGATTCAACGTAGCCATTGAATTGTGGATAGTAGGGAGTTGAATTTTCATGGCAAAAACCCAACTTGGCGCTTAGCTCAGTCATCATTTGATTATGGAAATGAGATGCATGATCAGCAACTATGGCCTGAGGAGCCCCAAACCTAGAAAGAATGTGATTGAATAGGAAGAGGGAAACAGTATTACTACCCTCATCATATGTAGGCATCGCATCTACCTGTTTCGTGAAGTAATAAATGACTACAATGATGTAACCATGCCCCCCAGCTGAGGTAGGATTACAATGCATAAAATCTATCTCCCATTTGGTGAAAGGGCCAATGACAATGATGGGGTGTAAAGGAGCTGGGTGGGTACGCATTTTAGGATAAAAAATTTGGCAGGGTGGGAATTTCCTAACCGCCTCATGAAAATATTTCAATATCAAAGGCCAGAAGTAGCCATCATGAAAGATTTTCTAGACTGTAGCCATCCCAAAAAGATGATCGCCACATTCTTCAAAATGGAAATCATTCAAAACTTGTTTTTAGCCTCTTCGTGGGTCAATCATCATCGTAACATAGAGTCAATACCACGTCGATACAAGGTGTCATTGATAATGAGTTAGTGTTTCGCATGATGTAGGATACGACGACAACCATCTCGAGACAAATCAGGCTGAAAACATTGAGTTTGGAGATACACAATGAAATCTCCATACTAGGGATTGATCATGCTAATAAGGAACAAAACCTCATATGGAAGTGAGTCAATGGGCTCAGTTTCCATAATAGCATGGGGAAGATCACACATTAGTTCTGCAAAGACCAATGACTTTTTGGAAGTAGATTTCACGAACTCAAGGTCAAATTCTTGTAGGATAACCATCCAACGAGATTATTTCCCCCCAAGTACTTGATGAGTTAGAATTTAATACATGGGGTTTAATGTTGATGTAATCGTAACTTCGGAATGTATTCACTTGTATTTCTTATGTATTGTAACCCGATGTTTATTCTGGGATGTGCCTGTAATGTACTTGAGTCATGTCATGCCTCGATGTTCCTATCGGAAGGTTCTATAATGTAAACAAGTCATTCCAAATCATTGTGGGTAACCCTCATATTGATCAAGGGTTAAAGTCCTCGCAGTTCCGGGGCATTAGTGTTATTAGACTCTCCTAGAGAATTCGGCCCCAGTAGGGTTTTGTCAAGTCGAGAATTAGTATAAATAGATAGCTAGCGTCTCTATTTATCACACACTCACTCACACTCAGTTGTAGCACATAGCTGAGGAAGAATAAGACACTGGGGCTAGGAAGAAAGAGGTTACTACTGTCGGGAGATCATCTTACTGTTTTGGGGTTTTACTTTTGGTGCTGATTCTATCTCTGAGGAAGTTGCGGGGTTTTCTCCATTTATGGTTTCCCTGAGGATAAACATTGTGTTCATTGTCTCTTGTGTTTGATTGTTGTGCTTGTTATTCTCTTAGTGAAAAGATCTTAATATAATCCTAGCTTAATGATAAAAATCTAACATGGTATCAGAGCTAACCTGAGAAGAAGACATTGTGCAGCTGCAGGAACTAGGGATTCCTACTTTGTGGTTCTCTCTCCACATATTTTCAGCAAAATAATTTTGGAATAACTCTCCTCCCTAGGGCACATCTTTCTATCGAAGCAGGATCCAATTATGAGGTTTTTCAGTTTTGGACCCGACACTACTGCCGGAAATTAGGGATTTCCACAGAAGTGGAATTTTTTAGTGAGCCCAAGCATGGATTGATCTCCTCCTCAAAATAAAATTTTGGAGATCAATATCAAAGCATTTGGTCAGACAGAACTCCAGAAAAGCAAAACCCTAATCTGCTCCTGAACCAACACTATAGAATTTCAGCTCCAAATCCAGATCCGACATCTTGACCTGGTGAGATCTAAATCTTGTGTACTTCCATTTGAGGTTCTCAGCTAAGATGTCTCATCATACCAAGCTTGATGAAAAGCTTGAGGGAGCTGCTAACTTTGGAGCCTGGAAGTATATGATCTCCCTGGTCCTGGAAGAAAATGAGTTGGACTCCTATATCAATGAGGAGGTTCCAGTTCCAGAGGGAGATGAGGCTAAGGACTTACATAAGAAGAAGTTGGTTATGGCTAAAAGAATTATTGTTGATTCAATCAAGGATCACCTCATACCACAGGTTTCCTCCCTAAAGACACCTAAATCTATGTTTGATGCCCTAACCAAACTGTTTGAAGGGAAGAACATAAACAAGAAGATGACTATGAGAAACCAACTGAAGAATGTAAAGATATAGAATGCTGAGACCATCCAGTCTTACTTTAATAGGGTATCTCAGATCAAGGAACTACTGGAAGCAATAGATGAAGAAGTGGAGAATAAAGAGATTGTGATGACCACCTTGAATGGTCTACCTAGGGCATGGGACTCTTTCTTTCAAGGGATATGTTCCATAAAGAAGTTAGTTAAGTTGAGTAGACTATGGGAAGAATTCTCTCAAGAAGAATCTTGGATATCATCTCGAGAAGAAAAGATGGGAAGTGAATATCAAACTCTCACATCCCACACCAAGAAAACCAGAAGGGACCATCATCACTCCACAGGTAAGTCTTATCACTCTAGAAGGGATTGGTCTACTGTTAGATGTTACACATGTGTTGAGAAAGGTCACATATCCAAATACTACCCTAAAAAAGGGAACTCAAAGAAGAAGAAGGGAAACAAGAGAAGACATCATGCTCATGCTGCAGAGGATGATGAACCTTCCACAAAGAGAATCAGACAAGAAAGTGATTCTTCAAGTGATGAAGAATATGTGTTGATCTCCGCTCTCACAAGAACTATCTCACATGAAAGCAATGATTGGCTCATAGACAGTGGTGCTTCCAAGCATATGACGGGATTCAAAGAATCATTTGTGAAACTATCTGAACATGAGTCACCTCACAAGGTGAAACTTGGGGATGGCTACCAGTATCCAATAAAAGGTAGTGGTGAATCCTCCTATAAACTAGACTCTGGAAAGTCCATGAAGATGAAAAATGTATTGTTTGTACCAGGACTAAAGAAGAACCTCCTCTCCATATCTGCATTGGATGCAAAAGGAATGAGGGTTTCTTTTGTAGATGGACAAGTTCTTATGTGGCCAAAGGGAAAGACTTTTGACGATGCAATAGTGATTGGGGAACAAGAAGGAGGTCTATACAAATTGAAGGGCCAACCAGAACAAGCTTTGGTTCATGACTTAGTAGAACCAAATGAACTTTGGCATAGAAGGATTGCACATGTACATTACAGGGCACTACCACTTGCAAGCAAAGCTGTTGAAGGTCTTCCAGAAATGCAGACAAAACATGATCGTGTTTGCAAAGGATGTGCAAAAGGAAAGAAAACAAAGAAGACATTTCCAAGTAGCGAGAGCAAGGCAAAAGGAATCTTAGAAATCATTCACTTTGATGTATGTGGTCCGATGTCATCTAGTTCATGGAAGACATGGATATAATTCATTGATGATTTTTCTAGGAAGACATGGATATACTTCATTGATGATTTTTCTAGGAAGACATGGATATACTTCATGAAGAACAAAGATGAAGTATTCAATAAGTTCAAGGAATTCAAAGCCTTGATCGAGAACCACACTAAAAGGAAGATCAAGACTTTTAGATCAGACAATGGTGAAGAATTCACATCAAATGAATTCAAAGAGTTATGCAAAGACTTAAGGATTAAGAGGGAGTTGTCCACTCCATATAGTACACAATAGAATGGGATTGCAGAAAGGAAGAATAGAACTGTCATGGAAGCTTCAAGAGCAATGCTTCATGATCAAGATCTTCCTATGCATCTATGGGTAGAAGCTACCAAAACAACAGTGTATGTACAGAACCGTACTCCACACAGAGTACTCGAGAACAAGACACCTAAAGAAGTCTTTTCTGGAAAGAAACCAGAAGTCAGCCATCTCAGAATATTTGGTTGTCCAGTGTACATACACATTCCAAAAGAGAAGAGAACAAAATTAGATCCTTCAGGAAATAAGGGTATATTTGTGGGATACTCTGAAAGCTCGAAGGCTTACAGAATATACTTCCCAGGATTCAAGAAGATCGACATCAGCAGGGATGTGACATTTGATGAAGACTCAACTCACAACAAATCCAGAAAGAGACCTGCTGAAGAACCTGAAGAAGCATAAGCACCCAGAATTCATGCTACAACCATGAACAAAGAAACTCAAGAAGAAGATCGAGAATTTGAAGAACCACAAGAACCTGTAGATCCACCTCAAGAGAAGAATCCTCATAAGAGGAAACCTGATTGGGTACGAGAAGCTATCCAAGGTGCAGAAAGATATGGGGCTCCAGAAGAGAATCACAGAGAAAGAAAGAGGACCAGATCCTGCTCTGGGTATGTAGCATTATTATGTGATTTAATCGATAAAGAACTTTCCAATTATGAAGAAGCGGCAGAACGGAAAGAATGGAAGGATGCTATGATTGAAGAGTATCAATCGATCATGAAGAATGATGTTTGGGATGTTGTCCCAAAACCAGAAGGGAATTCAGTTGTAACTTCCAAATGGATTTACAAGATTAAGCATACTGCAGATGGTAGCATAGAAAAATATAAAGCAAGATTTGTTGCTCGCGGTTTCTCCCAGAAAGAAGGAATAGACTATGAAGAAACCTTTGCACTTGCTCTGGCTGCAGTAATGAAATGGAAGATACACAAGATGGATGTCAAGACTACTTTCTTGAATGGTGTAGTGGAAGAGGAAGTGTATGTGGAACAACCACTCGGTTTTGAGACACATGATAGGGAGTCTCATGTATGTAGATTGAAGAAATCCCTGTATGGTTTGAAACAGGAACCCAGGAAATGGTACAGAATAATTGATGGTTTCCTATCCAGTTTGGGTTTTACCAAGAGTAAAGAAGATTCCAACCTTTACTACAAGGTTGAATATGGCAATCCAGTGATACTCCTACTGTATGTGTATGATCTGTTTGTAACAGGTGTGGATGGAATGATTGCTAATACAAAGAGGAAACTTGCTGCCGAGTTTGAAATGAAAGACTTGGGTATGATGCATTATTTTCTAGGCATGGAGGTGTGGTAGAATGCTGATGGAATCTTCCTCAGACAAGGAAGTATGCAGTAGAGATCTTGAAGAGATTTGGGATGATGGACTGCAAGGCCTTAACCACACCTATGGCATCGAACCTGAAGCTATTGAGTGACGCTTCATCTAAATCAGTTGATGCCACGATGTATCGTCAGATGATTGGGTCCTTGATGTACCTGAGGAATATGAGACCAGATATTTTCTTTGTTGTGAACACCTTGAGCCAATTCCTGACAGATCCGAGACATGTTCACTTGATTGCTGCAAAGCATATTCTAAGGTACTTGAAGGGTACAGTTGATTATGGGCTCAAGTATAAGACTGATCAGAGGATTAACTTGGAGGGTTATGTTGATTCAGATTGGCCAGGCAGTGCCATTGATAGGAAGAGCACTTCAGGGTGTTGCTTTAGTATGGGATCAGGTGTGATCTCTTGGTTTAGTTGGAAGCAATCCTATGTGGCACTGAGTACAACTAAAGCAGAGTATGTCGTAGCTTATTCAACTAGTTGTGAGGTAGTATGGTTGAGGAAGCTATTGTCTGATTTATTTGATCTCCAGTTAGATGCTACTTGCATATATTGCAACAACCAGAGTTGTGTGAAGTTGTCGGAGAACCCAGTGTTCCATGACAAGTCAAAGCATATCGAGATCAAGTATCACTATATCAGGGATATGGTGCAGAGTGGAGCAGTGAAGATCCAGTATGTTGCGACGGACGAACAGATAGCTGATGTGTTGACTAAGCCATTGGATAGGGTAAAGTTTGAGTACTTCAGGGAGAAGCTTGGTGTTCTCTAGATCGATATTCCTCCCAAGAGGAAGTGATGTGTCAGTGTTGTGCCCTTCTGACATGGTGAGAGGATTGGTTCCTTCCATGGTTAGATGTAAGTGATGTGCCCTTCCGACATGGTGAGAGGATTGGTTCCTTCCATGGTCGGATGTAAGAGCGGTGACATGGTGAGAGGATTGGTTCCTTCCATTGTCAGATGTATGTGATGATTCCACATCCATCATGAAAAAGGGTTGGCTCTATGAAGACACATCTAGTATGAAAAATAACTAGCTCTGTGTGGATTCCACATCTATTATGAAAAAGGACTAGCTCTGTGAAGACTTATCTAGTATGAAAAAGGACTATCTCTGTGTGGATGCCACATCTAGTATGAAAAAGGACTAGCTCTATGAAGACTCATCCAATATGAAAAAGGACTGGCTCTGTGTGGATGCCACATCTAGTATGAAAAAGGACTAGCTCTGCGAAGACTCATCTAGTATGAAAAAGGAATATCTCTGTGTGGATGCCACATCTAGTATGAAAAAGGACTAGCTTTGTGAAGACTCATCCAGTATGAAAAAGGACTGGCTCTGTGTGGATGCCACATCTAGTATGAAAAAGGACTAGCTCTGTGAAGACTCATAAAATATGAAAAAGGACTGGCTCTGTGTGGATGCCACATCTAGTATGAAAAAGGACTAGCTCTGTGATGATACATCCAGTATGAAAAGGACTGGCTCTGTAGATGTACATCCAACATGAAAAAGGGTTGGCTCTGTAGAACTTCCTGTGATGAGAAGAATCATAAGATAGCACCCATGATGATATAGTGATGATGATCTAGTAGTGATGATCTAGATCTAGTGATGATGATCCAGATCTAGTGATGATGTCTAATGATGATCTAGATCCAGTGATGATCCAGATCCGATGATGAATATGACTTGAAGATGACGAGGACTCGATGATGATCCAGATGATACAAAGAAGGATACTTGTGCTGATAAATTGTGTCGAGAGAATACCTTCCTAGTTAAGAGGGAGTGTTGATGTAATTGTAACTTCGAAATGTATTCACTTGTATTTCTTATGTATTGTAACTCGATGTTTATTCTAGGATGTGTCTGTAATGTACTTGAGTCATGTCATGCCCCAATGTTCCTATCGGGAGGTTCTATAATGTAAACAAGTCATGTTAAGTCATTGTGGTTAACCCTCCTATTGATCAAGGGTTAAAGGCCCCACAGTTTCGGGGCACTAGGGTTATTAGACTCTCCTAGAGAAGTCCGCCCTAGTAGGGTTTTGTCAAGTCAGGAATTAGTATAAATAGAGAGATAGCCTCTCTATTTATCACACACTTACTCACACTCAATTGTAGAGCATAGCTAAGGAAGAAGAAGACACTAGGGCTAGGAAGAAAGAGGTTACTGCTGTCGGGAGATCATCTTACTATTTTGGGGTTTTACTTTTGGTGTTGATTCTATCTCTGAGGAAGTTGCAGGGTTTTCTCCATTTATGGTTTCCCCAAGGATAAACATTGTGTTCATTGTCTCTTGTGTTTAATTGTTGTGCTTGTTATTCTCTCAATGAAAAGATCCTAATATAATGCTAGCTTAATGATAAAAATCTAACATTTAAGTCCGCAAGAACACTAGTTGTGCAAAGTAAAATGTAGTAACAGAAACGTTGAACGACTATGAACGTAGCCAAAGACAACTTCTCAACATGTGAGTATCGTGTTTTGGAATATAATAGACTCTTACTCTGATAATATATCACATGTTTCTGGATGTTTATATCTTCCTGAACTAAGACCATACCAATGGTAGTAGTGGAGGCCGAAAGATATAGCAAGTAGTCTTTTGAATAATTAGGAGGATGAAATATAGGAGAATGTGTAATTTCATGTTTTAGATTGGAGAAAGCTTATTGATCTAGAGAATCCTAGTTGAACATAGTGTTCTTTTTCAACAATCGCATGTATCCATGCATTTTTTCTGCAAAATTACACACAAAACGACACATAAATTTTCCCTTCCCTTACAAAATTTGAAGTTCCATGATATTGGTGGGTGGGGGTAAGGCCACAATGGTTGTAATTTTCAAAGGGTCAATATGAATACCATCCCTCGAAACAACAAAGCCAAGCAAATTTCTAGTCTCCACACAAAAAACACTTTTTTATGGATTGAGATGAATCTTATAGTGGTGGAATCTAAGGAAAATGGCCATAAGATGTCCGGAATGATCCTCTCGTTGTTGTGAATGAGTGGGTAGGTCATCCAAGTAAGGTTCCACTATATGCTTGATATCATGGAAAGCATATGACATGGCTCGTTGAAATGTGTCTCTAGCATTCTTTAAGCCGAAAGAAAATCTGCAGTATGCGAAAGTTTCCCATGGGAAAATGAACATCATCTTATGTTGATCGATGGGAAATATCTCAATATGATTATAGCCAGAAAATCCATCCATAAAGGAGAAAATAATGCTTCCGACATAGTTGTCGATAATCTGATCGATGTATGGGGTAGGATAGTTGTATTTGGGTCAAACCTTATTCAGATCCCTAAAATTGATGCAAACTCTAATAGTTCCATGTTTCTTCACGACATGGATAATATTAGACACTCATTCAGTCAATGACACGGGGTAGATAAAACCACCTTTCAAAAAAATTTCAACTTCGACTTTCATAGTTGCATCTTTTCGAGAGTGGACCTGAAAATGGAGTTTCTTCCTAACAAGTTTTGCAGCTGGATAAGTCGATCTCATGAAAACCAATCGATGGATCAATCCTAGACATATCCTCATAGCTCTAGGAAAAATCATCTTGAAACTCTTGAAAAGGGCCAGATAAGTTTCAATTTCAGCTATTGAACAATTCTGGCCCATATTAACATGTTCAACAACTCCAAGTTTCATCTAAATGTCGATGGGGATAGTCTGAGTAACATTACACAGGTTCCCTTCAGAATCAGCACCTTTGACGATATCGAAAGTAATGAACGACACAAAATCAGGCTCTACCGAATTGGAATTAGGAAGGAAATAAGATATATGATGAATATCTTCCCATGGATATTCATCCAAACTCATGATTTCCATGATGGACTCATCCGAAGGAAAAGTATGCCAAACATAATCGAGAGTATGGGGAGGAGAATCTAACCAATACGGTAGACAGTAAGGATATGATGCTACTAAATTGTGGTCATTGATATATGCATCAAAAGTGGATTGAATGGCATCATACATGTCTTCAAGAGGGCTTAGAGAAGGTACATCATCAATTTTTTTAACTTTTGATATTTCATCAGCAGTGGAGGATATCATATTCACCAAGGAAACTTGAGATGTAGGGGGGAGAATTAGAGAGGAAGACTCCCATAAGGGCAGAGTCTTTCATAATTCTGAATACAACATTCTGATATGGAGTGGGTGACTGCCCCAACAAAGGAACATTGTTTGTTGTGGTGGAATTAACATCTAGGGAGAAGAAATCAAGTTGATCAATAGTCACAATTTTTCCTTGGTGGGGAAATTGGAGAAAACGAAATACCAATGAGGCGACTGTCGTCATGGTATAGAACGAATTTCTTCCCAATAAAAGGTTGTAATATAAAGGCGCCTCGACCACCTCTACCTTAACAAAGATGGTTTTTCCCCCTAGTTCGATGGATAAAGCCGGTAACAAGCCATAAGGTTTAAAACCTCGTACGTCAAAATATTTTAACGTGGGAGGTGAATGATTAACTTCAGGAGAACCAATGGCTCTCCAATAAGACATACATATCACCGAGGTGGCGGCTGCTTTGTCTAGTATAGTATGATGAAACTTCCTACCAATCACTTTGGTCGCGATTTGAAAAGAAAGTTGGTGAGATAACCTTGGTTTAAAGTTTTCCAGATTAAAGGTGATAATGTTTGAATTCTCCAAATATAAATCTCCGAGAGGTGACAATAAGTTTTTACGTTGAGAAAGACAAATTTGGATTACTTCCAAAGTGGACATAGTGATGTGCCTAAGCCATATCTTCAACGATATTATAAAACTGGGCAGCTCAAGCGCTATGATTAAACACTGACTTACAGATCGTACTCTTGGGAGGATGTAAAATCATGTCAAGGATTGGTTTTTCAATAGTGAGAGGGCTAGTAGAAGGAGACGAAGAAGAAAAAAGATTATTAGAAGGAGTCTTATCAGAAGGAGCACCTTCATCCTTTTTCTCTAGAGGTTTTTCATAGGTTTGTGTTCGTGTAGTTAACCCATTTGTTTTGGTGTACATCATCTTGATTTCTTACATGGAAGAAGAGGTCACATGTAAAGACGCATGGTCTATTAATTGTTGTTGTGTTAGGAAAGGATCGGTCAGTACTGCTGGTGTGAGATTATTCTTTAAAAATATATTAACCTATTCATGTCTAGGACATTCCTTAGTGCAATGATCATCTCCACACAAGAGGCGGGGATACTTAGATTTTCACTTTGGTTTTGTTTCATTCTATGCATTTGTAGTCTTTGGATTCTCCTGTTGGTTTTTGGGTTTCTTGGATTTAACTATACCCTCTTTTTGTTCCCAGGTGGTTGTGAGGATTGAACCACATTCACCTCGATAGAAACAATAGGATTTGAAGTGGTCTTGGAAGGAAAATTATGTTGCTTGGTGGATTTTGCTACAGATTGGGGCTAGATTGAACCTACAACACCATCCACAGGAGGTACAAAGGTGGTTTGGAAGGATCAATGTTGGGACAAGGAGTGTGAGGGATCAAGTCATACAATGTTTCGTACTAGGAGTAAACCAAGTCCAATTACTTTGCATGGTTTATACCTTGTTCCTTAGTAACAACACCTCCCATAGCCACATCTCTCGCGATGAGGGGAACAAGGACTTAGTGAACCAGTCATCTAACAACAGATATAGAATGGGATATTTGATCAATCTTCATTGCCTCCTCTGCTCATGAATATGATCAGATATGTGGCTAGAGGTGGTCTGTCGAAAAGAATTCAAAATATCAGTACCCATCTCATAACGGATAGGTAGCTGAAAGTGTGTAAGGAATGTTGTCACCAAAGAGTTTAAATTCACAAACGAGTGTTGTGGGAGTTTGACATGCCACTTTGTGGTCATATCGGTTAACATTCTCTGGAAGATCCGTAGAGGAATAGAATCATCCATCAAGGAGTTAGATGAACACCATAGATGGAAGGTAATTATGTGATTTTGGGGATATTTCCCTTGATTTCCGCCAAACTTTGGAATGTATGATGACAACTTAACTGGAATGGTTGTCCATAAAGGGTCATGTAGGATGGGATCATTGATCAATTTCGACAAGTTTAGATATTCCAATGTTTCCAAAAAGAGATTTTCCTATTCAGTTGCATGTATTTGTAATATTGATATGGCATGGGAAGCTCAGTGGGTCCATAGACTTCCTGGGATTGTCCACGGTAACCTGCATATTGTTGGTAGTTTGGAGTATTCTTCCCTACTAAAGGTTGAATAGGGTTAGGTCCGACTTGGGTTTGATAAGAAAGTTGTGTCCATTGATTTTAAACAACACCTAGGTAAGGTACATATAGGGGGTTATTATAGTGATCCCCACTGTAGTACTAGCCACCAACATAAGGTTGTTGATGTTGATCCCAAGCTGATGCAGATGACTAAGAAACATGACCATAACCACTAGATCCTACGACTGGAGGCGTGATTCTTGAAACATTACGTAAAACGGGAACATAAGGACCTCTAGTTGTATAGGATGTGGAAGGAAAAGAATGATTTCCAACTACATTAGGCAATCTCATAGAAGGAATGGAAGCACTTCTCAATGAAGGATTTAGAGCTGGATTCATGGCAGATTGTGAAATTTCCATCAGAGTGGTGTGTGTAATAGAGTGCACGCTAAGTCTAGTAATTGTAGGAGCAGGAGGAGCATCAACCACAACTTGACTAGAAGGCATTTTCAAGGATATACCGAGGAGGTGACTCAGGATAAGGTAAGGAAAATCTCTTCTAGTGATAGGAGTCAACTCCATGGAAGAGAAACTTGTGGCACTAGTAGAACCAAATTCAGAAATGGCTTGGATTAGAGTGGTTTCCTAGAACAGAGTAGTCGAAACAAACATAATAGCAACTGGATCGTCTGGATTGGGTTGGTTAAACATTGAACCTGTTGGGGTATGTATTGGAAAAATGGATTTAGGAAGAGGGTTGTTCTGCTATCGGTGTAAATTAATAGTCAGTGATGGGAACATTGGTGGGGAGAGTGAACTCTCCTTGTTCTTCCATCATGGGGACTCATTCCAATTTAGGAAGAGAGCCACTTCCTACATCAGAGTTAACATCCATCTCTTGGCCCATAAGAGATCAAGTCATAGGGTTCAAAGGATATTCTAGCGATAATCCTTGTATCTAAAGAGATCATCTCCAAGGGTATTCAACTAGTTTTAGAGGTCAAACTGTTTCTAAAAAAAATTAACTAAATCAGACAAAACAAGCACTACTCAAACTAAGGCAACAAACAAACATGTGAGAGGAGTGGATTTAAGGTTTGGATCCTCACGAGATTTGTCAAACCATCACAACTCGTGATATACCACGGGGTCCAATAGTAGAGCATAACAAGGAGGATTGTGACCGTACCCTTGTCTGAATACCTGACTAACTGGATGGTACGTGTGTAGTAGCTCCCCGAGTGTTGATATCAGTGTAATGCGACAATAATATGAGAAAAATGGTTTCCTTAGATGGTCTCAGGATTCATAAAGGTGTCTCTTGACATACACAAGGTATGTGGGAGCTCCAATCCATAGTAATGTTGTCTAATGCACAACCGTACGAAAGGGGCCTTCTGATATACCATCGAGTACGTGAAGTACCTTTCTATATACCACAAGGCTACGTGAAAGACCGTTTGATATAACAACTTGTACGTCGAAGAATCACACAATACCCCGGATTCAATGCATGCATATAACAACAGCTCCTACGCTTAAGACGTCAGAACACGTCTCTAACCTATCACACTTTGCTAAGAAATTTTTACCCTGGACTAGTGCGTTAATTTTATCTGAACGGTTAGGTGAATGCATGAGGTGAAGATCTGAACTAATAAACCATGCAGAGATGAAGGTGTCGATCGTTCACTTTATTGTTTAGTGGATGCCATACCTAAGAGAGGGAAAGAGGTTCAAACACACAAATTAAATCCAAAAAAATGAAATCAAACTACTTTTTATGTTTCAAACACAAGCAAAACAATGTCTTTTACTTCGATTGAAAATAAATTAAGATCTCTAATAAAGAACTAAAAAGATCACTAAAACTTTTCTCACAAAAACCTTCAAATTTTCTTAATCAATGCAAAGATCAAACTAAATGCAATTTTTTTTTGTTATTTTCGTTATAACAAGAAGGAAAATTACAAAATGAACGATTGAGAGTCTATGCAACTAATCAAGAGTCTTTCTCTACAAGAATCTTTATGTATTTTTCAAAAAAAATGGTAAAAGGAAAAGCATACTAAAACCCTTTACAACTGATGAAGAAGAAATGAAAAGGATATTTTTTTTTCTTGCCTAAAAAATAGAGATTGGAAATATATCAAAACCAAATTCTTTTCAACATGCCAATTTTTCAACCAAGGACAATTATGGATCTCTAAAGGCCAAAATCAATTACAGTTTTCGAAAAGAAAAGAAAATCAAGAATACAATCACTTCCAGAATTCAGATGATCACAGTAACTATCAGAACCACACTTTTAAAGATTGAAATATGTATTTAAGATTCAAATATCAGACTAGAGTTCAAAATCTTACCTGGTATCGCGGATTGTTGGGATGACCCAAAGCGTTGGTAGTCCAGTAACACACCCTGTAAACAGAGATAGACCAATGGCGTTGCTCCCTGCTAACTGACAAAAGGAGGGGGTACCACAAGTTGCACTAAGGAAAAGAGCGGTGGCCGCACTTAGTATACATCCTAGGTGCGGTGGTCCAATTTGAGATTTGAAAACACAAAAATGTGAAAGAAGTGAGTTAAAGCAAAAATATGAATCCAAATTTCAATTGGGAAAACATAGTGAGCACAAGCATGAAGATATGAAGGTGAGGAGAGGAAAATATATCCTATCATAAGCATATTTACCAAATCAAAAGAAGACCTATCAAATGCAAAGAATATCTATCAAATTTGAAAAGAAAATGAAGAGTCCAACTTATTTAAAGACTCAGAATTCATTCCCCGGCATGGTCGCCAACTTTGTTTGACGAAAAATTCTCCAATCAGTGTGGACAACAAATTGTTTCCCTAGTCCAAATGGTATGGATCTAGAACAAAGGAATTACATCAATGTATCGTCTCCCTAAACCGTTAAAACACTTCAAAATGTCAATATTTCTTACCTTGCAACAAAAGTGAATGTTTTCTTTTTAATTCCTTCACGATCAGCTTTACCTATAAAAGAATTATCAAGACAAGAAACAAAAGGTGAAAGAAACAAAATAATTTAACATTATATGTTGAACAATCATGGAGGAAACCAATGAATAACTCATATTAACACAACATATTCATGGGAAATGGAAACACATTTGTATTAATAAAAAAGGATAAGAAAACTACAACCAAGCCTTGATGTCGAGAAGACATCTCTATGAACAACTCGCCTCTATCCCTCACCTAACTCCGATGCATCAAAGATTCTATCATTGTTTGGCCATAATTTGTGTTTTCTCACGCTCTTTTTCCTCCCTTAGACATGAGGGGTAAGGGTGTATTTAAAGGCCAAAAGGGATAAGGTAGGTTGAGTATTTCATGGAGAAGGTCAAGCACTAGTACAAAATGAGGAATTAGCTACTACGTGACTAAAAATTCTAGTCACCACAGGTTTTTCAAGTGATTTACTACTAAATATGAGCAATTTTGATTGACCCAACTATAAACGACTAAAATTAACGACTAATTTAGTCACCAGTTAACAAATATGACTAGATAATAAGTGACAGAGTTAAAAATGACTAACATAAGTGACTAATTTAGTCACAACATAAAAAATGACTAGCTAGAAGAATATGAATTAGTCATTTATGTTAGTCATTTTTAATTGTGTCATGGAAAATTGCAATTTTGACAATAAAGTCAATTTTTTGTAAATTGTCTACCTTCTATTAGTAATATTGGTGCCATGCACCTCAATCTTTAGAGATCCAACAAAGCAATTGCATGAATTTTCTCTTGACCATCTTTATCCCTGCTGCACCTTTAATGAAGCAAACCCGGTTAAGCGCGTGCCAAAAGAAAATTACGTTCCTTATATGTCAATTATGAGTT
>LPNX010522490.1:253817-311992 GCA_001517045.1 Pseudotsuga menziesii | reverse complement strand
TTTATTTTTACTGAGCAACACAATTTATTGCTTAAAATATGTTGTTTGCAGGTAACCTTACTCACAAGCTTTGTAAAAATATGAAGAGGGAGGTTGCTGCAATATGGATACAGAAGCACGTGCATAGATCTAAAGCTCAGAGAGCTCAAAAGCATGTGTAGTGCAGATACAAAAGCACATGCACAGATAGAAAGCTCAAAAAGTGGGCAATTGAGTATGAAGATTCTGTTGCTGATTCTTTTCTATTGAGTATGAAGAGCCTGTTGCTGAGGGTTTTAAGTTGCTAAGTATGATTTTGAAGCTGTTGCGGAATCCAAGTATGGCTTAGCAACAAAGTACAAGTGGGATGGTTTAGCTAATGTAATATTTTGAAAATTCATCGGTGTACTAGATGATTTCCATGTAAAGTTATATGGAGATAGTTTTTGAGAAAACTCATTTATTGTAATACTTGACATTTCATATAATATAATTTGTACGGTTTAAAACTTATATGGTTGCACTTTATATTTGCACAATTCAAATGTGTATTAGATGATGATAAATAATGTATGATTCTCTTTTTAATTTAAACATAATACCATATTAAAAATTTATATTGATTAATAATTGACACCATTAAAACTACTAAAATGTAATAACCACACATAAAACCACTAAAAATGACTAAATTAGTGACCAATAAATGAGATTAATGACCAAAATTCATATATAAAATAACAAAAAATTGAGAGACACGTGACCAAACAATGAGATATAAATGACCAAAAAATGACCAAAATTTGCATATCAATGACCAAAAAGTAGTTTTGGTGGCTAATTTGCGGTCTTTTAATACGCGACCAAATTTGGTCATATTCTAGTTTGCCATGTGGTCATTAATTTGGTCATATTCTAGTTTGCCATGTGGTCATTAATTTGGTCATAAATGTGGTCATATATTTGGTCATTGATTCAAATATGATCAAATTAATGACCAAATATATGACCAAATTAATGACCAACTGACAAGCTATAAATGACCAAAATAAAAATGACCAATTTTGGTCGCGTAATAAAAGACCGTAAATTAGCCACCAGCGATCACCAAACCAAAAGTGGTCATTGATATGCAGATTTTGGTCATTTTTTTGGTCACTAATCTCTCATTTTCCACTACTGTTGCTCGCATTTCCAATAGCTGGAGCAATCTCCCCTTCAAAAGCGTTGAAGCTAAGATCCAGAATCGAAACATGCGGGAATTCCCATATTCCCCTTGGAATTCTTCCTCTCAACTTATTCTTAATCACACAAAAACGCAGCATACTCTTACAATCTCCATACGACTCAGGAATCTGGCCTGTAAGCTCTTTGTCGAGCACAAGAATATACTGAAGCTTGCCTCCACGACACAAATCTGGTGGAAGATTGCCACTGAGCTTGTTCTGTGAGATGTCAATCATGTTGAATTCAGACATAGATCCCAACATTGGAGGCAACAGCCCTGTGAGAGAGTTCTGGTACATAGAAATACCAACTAAATTCTTTAACTCACCGAATCCTTCTGGTATCGGCCCCGACAGATTATTGTTATATAATTGTATGAAATGTAATTTTTCCAGCTTCCCAAAGTCTGCAGGAATTCTCCCACTCAGAAGATTTTTGGAAGCATCAAAATCTCTTAAGGACATCAAATTCCCAAGCTCTGGAGGAATTTGTCCCGACAAACGGTTGCTGTAGAGCTCCAGCTGATATAACTTCATTAGCCTCCCAAGTTCTTTCGGAATTCTCCCCGTTAAGCGATTCATTGAGAGCTCCAAGTTCCCCAGCTCTGAAAGATTGCTCAGAGAAGCTGGAATGGAGCCATTAAAATTGCAGTTCGATAGATACAACCAACTGAGTCTCTTCAATCTCATGAGCTCCTCTGGAATCGTTCGTTGTTTGAACTTATTAAAACCGATGCTAAGCGACTCCATATTTGTCAAATTCCCCACAGAAACAGGAAACTCGCCCGAGAATCTATTGTTAGATAGGTCCAGGTATTTCAGAACCTTCAATCCTGAAAGATCAGGCAATGACCCATTCAGAGAATTGTCTTTCAGATTCAGTTTCTCCAACCGACTGCAATTCAACAGTTCAGGCGGAAAATTCCCATGAAGGTAATTCTGATCTAGCTCAAGGATTATCAAGCTCTCGAGATTGCAGAGATCAGGAAGAATACTACCGCTGAGAGAAATTCCATGGAGATCAATACAAGTCATAGCACCTTCATCGTTACAATCAATCCCTCTCCATTTATAGGGAGAATCATCAGACCCATCCCAATCCCTAAGAGCAATTGTGGGATCCTCCAGAGACTCTTTCATTCTTAGTAGTATTTGAATTTGCGTGTCTTGGTCTCTTCCCTCATCATGCTACTGGCTAAGCGTTGGCTAATGTTGCAGAAATAATTGAAGGGAAACTCTTCTTATATAAACCTTTTACTTGACGTTGCATCTCCAAAAATCTGCTGAATATATTTCAATAGAACAAAACGTACAACCATGGCCATCAACTCAGCTTCAAGCTGCAAACCTTAGTGATGACTTGTGGTGCTTCCTGTTTCTAAGTTCACAATACCATAGTTGATGATGAATAAACATTGCCTGTTATTTCAAAGAATACTGCTCCTCTAATTTCTCTGTCTTGCAACTTTCATATGCAGAGCATGGAATGGAATCCAGGGAAAAATACGATTCCATATTGCTGCTGTAAGATTGACATGGCTTCAGATATTGAAAAAAATGAGAGACCGCCACCTTTAAGTTTCAAACATAGGAAATGCTCAGTGAATGACACACAACACAGAGCCTTGCCAAGTTTTAGCGCAATTCAGAACAGTTGTGGAGGGTACTTATCGAGTTGAGGAAACATATACGAGGATATCATAAAAGAAGTTCTGTTTTTATTTTAATATGCTCCCGCCAGGTGTAATTATATATAGGTTTGTTGGATCATCACTGGAGAGTCTTGATTCCCGTGAATTTATAGGTTAATTAGATCCCCGCTGGATTTTATATTGTTCATATATTATATTTCATATACACGACATTGTAATTTTTTTTATAATTTTTTTTTATAATTTTTTTATAAGATTTTGTCATAATATTTATATTTAATATTAAGCTTCTTTTATTAAATTTTTAATGCTTAATGGTTAATGATGGAAGAATCATATTTTTTTTCATTTTAAAATCTTTTTTACTAATATAACCCACTATAAACCATTAAAATAAAGTCATGAATTTTTATTTTAACCTCGTTCCTCTTATAATAATAAAAAATAATAATAATATGTATTACTAGTAACAAAAGAAAAATAATATGTATTATTATATTATTATACCTGTGGCTAAACTATTTTTAAGAGCCAAGTACTAGGCATCTATGTTTCTTATCTCAACTATTGGTAGTGACAAAAACTCTCCTATTCACAAAGACAAGTAAACTCATTTTGGATCTTTAATTTCAAGACTTACTTAATAACTAATTAATTGATATACACATAGAAATATAAACAATGACAGTTACAAGAAGTAACAAGTAATGCAACAACCTATAAACAACAAGTAATCTCACATAGAAATATAAGTACCATGGCAACAAGTAATACATTGTTTCAAGTTTGAATGTTTCATAATTTCTTTAACTTTTAGCTTTAAACTATATACAATATCACAATAAAATATTTCTAAGAGGCAGGTATAAGCAGCCTTGCTGCTATTTCACTTGTTTTAAAGGTTTTTTTTAACATTTTGTAGGTTGTGGTATTGATTTTTTTAAGATTTTGTATGTTGTGAGTATTTTTTTAAAGAATTTTTTTTCCTTTTATGTTTTTTTTAGAATTTAGTTTTTTTTTTAATTTATAGTTTAAAAGGTTAATGATATTAAATGAATCAAAGATAAATATATCTCGAATGTGGGTGCATGACACGACGAGCACAGGGGGAATGTGGGCGGAAGGGCACATGTCAATACAGATGGCAACCCCTCCTCCATGCTTTTGCATGCTTAAAGCCATGCTCAAAGACTCTTGCAGAGGACGGGAAAGACATTTGAAGCATGCCAATTTGATCCTGCGCTGCAATCTGAATATGGAGGGAAACTTCGACATGGACAATTATGCATAGTCAAGGTACCAAAAAATCCATAGCCATGCCTCTATGTACCTGGCTTGGTCTTCAGGGAACGCTTCAATGGCGATAGAACAACTATATCAAGTAGCCTCAGAGGGAGCAAAAGGCTATTGAGATCATTCTGCTGGTTTGGGAAAGGCACTATCACGCGGGTCTGAAGAGGACTTTAGCGCAAAAAAATTCCTCGTGTCGGTTTATGGATCACTCCATCGTGCCGGTTGGTTGAAAGAATCACTGCGAAAGACACCATCGCACTTAGAGGAAGCAAAATTCTTCACAACGCTGCAATTCAGGTTGGTCCCTTTTTTCTCAGCGGAGCATGGCGTCACAAGGGAATGATGGGAACAATGTAGACTAGGAGGCTCTATTCCTCCAAGAGACACCAGAGCACATATGCAACTCCATTGCAGTAATGAAGAATGAAATATTTGGGGAATTTCAGCTCAGACTCGGCCTCGGCCCCGAGACTACCATATCTAACTACTAGCATTTAAAGTTCATTCTCTCTCGTGCAATGAGAGAGAGAGAGCTTCAGATATCTGTTAAGGAATACAGTCAGAATACAGTCAGTAATTTCAAGGAGGATGCTGAAAATAGCTTGAAGCACATGAAAATTCTCATGCAACTCATTGAACCACCCTTTTAGCGTGACACCAAGCGCAACAATGAAGAGGAAACCAGCAAGGCCAATGAGGACAATTAGGATAAAGCTGAATCTGTCAGGAAGGCCTAGTTTCTTCTCTGTGCTCTTGCTATGCTCTTTCTTGCTCGAGTCCTATTTATGTTCTTTGTATGTTTTTCTGTTGTTTATGGCTTATAGGTGTGTGAGGCTACCATTATTCAAAGGCTAGGCAACTCTCACAATGCTTAGACATTATGTGTGATCTATTTTGCATATTTTCCTTTTTTGGTGCCAAGACCACAATTTGACTTCATGCTTCGAGAGCCAGAAGCAAATATGTAATTTGTTATATCTATAAGTAATAGAAAAGGACCCTACTTACTAATAAAAAAATCAAAGATAAATATAAATATAATTTTTTTTCTTGATGAAAAATAATCATAATCGGACATTATTTTTGAACTTGATGAAAAATAATAATCTGATGTTATTTTTTAACTGAATAGTTACAATCAAAATTCTAAGTTTTTTCTTGATGAGAAATAACAGTGATGTTATTTTTAAACTGCATGAAAAATAATAATATGAAGTTATTTTTTAATTGAATAGTTACAATCAAAATTGAGTTTTGTATATGATTTTAATAAAAATGTGTAAAAGTTTAAAAAAATAAATTTAATATAATATTTAATTAGTTTTATATAAAATTTTAAAATTAAAAAATACATAAAATATTGATTAATTGATTTTAATATAAAACTTTAAACTTATGTATATTTTTATGGTAAATAAGGGTCATGAGTTCAAATTACCCACTCTTACCTTTGTCCCATGTGTTCCCACAGTGGCTACACCTAGGGGTATAGTGTTAGGCTAGTACCAACAAAAAAAACTATGTATCTTTTAGGGGTTAGCTTCAAGAAGTAGTTTCAAGTTATCTGTTCAGTTAGCTTCAAAAGGATTATAGTAGTTGATTGCAAACTAGAGAGAAGCCTGCTAGTAGAAGGCTATTGAGCCACGGATCTGCAGTTGAGTGCACATACCGTTTTGTAGGAGTCAATCCGCAGTTGAGTGCGCGGATAGTAAAGTAGAAGAGTTGATCCAGGCTGTGTAGATTAGTAGGAGTAGATAGAAGCAATAAACTAGAGAGCATGAGAGAAAGAAGAGCTGAGTTAAAAGACATTTCTTAAGAACAGTATGCAAGTTGCAGACTACAAGGAGATACCTATCTTTCTCATGCCAGATGAAGAGCACCTTGGTGGTTTTTCCCATATGGGCTTCCACATTATTTCCTGTGTTGAATGGTGAATGTGCATGATTGAATGTTTGACTGTCAAATGTTGAATGTTTGATTATATTTCCTTATTTATAGTTATTGTGTGAATGGATGTCGCAATATTAATGAATGCAGTAAAAGAATGAATAACTAAAGCTTTGTCGAGCACCATGTATTACTCCTGTTAAAATATTGTTAAGTTATAATAATGCCACGCAATTGTCATATACGTCAAGGAATACACTGCGTCGCATAGTTGCACTAGTTTTTAAGTTCACAAGGATAAACTAGAGTCATACACTGGTTGTGGTGCATAGATGCGCCTCGGTCGCATAGTAGCAAACTCCATCCCTCCATCTCTATCGAGCACCTTGGCCATGCACCAAGGGACTGTCCTCCCTCGCTAACTACAGAAACATGGTTCTGGCAATTGCACATTAAGATATGTCAGGTGAGATTGCGCCTGCCTCGCAGGTGTTGCCAACTGATCTTGTTCTGTCAGGCCGATGTCTTCGGGTGTTTTGTTGGTTTTGTGTTGTTGTTGAACCAAGGTTGCGTAAGTAATGAAAACAACCCAACAGAGAGCTTCCTCAATAAGGTTATACGAGAATGTAATTGCCAAGTATAAGAGAAATGAGGGGTGCTCGAGTGATATTAAGCGAAATATCAAAGTTAAACAAGATTTCCCCCTCTCCCCTACCCTATTTGGAATTTAAATCAATAAGCTAGAAGGTTGTTTAGAAGAAGCAGGCTGTGATGGCACGTTCTTAGCTGGGATAGTCATCATCCTTCTTCTCTATGGTGACGATATTATTCTTTTGGAAAGGGATCTATCTAATCTTGATAAGCAACTATGACTCTTAAGGATTTCTTCTCTACCATGGGTATGCTATCAACTGTTGGGCACTCTATATGCAAGTTAATTAAGCCAACATACAGAATGTTGAATATAAATTGTCCACCCAGGAAAGTATTTTTGTCGCAAAGATAATTTACACTACCTATACTTAAACACTAAGTAGTTGATGATGTGAGTAAACTATCCTACCTGTCTGTTCAGCCCAAATCTTCCCATGATTAACTTAATCTAAATTACCTTCCTAAGAATGCAGAATTATGATTACCTTTCTACAAACTTGATCTAGAAATGAAAGATTCAGGAAATAAACATCTAGACTTACTTTTGCAGAAAGTTAAATCCTAATTTACCAGGCCATCTGAAGATCCATTATAACCGTCTCAATCCAACTTGATCTAGTAATCTGAAATGAAAAAAATGAACTCACCAATTATAACTGTAAATGAACTGAATTAGCAAAACTTAAGAAAGACAGTAATTGAAAGAAACTAGGAATGAGCTTGGATGTTACAGCTATCACACAAGTGCATAAAGAAAATTAGTCTACACAGTCGATTGTCACACCACTCTGCTATAGCTTACAGGAAATGTGATTACTGATCAATTGAGGAAACACGCAATGAATCATTACTATTGCAGCTATTATAAAAGAATACATCCACACCACACGATAGAAGAGATAAATACTTAATTAAATCAGCAATCTATGTACGAAGACAGGCCCAACCTTTGAACAAAGATGCCAAATACTAACACAAGTTAAAACACATAAATCAGAAGAATCCTGCTCCTTGTATTAGATGATGGAATGAAAGTACAGTCTCTGTCATAGCTTATACAATATGATCAATTATTTTCCAACCCTTGGCTATGAATAATTCCTAATATTTATACATCAAGCTTCATAATCTCTACCCACTAATATCGGGAAACCATGAAGATCTACGATCTTCAGGCTGCCCTATTACAATGCATTGTTACAACTGTGGGTGAAACAGAATCAAGGAATATAGGAAGTCTATTGCATGAGTCGATAATGGAATAACAGAACCCGACCAAGAATTACTCTGTCGGTTGCAGCTACCCTTGAATAATGGCATATTGCTAAGGCCTTGGCTGTTGCAACTTGCGTAGAATGAGGATATTTGACTACGTTTCACCTACAAAGATGGATTCCATGGGAACAACTGGCAATAGATGTTCATTTCTTCTAGAAACCGCTTGGCCTAATGCACCTGTATCCTTCACGTTTTGAACAATCTTCATAAAATCCACTTATTAGCATAATTCAATAGGTAAAGCCCTGTTTATTACAATCATAAGTATTAATAAGATAAAACAATAAGTAATCATACCTATGAGGGATTAGGGCTCCAATGAAGGAAAGACATCTATTAGGTGCCTAAAAATAGGGTGAGATAAGGAAAAAAGAGTATATCAAGTGTGGTAAAAAAGGGGTCATTTCTGGGCCCAACATCTCCCCCCAACTATCCTGTTGCATGTTCCTATGCAACAATCTCCATTAGTCTGAATCTGAATCTGGCCTTGTACTTTGTTCATGGAGAGAGGAAAAGTTATAAGGGAGCTCAGGTGATCCCTGTGCTTCTAGAAAACCATTGTCGGAAACCTGATATCTCTAGCACTGCTCTTCTTCTTCCTTTGTCAAAAAGAAATCTTCCCTGTATGGTTTTGCTGGCCACCAAATAAGAGGAAATTTTAACTTGAGTCCCAGCCAATTAGCTGCATGTTGGGGTGTGTACATTAAAGGTCTCTAGTTTTGGTTACTCCGCAGTTTTTGTAAGTTGTAAGCAGAGTTACGGTTCAAAATAGTCTTAGGGGTGTAGGGGTTAAGATAAAGTTTTCTTATTGTAATAAACCCATGGTTTATGTCCAGGGTTTAGGGTTGGGGTGCCCATGGTTTAAGACCATGGTTTTTGTAACAATGCGCTGTATAAATATGCACTTGTGTAAAGAAGCGAGGTTAGGCTTTTTGTGAAAGAAGAATTAAGGTGAAGCTAAGGCTATTTTGTAAAAGAAGGTTTAGTCCCAGTTGTGTGCGTGGACGACCTTTGCAGCTGTGTGTGCAGAGGGTTTTGTATAGTGATTAGAAGATCTGCAGGTATGTGCGCAGAGGCCTGCAATTGTGTGCGCGGCTTTAAGGACTTGAAAGGATCTGCTGCTGAGTGCGCAGATCAGAACTGTGACTTGTAAAGAAGTTGAATAAAGCGTAGTTCTGTGGACGTAACCCCTACACTGGGGGTGAACCACATTATATCTGGTGTCATGGTTCCTTATGTTATTTCTGTTATGTGTGTTATGCATGATTAACTAGATATATCTCATTAATAAGATCTCTGCTTATATATTTGCTTCGCTATGAATTCCCAGTAAAGGGTTGTGCAAGTCACTGCTTGTTTATTTTATCTGCGAAGTTATATTCATGAATGTCGGAGCTCTGTGTTAAGTGATTATAAGTTATTAAAAGCTAAAGGTACAGTAATATCCCTCTTATGTTTGTAGAAACCTGGTTCTGCGGCACCCCATAGCTGTTTCGGGTGAGACTGCAACCTGTTCGCAGGTTGTTGCCGAAAGGGCCAACACTGTGGGTCTTTTTGTTGGTGCGAAGTAAAGGTTTACAACCCGGGTCTGCCCTATTGCCCAACAAATTGGTTCCATTGCCGGTTGAACTCAGTATCTGCTCAAGAGGGGTTTACGTTGTACCTCGAGGGCTATGTTCTGGATACCCTCTGTGAAGGAAATCGGTGATTGGCTTGATGAGACTTATCTGAAATTCGCTGAGCAAGAGAACAAATATTCGCGTCGTAGTGCAAACGACTTTTTACAAAGGTATGTTTTGATTTTTATGAAATTTTCTTTGCTAGTATCCACATAGAGTTGCACTAGTGGTTGTCTAGATTGATAGAGCGAAGGATGAATTTCCAAGAACGTCAGTTTCCTATTTGGACCCCTGCGAGAATTACTATACTAAAAAGGGTGAACAACAAGATATCTCGTGCTGTTGATTTCTAGACAACGCGAACTCTTGAAGCTTTTGTGACGGAGTTCACCATTGACATGAGTAATTCCTTTAGTGAAGCTGAGCGGTAGTTTTTCAAAGGTCCAAGGGGTAAGTTTTTGAATTCATTTGGCTTAAGAATTAAAATGCTATTAGCTGAAAAAGGTATATTGCTCATTGAATCAGACTGTTAGATTTGGTATTACTAACCTATGTTTGCAAGTGAAAATACCTTCGACGAGCAAAGTGGTTTGCTGCGAAGTGGCAAAAGGTATAAGAGATATTTTGGATCCTATTCCCTAGGTCAGCATACTACGTCGTCTCTTGAAAATCCCACCGATTCTAAACCCAAAGAAACCCCTTCTGTTGGAAACCCTCCGGTCACCCCGCAGCCTAGACCTGTTATCCCTGAGAACCTATCGCAGTTCGAAAGTCACCCTAGCCTGAGCACTCCTATCGCAGGTCAGTCTACCCGAGTAAGTTCCCCCCCACCTGCTCCTAGTCCCCCTCCCTCCACCCCTAGACCTGCAAGGGCCCACATACATGATGACATTAAGCTCCCTGTTTTCAAAGGAACTGGATCAGAGGATCCAGAGCAGTTCTGGTTTTATGCGAAGCAGTCTGGAATGCTAAGAACATTACAGATCAAGATGTCTGAAGGGCACAGCTCGTTACTTCTTCTAGGGATCGAGCTTTGACCTGGTTCATGAAATTCTCCAATACTCAGAGTCATGCCTTAGATGATATTAAAGAAGCAATAATCAAAGAGTTTAAGAAACCGAAATCAGATTCGCAGTGTATCACTGAATTGAAAGAGATTCAGCAGAGGAACGGTGAGTCGGCATGGGACTTTGACTAGAGATTCAAAGTTTTGCTCGACCAGGTCAGTTTCACCATTGGACCTGCACAGCACAAGGAATGGTTCATTGCAGCGCTGCTACCACATATTAGAACTCCGCTCATGCAACAGAAGGTTGCTGATCAGCAAGAGGCCTTGGAAATCGCAATGAAGCTTGAAACTGCTCCTATCGAGGATAATTATGGTATCGCTCAAATCCAAGCATAGTTAGCAGCGATGGCTTTGGAGCTGCGCGACATGAAGAAAGGCAAAACCGGTCGAGAAGAGGTTTGGTGTACACAATGTCGGACAGAAGGTCACGACAAGGAACGATGTCCTGTGGTCAAAAATTACCTGAATACTGGTGCACCAAACCCATTCAACCCTACTATTCTATACTGTGAAATTTGTCGAAAAACTGGCCAGCATCGACCTGAGAATTGCTATCTGCTACAGAGGTATGTGCAAGTCCCCAAGAACCCCTACTGCAAGTTCTGTAAGTCCGTAGGACATAATGAAGATGAGTGTCGCAGTTATGACCTGATGAAAGAATGCACCTATGATGCCTATCAGGTACAGAATGAAGGACAGAGCAATGATGTCTATGGCTACCGCGGTGGTGCATCCGGTAGAGGTGCTTTTGGAGGTCGTGGCCGTGGTGGTCTGGCTGGCAGAGGCCATGGCTAGGTGGTGTGTTATAACTGCAACCAAGCTAGGCATCTGGCTCACGACTGTCGGAACCCGACTATGACATGTCAGTATTGCTGAGCCGTAGATCATGTGATCGAGCAGTGCCCGCAGTTGATAGCTAAGATTCAGGAAAGAAATAGTGGACCTACTCAGAATCTTCAGCTGATTTCTGTCAAACAAAGACTTTCCCCAGCAATTAATGTTGTTACACGGAGTGGAGCTACGACGCATATACAGAACCTGGAGAAACCGCCTGCTGTGACTTGGGTTCGTAAGGCCCCAGAGAAAGTCCCAACATTTGATCTCGAAAGAGAAAAAGAGACATTCATGAACGCCAAAAGAGATTTTGCTGATCTGAGCACAGCCACAGCACCCGCGCAACCATGTCAGCAGTAGTCGCAGTCGCCAGAAGCTTCGATGGGTAAAACAGGTACAATGTCTTCCTTTTTACAAGGCTGTATGAAACTCTTAAGGAATCAAAATGCTTTAGAGGAATTGCAAAAAGTGATTGCTTCTTGTGAACCTCAGAAAAGTACTGGTAGGGACAAAACCCTTAATAGAATCAGAAGAACTGGGAGAGAAATGAGATTGAATGCTCAGATAGGAGAGTATGACATGATTGATGTCATTTTGGATTTAGGATCAGAAGTTAATGTCCTAACCAAATAGACCTGGGAATAAATGGGAAAACCTGTTCTGGAATGGTCCCCCATACAGTTAAGGTTAGCCAATCAGCAGAAGATTGTGCCCCTAAAAAGATTCCCTAGTGTCCAAGTAGATATTGATGGAGTTTGTACTACAGCAGACTTTGAAGTTATTGAGCTCATCGACAACAGCAACCCCTATCTAGCCCTGGTCGGTATTGAGTGGGAAATGGAAAATGCTGCAGTCATTAACCTCAAGAAGAGATAGATGACCTTTGAAGGGAAGGGTTTGAGAGTTATAATACCATTGGATCCTTCTCAAGGAGAAAGGCATACAGAACCACTCAAAAATGAAGATCGGGATGTGTTGGACCAGATCTATAACATCACCACGAAGGAAGAAGATTATGAGGATCCTCTTGCAAACGGTTGAGAGTCGGGTAGCTCCTGCATGACGGACTCTGAGGATGACCTAGAAAGTTGGCAGAATTGATTGTATGAGCTACAGGGACATAGATGTGCCAGAGTTACTAAGTCCCTCAGAAAGCTTAGTTCACAAACAAGAGCCTTACCCATTTGTGAAGGTTCGACAGACCCAGAAGAACTTATTGTGCCGGATTTACCGAAACTGGTGACTCTGGAGTCAGCAGTTGGAACCACCACAGCTAAAGGGTGGAATGGCCGAAAAAAGTACATTCCTAGTTGGGAAGCTTGTCAGAAATTCCTTCACCTGAGATTTGGGGTCATCTCCAGACAAGACGCAGCCGGAACAAGGGGTAGAGGACCCCGCAGGAATACTTGGAACACTGTTACGAAGCATGGAAACATGTATCTTGTACAGATTGGGTTCATAAGGTTATACATATCCGGGTACCCGTAGAAGCGAACCGGTATATGGAGGGTGGGCTTTGGCATGCTACTATGATTCATGACAAAGCAATAGCCCAGTACCGACTTAGTTGGGTGACACAACAAGTGAAAGGATCGAAGCTCACCGATTGGTCGCAGCCTCTACCAAGGTATGACGAAGAAGGTTCTTATTGTGATGCAGCTGCAGTACCGGTTGTGCCGCAGCCCAAAAGCCAACCATTGTAACTCTGCCAACTTGGCGGCGCCAGTACTTTAATGGTCTTAAATGCCTGTCCTAGTGATATCCACCGAAATCTAGCGCCGTGGAAATCGGATCTCTATCAGATTTTCTACCTTCAATGCACATTTATGACCGATGTGGTCGTTGGATTGCATAAAAAGTCACCTGAGCATGGGGAAAGTGCATTCCGTATTTTCTTGTGTTTTCTGATTAAGCCCATGTCCGCTGAGCAAGAACTTCAGGACTTATTGAGAGAATTTGAACAGACGGGTCTGCAGCACATTTTCGCCTGCCCACCTCGCCCTGCAACCCATGAAGAGACTCTCCCAACACCGATTCCACCAATGCAAATGTGGTCTGCCAGGAAACAGTTCAAGCCAGAAGTTCATTCTAAGCGAAACGAAGATCGACACAAACAATCCGAGCAAACATCGGAGGATCCTGGAATGGACCCGGCTGGTTCAGTAGAAATCACAAGTGACACAGAGGAGAATATTGCCCCACGGTGACCACCATATATCCCGCCTCTTCGACCAGGAGTTATACCACCTCAGCGAAACAAGAAGTTCACAATAAGCACCCCTTCACTTCCACTGGGTGTGCAGCTGGTTGGGACCATGACAGGAAAGATAGACCGGCTTAAGTATGCCGACCATGATACAAGCAATCGTGACAAGTTTCCACAGTTTGCACCAGGAACGTATTTGCACTTTGTCAAGTACGATGAGACCGGGGCGACATTATTAGAAGTCAAATGGTGGGCTGCCATCTTGGATCAAGCGGGTCTATTGAAGATGCTCGATGTTCCCCATTTCGGTCGCAGCCCACAGGTGACCGTAGTAGTCAAGCAACTGTTAGCCCTAGTTCATGACGTCCACCTATGGATAGGAGATAAGAAAATTCCTATCAATGGTGCGCTCATTCAAAGGATCACTGGCTTACCAATAGCAGGGCCTGACCCGGCGACAGAGTTCCCCTCAAAGCATGAGGATACGAAGCTTGCACAAACCATGAAGGAACGCTTCGGCCTTAGGAAGGGAAAACATGGGTGTCACACTTCTGTGATTCAGGAACATCACATTCAATTCACAGCTGATCTCTTAGCATGCAAAGTCATACGAAAGTGTAGACGAACTGAAGTACCTGCCCCTGTTATCAGAATCGCTATAAAATGCGCCGAAGGTTACAGCTACAACTAGGCAACGTATGTTGCGAGGGAGTTCCTGGAAGACGCTCACGACGCGCACGAGAAAGGTATGCCCTTTCATTACTCATGGTTACTCGTCCTCATTGCACTAGTAGGGTGGCAAGAACCTATAGAGGCACAGTTTCCTGATGCACCAGAACACATGACTGGCGCAGCCAAGTACGCATCACTGTGGGTTTCACAAGATAAAGTACATCAACAGATGACAAATTATGTATTTGCCTTTTATATGATGAATATCCAGTATGATATCGCAAAAACCCCATGGCTCAGTAATGAGCTATTCTCTCAATACGACGACATAGCCACCTTCAGCGTCGACATGCATTATACTTTCATCCAGGCTCGCGAAGATCAAAAGCATTAATGGTTCAAACTACCATATGTAGTCACTGAGGGTGATATCTGGGCAGTAGTTCAGCACTGGCCGGCTGATTGGTTGAAAGATGTAGGAAAGAAACCTCATATTCCAGTTCCCATAGTTACCAATATGGGCACAGGCCCTAGTCACACACATCAGCAAGTTCCCCTGGAAGACAGTGACGAACAGACTGAGTTGCAGCAGCATGATAGAAACCAGGGTGGAGAAGTCGAAACCGACGAAGAAGAAGGATAGGACTCGGTCAAAACTACGCCAGATCCTAATAGGCAAGAGAAGCACAAGACATCAGAAGTAGAGGAAGTGAACAAACCGCAGCACCGAAAGAAGACAAAGGTGTCCAAGGATAAGAATGTCGATGATACACCTAGCTTGACAAGCGAAGAGATTGATGTGGCTTTGTCGAAGACCACAGAAGTCCTTACTATGAAATGATCATAATTTGCCGATGTGCATTTGGATGCTATCAGTGGTGTCGCACAACACATATCAGAATTGAAGGACTTAGCAGCACAGTCGGTGACTGCCACTGTAACCAGCAGTACCCCGGTAAGCGTGTAGCCCGACCTAAGGCAATGGCCAGCTCAAGAAAACAAGGGCCAAGTATCCACCGCTTCCCTCATCATAACTGATGCAGCATCCCACGCAGAGATGAGCGTGACAGTAAGAATTGATTACACCAAAAAGTCCATGTTAGAACTACATCTCTGCCAGTCAGCTATCGCAAAGGAAATCCAGGCCCGAGACCAGTATTCACAAAAACAGCTGGACGATACCAGGAAGCAGAATGACAGCCTCGCAGCGCAGCTGGACGATACCAGGAAGCAGAATGACAGCCTCGCAGCGTAGCTGGAGGCAGCGGAGCAGAGAAAGAGGAATGCAGAATGCAAATGGATTACACTGGTCCGAGTTTTAGATGAAGCATGTCGAAGTCTTCCTGACTTTGATATACAACCAGTGGAGGAGCCTGAACAAAGATTAGGCAGGCTGAAAGACTATGCACAGCAGTCTCACAATGAAATTAAGAAACTTAAAGCGGAACATGAGGCTTGGATTGCGGAGCTCCAACTCCGTATCCCTCCGGAAACTCCACCTGAGGTTAAAGAACAGCATCGCGCGGACATCTAGGCGTCGGTAGAAAAAATTTCAGATCTTGTGGGCAGCGCAGCAAAGTTGCTTGGAGATAGTGTCGAGGCTTGGACAACCCTTCAGGAACATCCGGAGATAGGACAGCTGCAAGACACCATCAAACAGCAACAGGCAGAACTGGATACAGTAAAATCAGAAATCAGAACCTTGCCCTCTATGGAGAAAATGTTGAATGTAAAGCGCAGCAAGGAACTCCAGCAGGAAATAGAGTCATGCAGGGTGAAAGTAACACAATTGGAAAGCTCTATACAGCCACTTGTCAGTGAGGCTTTGGAACTAAGTACTGTTGTGGATAGCCAGTTCAAAATTTTAAAGGAATACGATGCATTCACACAGGAAAAAGCCAATGAAGTATCATCCACAGTACTACAGGAGTTTGTGGAAAAGGAGAAAGCAGTTTATGACATCATGCGCAGTCTAAATACTCAGTTCGCCACCCTCGCAGCGAAGCTCCATCCGCCGGAAGGTTAGCAGAGTGTCCCGGGACGGGCCACTAGTGAGTCTTAGGGGCTTGTTGGGGTGTGCACTTTAAAGGTCTCTAGTTTTGGTAACTCTGCAGTTTTTGTAAGTTGTAAGCGGAGTTACAGTTCAAAATAGTCTTAGGGGTGTCGGGGTTAAGATAAAGTTTTCTTATTGTAATAAACCCATGGTTTATGTCTAGGGTTTAGGGTTGGGGTGCCCATGGTTTAAGACCATGGTTTTTGTAACAATGCGCTGTATAAATATGCGCTTGTGTAAAGAAGCGAGGTTAGCCTTTTTGTGAAAGAAGAATTAAGGCGAAGCTAAGGCTATTTTGTAAAAGAAGGTTTAGTCCCAGCTGTGTGCGTGGACGACCTCTGCAGCTGTGTGCGCAGAGGTTTTTGTATAGTGATTAGAAGATCTCCAGCTATGTGCGTAGAGGCCTGCAGCTATGTGCGTGGCTTTAAGGACTTGAAAGGATCTACTGCTGAGTGCACAAATCAGAACTGTGACTTGTAAAGAAGTTGAATAAAGCGCAGTTCTGTGGATGTAACCCCTACACTGGGGATGAACCACGTTATATCTAGTGTCGTGGTTCCTTGTGTTATTTCTGTTATGTTTGTTATGCATGATTAACTAGATATATTTGATTAATAAGATCTTTGCTTATATATTTGCTTCGCTGTGAATTCCCAGTAAAGGGTTGTGCAAGTCACTGCTTGTTTATTTTATCTGCGAAGTTATATTCATGAATGTCAGAGCTCTGTGTTAAGTTATTATAAGTTATTAAAAGCTAAAGGTACAGTAATATCCCTCCTCTGCTTGCAAAAATCTGATTTTGCGGCACCCCATAGTTGTTTCGGGTGAGACTGCAACCTGTTCGCAGGTTGTTGCCGAAAGGGCCAACACTGTGGGTCTTTTTGTTGGTGCGAAGTAAAGGTTTACAACCTGGGTCTACCCTATTTCCCAACAGTGCACACTTCCTTATACAAGCCACATATCCCTCGACCCTCGAAATAGCATGTTTAAAGTTTCTTAAACAGTAAGGGTCCCTATTCTGTAATGATAAAGGAGCAGCCTACCATCTATGCTTATTGCCTTCTAAAGTTGATTGTTGCTACATGGTAATTTGGCCAACACACTTGGAGATGAACATTTCTTGAAGTTCAACTATCTGTTGGGTCTTGATGGAAGATGTAATCCTTTGTTGCTGTAGAGCAAGGAGAAGGCGAGGGGATTGAGGCTCACTTAGAACCCAAAGATTAGTGTTGGCCTCATTGTGAGAGTAGGTCTAGAAAGATCTTTTCCACTGCACATGATTGCTGACAAAGGAGGAAAAAGCTCTTAGGTGAACATCTCCAAGGTAAGGGGTAGGGTTCGAATGGTGGTCCAAGGGACAAGCCATTTCATGTAGGTAAAGTTCACAGAGCAGGTTCTTCTCAATGAAATTGCTTTCCATAAAAGTTTCTAGAAACTAGGCTGAGGTTTTCATTTCATAAGGTCTCCCCTCCTTTACTGCTTTCAATTTAAACCAAATAAATTGTTCAAAAAAAATACAGGGTAATAAGGATATGGCTCTCTGGTGTTGAACAATTCTTGGGAAAGAGTATACAACTGGTCGTTCTCCACTTGCATAGATTTGAACTTTTTCATCTCCTTCAATTCTTTATGTATCTCTTCCCATCGTAATTTCTGGAACATTAATTCTTCTGCCCATTTCTCCCTCAGTTCTCTGATAGTCTTTTCATGATCAATGAGGGGGATCATTCCTTCTTTATACTTATCCACCCGCCTCTTCCATTTCTTCACTTCCATTTTTAACAGTGAGAATTCTTTGATTAGCCCATGGACTCTTTCATCTCCTACATTTTCCTCATCATCAGAGTCCATATTGATAGAGTTCTAGGAAAATTGAGTGTATACCTTGCCATCCGATGTTTCATCTTGAACATTCTACACTGGGAGTGTAACAACTTCTTCTATCAAGGTTTCAATAGTCTCTCCCTACATAGGCACTTCTACAACAACTCTTGGAGATGTTGGTTCTTGTGTAACAACATCTTCTTTTATTAAGGTTTTAGCAGTCTCTGCCTACATAATCACTTCTACAACCACTCTTGAGGATGTTGGTTCTTGTGTAACAACATCTTCCTTTTGAAGCTCCCCTTCTTCAACTTTAGCCTGTGTGGTTACTTCTGCCATTGATTTTGAGGATGTTGGTTCTTGTGTGACAACATCCTTTTCTTGAAATTCTCCTTCAGCAACTTTAGCATTCAATTGTGAAGAGGTTGGTTCTTGTGTGACAACTTCTTCCTAAATTTCAATTTCCACATCTTCCTGAGTCTTAGCTACAGCTACTTGGATTTCAGCCATGGCTTTGACAAGGGGCTACAAGACTACTGTTTCTTGTTTATCAGCATCATGTCCCCCCATTTCTTCATGCTGCTAGAATTTCTATCTTTTTCTTATATACCTCCTTCCAATTTTCCAGTTCTTTCTGAAGAAATTGCACTTCTTCCTTCAGTAACCCATTTTCGTACAAGAGCCCCTCAAGATGAGGTTCTTCTTCAATAGGCTCCTATGGAGCATTGTTTGTCCTCAGTCTCAAAAAGGGAAATTCAATGTTTTCTTCAATATCTGCCCACTTTTCTCACGCTACTTAGTTGTTGTGACTGACCTCATTCTCCTTCTCCTCACTGGTCGAGATGCTTGTTCTTCTCTTGACCTTCTTCTCTTCCTTCAAGGTACAAGGTTTTCCAACCTTGCAGTAGATGTGGAGGGAATATTTCCTGTTTCAGCATCCTCTCTTTCTTTTACCATCTCTATTTCTTCTTCTATTAAAGTTCCCCTCCATTTAGGGGAAGGAATCGATGGATAGGACTTCTGTATTCTCTTATGTAACCATAGCTCCCACGGCTTCAGGTTCAGCTGCTGGAGCTCCCAAACTCTCTATCTCTTCTATAGGGTTTGCCACTACTACATCTTCTTCCGATTCTTCCCATTCTTCTGATCATATCTCAACTTCCCCCCCAACTAAATTGGAGGGACTCCAGTCCTCCTGCTCTTCCTCCAATTGGACATTCAACAGAATTGTAGGTGCCCTTACTTCTCTGATGGGAATCTCAGGTAAAGGTATAGGTCCCTGGGCTATCTGAGGTTGGCCAGTAAATTGATCCCATGTTTGATTTCTCTAAGCTAGGGCCCTTAAGATTAAAATTTTAATGAGGCCATCATGGGTAAGGGAAGAATATGGGTGGTTAGCTACTCTAAAAAATCCTGCCATGTGATGCAGGTCTTTAAATAGAAAAATGGAACGTTAAGTATATTTTTGTTACGTAAATGAGACAATAGTGGGAACTAAGAATAATAGGCATTCCGGTACCTACCTTCACAGGTGATATACTTCTTGAGGAAGATGACCACTTGGTCCCACGGGTGAGGCAATGACTGTAATTCTATCCCCCATCCTGATGGACACAATTCTTCACCTGCCACCAAAAATTCTTGTATTGCAGTGACATTGGGAGTTCTTCTTCCAAACCAAGCTCTTCCTACTTACGGGAGCCCAGTAACCTTATCTACAATCACGTCAGAAACTTCTATCCGCAAACCTCTAACCTCTGAGTAGGTTTCTATAAGGTTTAAGGAAAATTGCAAAGCATTCTCATGATGAAAACCATTAAGACATTGGAAAAACTCAATCCAGCCCGCGGCTTCAAAGATAGAGAAAACTTCGACATTCTTTCACAGTTCCTACATGTTTGGAGGTTCATGCCGGGCTGGGATACCCATGTTATATTTCTTTCTAAATTCTAGTATCAGGTTAGCAAATTGCAGGATCCAACAATGGAGATTTCAGTGCAGGACATGCACGAATAGCGGAGGTTGAAGTTGGAAAATTTGGAAAGTTAAGCATAGAATCATTGGTAATATTTTGCCCCAAATTAGGAAAGGGTGGTGGTTGTGAAATAAATTTGAGGAACCATTAGATGCTGGCAATGGATAGTTAACGAAGTAGGGGGGTAATGATAGATATAAAAGGTAGGTATGATTAACTCTATCAAATATGCTTAATGCTTAGTCATGTAAATAACCAGAACCATAACTTCTCAGAGTAATACATCATATCAATGCGGCCTTCAAATTTAAATATTATTGCGTGCGTGCTACCATGATCCTTCTCCTGTCAAACCAAAATTTGTCTTGTCGATCCTGAAGGAATAATAATTAAAGCTATGAAGTGATCCTGAATCAACAAAATCATGGGCTTTGAAAATTCTGGACAAATTTGAAGGAGTTGCAACCCAACTATGGACAAATCTGGAGGAGTTGCAGCCACAAGCCATACGGAAAGTTAGCCAAATTAGCGGAGTTGCAGACACTAAAAAGAGTAAAAGTAGGTAAAATTTTAACGGAGTCGCGGCTACTATAACGAAAAAATGGCCGACACTTTACGGTGTTGCAGCTATGAAATGGGAAAATAGTCAGGGTTTTACGGTGTTATAGCTGCGACGAGACAAAAAAATAGGAAGGGTTTTACGGTGTTGCAGCTGCGACGGGACAAAAAAATAGGCAAGGTTTAACAGTGTTGCAACTGCGGAAGGACATAAAAATAGGAAAGTTTTTACGGTGTTGCAGCTGCGACGGGACGGAAAAATACGCAAGGTTTAACAGTGTTGCAGCTACGACATGACAAAAAAATGGGCAAATTTTGCAAAGTTGAAGCTGCGTTGAGCTGTTCATCATTCCAATTTTCTTTTGTAAGGAGCTCTTCTAGAAAACAGAAAATTATGTAGGGGCTCATGGCTGTCAAGCCTAGTCATAACCATTACTCCTTGAATAAATTCCTGCATAGATTCTTAAAAAAAACAATCAAGTGTAAAGGGAAAAAAAACTGGAAAAGGAACTAAGCATTAGTTTATTTATGTACAAGAATTTTGTGTGGGAATTGCAGCGACTTTCTAAAGATTAATAGGGGTAGAGGAAGATTCCTACCCTTTCTCCAACTAGTATCTTGGATTAGCTGCAATCTTTGAAACAAACACATCCCTCAAAATTGGCTTATGATACAGTCGCAGCCTGTGACCGTTAGAGAATAATGGTGCACAATTCTCATCGATGGTGACCAGGCTTACTGTACCGTTGTCGAATACACTGTCTATTAGATATGGACCTAATCAGATTATGCATATCTTACCTTTAAATTACCTTTTGAATCTTGAATCATATAATAGCGCTCAGTCTCCCTCACAGAAGACTCGCTTCTAGATGAACTTATCATGCCAATTGGATCTTTGTTGCTGAATTAATGTTGTCTGATCCACAAAAGCTTTGTATTTTTCCTCAAGTTCATTCAATTGATTCAATCTACTCCTCTGGGCTTCAGTTACATCTAAGTTTACTTCCATGGCTATCTTCAAGGTTTTGATTTCGAATTCAATGGGAAAGGCACTGCTTTTACCACACACCAAGTCATAAGGGGGAAAACCTGTAGTATTGCGCCATATAGTACGATATGCCCACAGTGCTTCCAGAAGTCTATCAGCCTAGTCTCTGTGATGGATCCTGACTATTTTGGTGAGGATAGATTCGATAACTTTATTGGTACTTTCCGCCTGGAAATTGGCCTGGGGATGGTAAGGTGAAGTTATCCTATGTTGAATATGGTACTTCTGTAGCAAATATTCAAATTTGTGTGACACAAATTGTGGTCCTCCATCTATGATTACTTCCTTGGGTATCCCAAAATGAGTGAATATTTCTCCATACAGGAAATCTATTACATCCTGGTCATTGGACTTCGCCAAAGCCACAGCTTATACCCATTTTGTCATGTAGTTGGTGCAAACTAAAATGTAGGCTTTCTGTTTTGAATGAGGATTGATAAGCCCAACAAAATCTAAGTCCCATCTGTCAAAGGGTTCCACCACCAATTGTGGTAGAAGAGGCATTTCATCCAATTTATTCAGTTGGCCCATTCTTTAACAGCTATCACAAGACTGGACATATTTCTTGGCATCCCTAAAAACTGTTGGCCAATAATAACCCATTCTCAGCACCTTATTCATCTTACTGACCTAAAAATGATCCAATGGTAGTGTTAGAGGCATCTAAAGAAATATGGAAGGTTAGATCCCAATTGGTTTGTTATACCCAAATCTTGTCACCATGATGTGATAATACCTTTAACTTCCATGTTTTCCCTTAATCCCAGCACTTAGAGTGGAAACCTATTCTATTTGTCAATTCTACATGAAAAAACTCAGCACTGCGCTTTACCTATGGCCCATGAGTGGTACCATGCTCGCACCGCCTGTATCATGTTTTCCATAATTGGTGCCATCGCATATGGTCTTTTGTCCATAAGCATTTCTCATCTAAACTGCTCTGTCATAACAGAAGAAAAGTGGTACCCTAGGTAAAATGGGAAAAAAGATAAGTTTCTCAAGGCTTATAGATCATGAGCCTCGTGTCCTCCCTTATCCCTATCATTGTGGTTCAGTTGAGCTCAATATCCCCCATCATAGGATCTTAGAGCCACCTCATCCACAAATATCTCAACTATTCCTATCCATTAGGATTTATAAAGACAAGCTCATGTCCATAGTTGAGGGGGAGAACTATAGAGGTATTGTTATGTTGTTTGTTTTACCACTTATCCCAATCCATTGGAGAGCATAGAGAGCAAAGTTGGAGCTTATAGGAATGAAGTGTTTGTTTCATGGAGATGCCTGTCAACACTATGGAAATGGTTGTAAGCTTCTCCATACATTTTTAATGCAAAGCTGATTTCCCTCCCACATTACTGTTGTTTTGATTTCACATGTACATGTTGTTAGATTCCTTAGTCACTAACATGGATAACTAGATGATTTTCTGGTAGCTTTGATGTGTTTGAATGTTTGATCTGTTTACAGGTACACAGTTCACTATCAAAGCAGCATTCCAGGTGTCTACAACATCTAGGGAAGGTCTTCATCATTTTTCATTCACTCATTTGTTCTGAATCTGAACCATTCAGACCAGAGGAACAACTTTTGTCCACAGGAGGTGAAATATTCCTGGTTACAAATCTGGTGACTTCGCTGGGGAATAGTGAAAATCTCAGTTGATCTGATCTTCCTCAATTCTTGAACTGTTGTCCGAATCCAAGATCCATATCCAACTCTCTTCAGTCAGATCTACCATTTGACTCAGTGAATTTTGGTTTGAAACTTTCATATCTGCTCAGATCTTAATTATTTCGACTTTTTATGCTATTTTTTACTATCAATCCATCAATTTTTTCCTTGATCTGGTCAATTTCTGACTTGATATTTTGTTCTCCTTTGTGTTTTGGATCTATGCAAGGAACCGCACATGTCCTATAAGTGAGGAGCGATGCCACCGCTTGAGTCCAGTTAGCAATACGCGGTGTCACCACCTGAATCCAGTGAGCAAGGAGCGGTTTTTCCTCAAAACCGTCTGTCAGCAACTTCATCTGCGCGATGCCAGGTAGACTCTGTTCTAGACTTTGTATTTTGATTTTTGTTTGTTTTTGGCTTACTTTTTGATGAAAATGAAGTGTATTTTTGAAAAACAATGCACCCTCACGGCCGAGAGGGGCCATGAATTGTGTATTCTGCAGTCACTTTGATTGTTATATTCCCTTTGCATTCAAAGAGAGTTTATGTTTCTTGCATTGGATTTTGCATTATTTTCTTTTCTTGAAACCTCTTGCTCTTTTCTGTAGATATTATTCATTGGAATTGGAAATATTCATTTCATTTTCATGTGTAGGTTTTGGTTTGTTTTGGACTTGGAATGCATGAGTGATCCATGTTGTTTTGAGTCTTTTTTTGCTTGGGGTGATTATTGTTTCCTTTTGCATGCTGATTTTTTTCAGTGCTTGGTAGGAAAGATTGGTTCTTCGTTTCCTTGTCTGTTTCAAAGAAAATTTTTAGTTTTCCCTCTCTTTTGCTTTATTCGCAAGTTTGTTGAACGATTTTCTTCTTGTTTTGTGCATGATTGTTTGAAATTCTAGATCTTACTTTCATTGAGAAGAAATATATGTTTTTAGCTTTGTGTGCATTAGAGTTAGTTTTGTTTGGAAACGTTAGTGAAATCATCTTTCCATCAAGTTTTTATTCATCTTTTTCAAGCATGAAAAGATAGGAAACATTTCTGGTTTATTTATTTTTGATGTTCTCTAGATCTCTTTTTTATTTGCTTTGAATATTGTTTGGGGTGCATTGATATTTCACTTTTCATTTGAAAAGATAGAATCGCATTTGCATTTGGGCGTGCATTTTTTGGAAGAAAAGTAAATCTCTCTCCCTCTCTTAGGTAGAATTTCATTGAAGAGGAAAACTTGCATTATCATATAGATCAATGTGCATCTTCTTTAAATTCAATTTTTCACTCCATGGTTCCACCTAAACGCACAAGATAAAATTAACGGTAGTACTAGGTTAAAACTTTTAGCAATTTGAGTGATAAGTTAGAGACATGTTCGGGCATCGTTAAGCATAGGAGTTGTCATTACACGTCTGCATTACATACCAGGACTCACGCGGTTCTTCCACATATCATTCGTATATCGAACGTCCTTTCATGTACCCTTGAGGTATATAAAAAGGTACTTCATGTACTTGATTGTATATAGGAAGGCCCCTTGTGAATGGTTATGTATTAGATAGCACTACTACTGATTTGAGGTCCCACATACCTTGCGTATATCAGGAGACCCTTTTAGGAATCCTCAGACCAACTGAGTTAACCTTTTTGGCCGTCTTGGCTTTTTAGGCAAAGCTTGTAAAGTATTTATAATCCTATGATATTACTGACTCTTATCCACTCCTTTCACATGTTTTCCTGTTGCTTTTAGTTTGAGTAGTACTTGCTTGTGTGTGGTAGTTAGGAGGTTTTTAGAGAGTTTAGAGATGGCATCCCAATCTAGGACTACTACTCAAGAGGTCCCTTTCCAAGGTGTACCTTTTGTATTCCCTCCAAGTGAAGGTATTGGTCCTCCCTTTATCGCCACTTTAAATCTTCCTAGATTAACTATAGGATTACCGGTCTGGCTATTTAATCTAGTAATTCCTGTTACACCTAATGTCTCAAATGTCACCTCTCCTTCGGGAGAGGATCGACCTCAACCTAATCCCTCTCCTTCTTCATTGGTTGTTGCTTCATCCCTTTCTTCTTCTTCGCTTGACCAAAGCTCTATGGTTAGTAGTTATGTGGATAAGAAGAAGAAGAAATGGAAGGGTAAAAAGAAGAAGGATAAGAAAAAGAAAAAGCAGCAACTATCTGCTCTTGATGGTGCCCATTCTAAGAGAACGCCTGGAAAACCCAAGTTCCCTTGTAAGCTTTGCAAGGGAGGGCACCTTCTTAAGGAGTGTCCTAGTCTCTCCCATGTACAAGAAGAGTGGTCTAAAAGGTCCAAACTATCTTGTCATCAACCTCTGATCATCATGTTGACAATACTCCCTCAACCAGTGACCCGTTGCTTAAAGGTTGTAAGGGTAAATTCTTGAATCCTTGTTTGATTTGCAAGGCTATGCATCGTACTTTTCTTTTTCCAAGCATGGATGAAGCTTCACATTGGTTGGAAAATATTACTGATCATCAACAGGTGATTCCAAAAAGTGATAGTAAGTTATCCCTTGATTCCTCACTAGTTGACCAAGTTATCAATTCAGTTTCATTTATAATTGGTCCCACTCTTCCTTCGGAGAGTGAAGTGGTCGAGTTGATGTCATCTCCACCCGATCCCAATCTTTCATCAGAGAGTGTTAAGACTGAAGTAGTCACTTTGACCAAATCTTCATCTTGTTCTTCTCTTACAGTAGAGAATGAACCAAAACCTGTTGAAGTTTTTATGCTTCGTTCTGATTGTTCTCGACAAGAGGAAATTTTGTCTGTTTCAACAGAACCCTCTCTGAGTAGTGAGGTTATTTCCTTTGACTGGAGTAACCTAACGGAGTCTTGTCTTCATTCGAGTGTTCCTTTCCAAATAGTTGTGAATGTTACTGCTATGTGGATACTTCGCACTATTGTTGACGAAGGGGCTTTTGTTAGTATTATATCCTCAACTACTTGACAAGATTTAGGTTCTCCTCAGCTTGTGCCTACCACCGATCAGATATTGGCTTTTAATCGAAGACCTACTGCACCTTTAGGGACCCTTCCTTATTTACCCATTACATTAGGAGGGGAAAATGTCTTCATTGATGTTATGGTAGTCCAATGTCCTTTTGATTTCAATCTGCTCCTTGGACATGATTATGTTTATGCCATGAAGGCTATTGTGTACACACTCTTTAGATTTATGCATTTTCCCCATGATGGGAATATTGTGACCATTGATCAGCTTTCTTTTGTTACACCTAACCATTGCATTACTCCTAGTAATCAGACTGTCCTAAATGTGCTGCATGTTCTTGTGGCTCTTTCCCCTTCTAGTTAGCTTCTTTCCATCATAGGTAAAATGGGGTGGCATGGATATAATCTATGGACATCATAATGGAGCTAAGCTGCTAGCTTTTATGAAATGGGGGAAACCTACCAACCTCTAGATATCATGTTGGGTAGGAGTAGGTTTGAGCAAGGTTCCCATTTTGTGTCAAGCTTGTTAAAAATGAAACAGATGCCTATGATCAAAGTTCCCATTTTATTTCAAGCTCGTTAAAAAATGAAGTAGGTCTCCTCAAGAATAGTTTACCTTTTGGTTTCAAGCTTGCATAAAAATTAAATCATTCATGAGCAAGGTTCCCATTCTATTTCAAGCTCATTAAAAAATGAAGTAGGTATCCTCAAGCATAGTTTACCTTTTGGTTTCAAGCTTGCATAAAAATGAAATCATTCTTGAGCATAGTTCATTTTTTATTTCAAGCTCGTTAAAAAATGAAGTAGGTTTCCTTAAGCATAGTTTACCTTTTGGTTTCAAGCTTTCATAAAAATGAAACCATGTTCCAAGCATAGTTACCTTATGTTTCAAGCTTATGTAAAAATGAAACAGATCCCCTTCCCTTGAGTCGAGTCTTCCCTTTAGTGTTAGAACTTGAACTTTCTTTTCACCTGCCTAATTCTCATTCTTCCTACCCCCCTAGTGAACATTTTCACATTAGTAACCAGGTTTTTTAGGTTGGGTATGGAAGAAGAATCGTCAGACGAAACGAATATTGGGGGGCATGTGGAGCCCCTAGAAACCATGCTAGGGGTAAGCTTCGCTAGAAATCATGCTGGGGGCAAGATTCCAACCTCTGTATATCATGTTAATGGGATTTGTTCAAGCATAGTTTACCCATTGGTTTCAATCTTGCATAAAAATGAAACCAATCCTTGAGCATTCTTTCAACTGATCTTCGAGCTTGTTAAAAACATTAAGATGGTGTTCAGCTTACTTTTCATTTTTCGTGCTATGGTTAAAACATGAAAAGTGGTTTGAGCTTAGTTTATTACTTTTTCATGCTCTGGATTCAAACATGAAAAAGGTTAATGGATTCTTCTTTAAACTCTTTTCGGGCTCCTTAAATATGAAAAGATTGTCGAGCGATCTTGTCTTCTTCACGCTCGTTAAAATATTTGAAGAGTCGTCTCTCTGATGGTAGGTTATCTCGTTTTCGGTTTAGATAGACTATTTACGAAAAAGGAACACTCTATCCAATCATGATTGGAAGAGTTCCCTAAGGTATTAGTTCACACTTTTTCATGCCTTAGGGACTAAATCATACAAAAAAGGACCCTTTGGAGTCTTCTTCTGTGGTCGTTCAGACTCTCTAAACATGAATGATACTGAGTTTTCTTTCATTGGACTCGTTAAAATAAACATTGAGAGACCCTCTTTTGAGAACGAACCCCTCCTCTCTCAGGTTCGTAAAACATATGAGTTTGGACTTGTCTTCGGACAAGCTATACCGAATGTTTGTTACCCTCTTTGAACTTGTAAAACTGAAAAGAGGCACTCATCAATCATGATTGGGGAAATGGGAAGGGAATCATTTTGCAAATAAATGGTAGTATTTTGTCGTTAACTTTGAACATGGAACTTGTCTGCATATCATTATATTCAATTGGGTATTCAACTGATGTCTATGACGATCCACTTTCATGATTCATGTCACTCCTTTGAGTCTTTCAAAAGAATGCATTGTCCACTGCCGCATTGTGAGTTTGTCCCATTTAGTCATGTTGCCAAGTCTTGTTTCATGTCACCTGATGTTCAAAGGGAAGTTGAAGAAGTTTACCTCTACAGTCAAAACAATCTCTGTGTCAGTAATTTTGAGTCAGTATTGTGGTTACTATATTCACTATGTTTTGAGTTTTGTGTTGTCAATGTGGGACTCATCATGGCCCTCCTTCAACGAGACTATTCCCATCGACATCAACTCATTATCCAGGAAATAGTCTTAGAAACAAAAACTTAGTACCTTGAGATCTGTATGCCTTAATGACAGATTCTCTCGCTTTCGACATAGGTTCACATCAATGACCTTTGATCAATAGAATCGACTAGGTGTTCGACATCAGGACATCTATTCACGCTCAGTATATTGTCACTAGGGTACCTTGGGAATCATTGACATCAATGGTGATCTCCCTCGCACTTGTTAACGGTTCACGTCATTGGCCGGTAATCAAGTGGTTTCTACCATATTCGACTTCAGATCATTGTAATCACATGGATAGAATTGTACTTTGTGGAAGACGAGACGAAGACCCTAGGTATTTTTTAGTGCTCATTGCTTTCCCCAGGTTGCGATGGATTTTTGTATATCTAGCATGGATCCACATTTGTATGGTCGTGGATATGCTCAAATTTGTGTCTGTATGACATAGATCTATGTTGTACATCTGGTAGCTATGTCCAAGTTTGAGTCCTCTATCACATGCATCTACATTGTATTCTAGTAGCCATGCTTATTTATTCCTCTCATGGATCTGCCTTGTATTGGTCTGCAGCCATGAGTTGGTTACTTATGTCTATAAGTCAAATATATTGATGTACTATAGATGCCTACTGGACAACATTCTCCGATCGAGCTGACATTTTCACCTCGAAGTGACAACTTGTTCTCTCAAAGTTCTTGTTTATCGTATCCCTCTAAGTCTCATGATTTGGGGGGCATTCTGTTATACCCAAATCTTGTCACCACCATGTGATAAGACCTTTAACTTCCATGTTTTCCCTTAATCCCAGCACTTAAAGTGGAAACCTATTATGTTTGTCAATTCTACATGAAAAAACTCAGCACTGTGCTTTACCTGTGGCTCATGAGCGGTACCATGCTTGCACCGCCTGTATCCTCTTTTCCATAAGCGGTGCCACTGCCTATGGTCTTTTGTCCATAAGCGTTTCTCATAAACTGCTCTGTCATAAGAGAAGAAAAGCAGTACCCTAGGTAAAAAGAGAAAAAGAGAAGTTTCTCGAGGCTTCTAGATCATGATCCTCATGTCCTCCCTTATCCTTATCATTGTGGGTCAGTTGAGCTTGAGATCCCCCATCATAGGACCTTAGAGCCACCTCATCCACAAATATCTCAACTATTCCTATCCATTGAGCCTTATAAATACAAGCTCATGTCCATAGTTGAGGGGGAGAACTATAGAGGTATTGTTATGCTATTGGATTGACCACTTAGCCTAAGCCATTGGAGAGCATAGAGAGAAAAGTTGGAGCTTATGGGGATGAAGTGTTTGTTTCATGGAGATTCCTATTAATGCGAAGGCAATGGTTGTAAGCTTCTCCATACATTTTTAATGCAAACATGTACTTCACATTACTGTTGTTTGTATTTCACATGTACATGTTGTTATATTCCTTAGTCAATAACATGGATAAGTAGATGATTTTTTGGTAAATTTGATGTGTTTGCATGTTTGATCTATTTGCAAGTACACAGGTTCACTAGCGAAGCAACATTCCAGGTGTCTACAACATCTAGGGAAGGTCTTCATCCTTTGTCATTCACTCATTTGTTCTGGATCTGAAGCATTCAAACCACAGGAATAGCTTCTGTCCACAGAGGGTGAAATATTCCTGGTTACATGATCCCCCTGAAGATAGGAGCTGTAGACAGCCTATTCTTAAGCTCAGTGAATGTTGTCTTGCATGCATAATTCCAAGCAAACTGTACATCCCTCATCAATAAGGTAAATAAAGGAGAAGCTATTTTGGAAAAAATTTCTATAAATCTTCGATAATACTGAGCATGCCCTAAAAAGCTACCTACCTCTTTCTGTGTTCCAGGAGTGGGTATGTTTTCAATCACCCTAATTTTGGATGGATCTACTTGGATACCATTAGCAGAGATAAAGTGCCCCGACACTACACCTTCACTCATCATCATATGGCACTTTTCAGTGCTCAAAGATAGTTGGGTTTTCCCACATCGTGTTAAGACCTTTTCCAAGTTTTTCAGTGCCTCTTCAAAGTCCCTGCCATAAGGGGTAAAATCGTCCATGAAAATATCCATACTATCATTAACCATTTCAGAAAAAATGCCAATCACAACTCTCTAAAATGTGGCTAGTGCATTGCATAATCCAAAGGGGAGCACCTTGTATGCAAAGGTACCCCAAGGACAGGTGAAGGTGGTTTTATATTGGTCTTCAGGAACAATCTGGATTTGATTGTACCTGCTAAACCCATCTAGAAAGGAGAAGAACTTCTTCCCAGATAGGGTGTCAAGTACCTGATCGATGAAAGGCAGGTGAAAGTGATATTTCTATGTTTCCTTGTTCAACTCTCTATAATCCACACAGACTGTCCATTTTCCATTCTTCTTGGGTACTATCACGAGTGGAGAAACCCACTTGCTGTTTGATATTGGGTATATAAACCCTGCTTCCAAGAGTTTTTTAATCTCTTCCTTCACTATGTCCCTAATATTGGGGTTCATCCTTCATTGTGGCTGGCACACAAGTCGAGAGTCACTTTTGATATAAATGTGGTGGGTGCACAGATTAGAAGGGATACCCTTCATGTCTCTGTACTCCCAGGAGAATGCCCCCTTATGTTTTTTAAGAGAGTGATTAGGCGTTCTTGTTCATCCAGAGTAATATTGGGGTTGATATTTAGGGTTTTTCCTGGTTCTATCTCGATTGGAACACTTTTCGAACTTTTCAACACTAGAACTATGTCACTGTTACTGACTAATGTTTCCTCTGTGATATTTTCTTGTTCTTCTTCACCTAGAGTACTATTTAGGATATGATAAATTTGTTTGTTGACAGAAGTGGGTTCACTGATGAAATTATTGATGGCATCGTCCTCTGTTTTATCCTTAAAAGTCAAGGCCTTCCCTATCATTAACAATGGTTGAATGCCCTCTTCCTCTAGATCCATCCATAATGGAGTTTCAGCTTCTAGACTCGGTCGAGCTAAAGGATAGAGGGTAAGGTTCTTTGTTTTGGTTCCATCTGATATGGCCATAGACCCAGATCAACAGTTGATGCAAGCATCGACTATAGCTAACCATGCCCTTCCCAGGATCAGTGGGTGTCCTCCTAGCTGTGAATTGGGTTGTAAAACCAAGAAGTCAACCAGATATTCCCACAAATCAACTGAGATGATGAGGTCATCCAAGATTCCCTCAGATTTGATGGTGGACCTATCTGCAAGTTCTAGAATGGTAGGAGTTGGCCTGAGATTACTGAGTTGAAGTTTCCTTATAGTTTCTATAGTCATGAAATTAATAGCTATGCCTAAATCTACCAGTACATTTGGTATCTGCATATTCCCAATCTGCATAGTGATGGTGGGATTCCTAAGATTCTCGTATTTGGCCAGGTGGGTTTTTCCCATTATCAGTTCAAATAATTTCCCTATAACATGGATAGTGGGAGTTTCATTGGGATTTCTTCCTAGTTTTCTTGTACACATATCCTCAATAGTTTGGGCATAGATAGGCACATCATGAAGGACCTGCAGCAGTGGAATTTTGACATAGAGTTTTTTCAACTCTCCTAAGAGGTTAAGTTGAGGTTGCTCCACTGCCTTCTATAGTGTTAGTATTTCAGGATATGGAGGTTCCCTAATCAGTTGTGTAGGCTATGTGTCAATAGATGTTTCTTTTCATGTTTCAACTGGTATCTCGGTAGGACTTTCAATGTACTCAATAATGGGGATCACTGCATTGGATAAGTAATGTTGGTTCATCCTTTCTTCAGACGCAAAGGATGGAACATCCTCAATGACCAAAGGCTCCACTACCCTCCCTGATCATAAGTGGATGTCATTATAGGGAACTGGAGTAATGGAGTAAGTGGGCATGTTGGCAGTCTCAAACTGATGGACTGCTTTATTATTTGGTTTGGGGTTACGTTGAGTAGGCAACTACGGTCGTATAGGCGTATTGGGTGTAGCATTATTCTGGAGTTGCAGCAGTGACTACTGATACTGTTGATATGGCTGAGGGTACTGTTGAGGAGGGTATGGTTGATGAGGAAACTGTTGATGTGGAAAATGTTGAGGAGGTTGGTTATGGGGAAACTAGTTTCCTGGATGAAAGTTCTTACACCCAGGAGACTAAGAATCCTGTTGGTTTGGTCACTATGACCAAGAATTCCAAGAGTGATAATTTTGCATCAGAGGTTGAGAAGGATACCATTGATGGTTGGAATAAGATGAAGGGAATTGTGTATTCATGTGATGCATATTATTCCAATTATTCATGTTATTCAAAAATGGAAACGAGTCTGGAGTCATACCTTGATTTCGAGGCTTCCAAGGATTTTTTGGGGAAATGAAGTAGGCTGGTTCCACATCTAGAGTTGATTCCTGTAGAACTGCCTTCACTTGAGGTAGTGAAGGGCATTCCTTCATATCATGGTTTAGCTCATAGAGATGACACACTTCTACTTTGTCGAGTGGGAAATCCTCCAGGGGATGTTTCTTCCTACATTTAGGGAAGAATATACCGAGTGTTAGATCCTCTACTGCTTGCTTCTGCTTTTCCCTCAAAAAATCTATTTCTGAGGATATGGAGCTCATCATTTATGTCTTGAAATTCTTGATAAGGTTGCCTATTTCTGCCCAAGTATCTCCTCCATTAGATGACTTCTATGTTTTGTCGAAGACATCTTGTTCTAATTTATCCTATTTGTTGTTCTTGGAAGATCCTCTGGAATACATTTTGCATAATTCAACAATCTTTTCAAAGGATTCCTTTGAGATATCCCCCTTTCCTAACAGGTTCAACATGTCTAGGAAGTCTTCCCTAATCCCACAAAGTAGGATTATCTTGAGCACATCTAACCCCATATTAGTGTGTCCAGCTCTCTACACATTGTACAAAAGCCTCTCGACAAAATCTTCCAAGCTTTCGTTGTCCCTTTGTACCATCTTGAATAGTTCTTCTCTTTTATCCTTGGTGTTGTAGTACTCTTGGTATTTTTCCAGGAAAACCTGTTTCATTCGGTCCCAGATGGTGACAGTTCCACCACCCAGGCTCATGAACCAACGTAGTGCATTATCCTTCAAGGTAGCAAGAAAAAGTTTCAACTTCTACTCACTAGAATTGTAATCATAGCTACGACAGAGGATGTTAAACTCGAAAAGGAATTCATCCAAATCCTCTACGGCTTTTCCATGAAAATGAGGTAAAACTGATGGTGATAAGTTTTTCATGGGGGCTGTTCCCTATGGCTATTGAATGGGGAATTGGAGTGTGGAAACAGCCCCCTTAGGCGAGGGATCACCCTCATGATGATGATTTTCTCCCATCACCTCTTCGTGATCTTCTGGATCGTGTCTATTATTCATGTCTTCTTCTGCTCTCTCCTCTTCGTGCTTCCACTGATCATTTAATTTTTTATGGAACTATGTCCACTCCTCTTTTGTCACCACCTTCCCATTAATGTGATATACTAAGTCTCTTTCAGCTGATCCCGTAGTACTAACTCTGTCTTCCTCTATAGGGACACCTGAGGGTGTCGCAGCTTCTCCTGTGGTCTCCACGATGGAAACTGATGCTTCCACCCTGAGAATAATTGGGTTTCTTCTAACAGAGGACCCCTGATGGCAAGCTCTAGTAGAGGAATTGGTTCTGGAACCCATATCATCAATGAATGTCCTTCTTCCCAAGCTTGTATTTTGTCCACGACCTTGACCACCTTCAATGTTAGTATTCTGGGGAGTTATGGGGGTTGTAGGAATGTCATGATGTACCCTTCTCGTATTCATGCAACCCAAAACATGAAAATTTTTAAAAAACGAAGAAAAATGAATGGATGCAACTACTGGATGCCACTACTATGGTGTCTAATTTACCTTCCCTGGAAACGACGCTAAAATGTCGGGCACTCTATATGCAAGTTAATGAAGCCAACATACAAAATGTTCAATATAAATTGTCAACCCAGGAAAGTCATTTTGTTGCAAAGATAATTTACACTATCTATGTTTAAACACTATGTAGTTGATGCTGTGAATAAACTATCCTACCTATTTGTTCAACCCATCTCTTCCCATGATTAACTTAATCTAAATTACCTTCCTAAGAATGCATAATTATGATTACCTTTCTACAACCTTGATCTAGAAATGAAAGATTCGAGAAATAAACATCTAGACTTACATTTGCAGAAAGTTAAATCCTAATTTACGAGGCCATCTAAATATCCATTATAGCCATCTCAATCCAACTTGATCTAGTAATATGAAATGTAGAAATTGAACTCAACAATTATAACTATAAATGGACTGAATTAGCAAAACAATAATTGAAAGAAACTGGGAATGAGCTTGGTTGTTATAGCTATCACACAAGTGCATAAAGAAAATTAGTCTACACAGTTGACTGCCACACCACTCTGCTACAGCTTACAGAAAATGCGATTACTGATCAGTTGAGGAAACATGCAATGAATCATTATTGTTGTAGCTGTTATAAAAAAATACATCTACTGTAACATCCACACCACACGACATAAGAGATAAATACCTAATTAACTTGACAATCTCTGTAGGAAGGCAGGCCCAGCCTTTGAACATAGACCCCAAAGACTAACACAAGTTAAAACACAGAAATAAGAAGAATCCTGCTTCTTGTATTAGATGATGGAATGAAAGTACAGTCTCTGTCACAACTTATAATATATGATCAACTATTTTCCAACCCTTGGCTCTAAATAATTCCTAATATTTATACATCAATATTCATAACCTCTACCCACTAATATCAAGCATCCATGAAGATCTACGATCTTCATGCTTCCCTATTACAATGCGCTATTACAGTTGTGGGAGAAATAGAAGCAAGGAATATAGGAAGTATGTTGCATGAGCCGATAATGAAATAACAAAACCTGACCAAGAATTACTCTGTCGGTTGCAGCTACCCTTGAATAATGGCGCACTTCTAAGGCCAAGTCTGTTGTTGCCTTGGTTGTTGCAGCTTGCGTAGAATGAGGACCTTTCACTGCATTTCACCTACAAAGATGGAGTCTTTGGGCACTGTTGGCAATAGATGTTCATTTCTTATAGAAACCGCTTGGCCTGATGCACTTGTATCCTTCATGTTTTCAACAATCTTCATAAAATCCACTTATTAGCACAATTCAAGATTACAATCATAAGTATTAATAAGATAAAACAATAAGTAATCATACCTATGAGGGATCAGGGCTCCTATGAAGGAAAAACATCTGTCAAGCACCTAAAATAGGGTAAGATAAGGCAAAAAGAGTATATCAAGTGTGGTAAATAAGGGATCATTTTTGGGCCCAGCATCAACATCGACAAAACAAAAGTTATGATTATCAAATCCAAGAAGGACACTTACGCTAATTTTGTGTATGACAATAGCAACTTGGAGGAAGTGTCTTCTTGCAAGTACCTAGGAATTGATATTCATCACAAGCTCAACTGGAACTATAACATTGAGAAAAGGATTAATGGAGGATGGAAAGCTTATTTTGGTCTTGAAAATAATTGTAAAGCAACAAACCTTGTGATGTGGGATAAAATCAAGCTCCTCTTTGAAACTTTAGTCACTCTTGTTATCTTGTATGGTTGTGAGGTTTGGGATTACAGCATCTCTAGAGAATCCTGGAGGAATATTGAGCATATCCAGAAGCATTTTATAATCTATAACCTAAAAATTAAAAGCAATACACCGTATCCTATTCTCCTTATAGAAGTAGGTCTTTCCCCTATTGATATCCTAGCTATGACTAGGCTCTTGTTGTACAATCACAAAATCAATAACATGGGAAACCATAGACTTCCTAAGCTAGCTTTTCATTCCAGCCAAAACCACCTAAGGCTCAAGCGAGGTTATAAAGATACCAGGACCAGGTTAAACCATTGGGAGATCGATGAAAAACGTTGCATTGCAAAATATTAATAACATTAAAAATATTGTTACTTCTAAGTTTAAAGAGAAATTGTGGTGTGAGAAAGATTTAGAGGCTAAAAGAAAATTAATATATTATAAGGAGGTCATCAACCATACTCCGGAAGATCAAAAGTATCTCTCTGTATTAACTAGTTCAAAGAAAAAAATTAATATAGCCAAGATAAGAACAAACTCTCATGATCTCCATAGTGAAATAGGTGGTTGGACAGTTCCTAAAACACCATGGGTGGAAAGGATCCACCGTCTTTGTCACAATAGGAACATTGAAGATGAAAATCACTTCCTCTTAGAGTGCCCTATGCACACCCACATTAGATATCAGTTTCATAATATTTGTTGCAATACCGACCTTCCTAGCCTTTTAACTTGTCAAAATTATAGTGAGCTCGGGACACTTCTCACCAAGCTTTTTGAGCATAGGAATACAATTTTAAAGCAAACTAAGTAATTTGTTTCTTTAGGTCTGATAGAACAAAGTTTGGCATTAGTGGACGTTAACCACCACCACCATCATCATCGTCATCATCATCAATTAATAAAGATTAATATCACAACCAAGAGTACGCCATAAATTTTAATCCTTGAATCTTAATTATTAATTTCCTTTTGGTAAATCAAAACCAAATTTTAATCATTAATTTGTTTTCATAAATCAAAATCGATATTTTGTTATAGAATATAAAGACAAAACAAAAACAAAAAAAATACACGAATATAGCTTTAAATCATAACAATAATCTTTGCATCTCAAAATAACTAACTTTTTTTTCCAGAAGAAAATATATGTTCCTTGGTATTCAAATAGAATCAAAGGTAACATTTTTACATCAACTAGCTTGGATTTCACAAGTAAGCCCTCAGCAACAGATATCAGTCAAGTGACTCAGCTTTAATTGGCATACAAAAAAGCAGCTTCATAAGGGAAGTACATGATCAGAGAGTCACCCAAATACTCCAAGGGAGCCCCAAGTTACACAGAAATAGAACATCAATGTCTAGTGGCTAATCTAAAGAAGCACCACTGGGGGTCAGCTAAAATAGAGGGAAGAATTCACCTCTGACATCCAAAGGATGTTTTCAATACACTCAATCATCAAATATGTGTAATAAAAGCAAAGAGTCATTCTAGCAAAAATAGTTGTAAAGAATCCTTAAACACACATACCCCCTCAGAGAATTCTGAAAAAAATAGAAGGCCCGAGGGAAAAGTTAGAGCTTCTTTGGATAAGCCATCAACAATGATGTTGTGTTCTCTATAAACATGGAAAGCATCAGAACGAAGAAAGGATGATTCCAACTCTCTGATATTTTGACACCAACCTTCAAGATTGAGGGCAGAAAGTTCAGTATTCCTTTTTAACCAATTAATAATGGTTGAAGAGTCACCAAGTATGTGAAGGTATGGCAGACCAATAAATTTTGCAAAGTGCATAAGAGACTAGAGAGCAAGTAATTATGCTCTAGTTTTGGCGCTTGAGCCAATACCCGTATTCAAGTGGAATTCATGATCATGACTGATGAGGAGATGGACACCGATACCTCCAATTAGTTTTGCAGTTGCACCATCAAAATAACCAGTCGGGTATATAATGCTAGGAGCTAACCAAATATTTCTTATTTTCCTTCTATTATGAGTAACTGAAGGGTGTATTTTGAGTTCTTCCAGTATGTAATATACAGTATGTTCGGGATCTGGCCTGGAGTCTTCAAAAATGCATCTGTTCCGAGCTAACCACATCTGCCAACAAAAAAATAGTGGCAAGTGGGCCAATAGTCCTTCATTCCAAATCCATAGATCCAAAATCTGCAAATATGAGGATCCATTCCAGCTGAGGGGGCGCTGTAGGGTCGAGCTGAGAAACATAATAACCCATCGGGTGTATCTACACTCAATAAAAATGTGGGTGACTGACTCAAGAGAGCATTTGCACAAGCAGCACCAGATAGGACCAATCCATCCTTTTCTGTAGAGGTTATCACAAGTATTAATTCGGTTAGACACAACCAATTAAAGCATATGATCTTCAAAGGGATGCTACATTTCCAGATCTGTGTGAGTGAGCAATCTCAGGGCACAAGAATATGGTAGGCAACGATGAGATCATAAGCAAGCTCGACACTTACCCTGCAATTTTTGTTATCAAACATCTAGATCAAAGTGTCATGTTCATCAATCAATATGATGCAACCATGGGTTAGTCCATCTATATATCTATTCCAAAGAATCTTCCACTAACTGGCAAGTTCCAAATAATCTACACTAAGCTAGTAGGATTGTGAAGCAGAATCGAAACCCCAATTGCAAGCATCAGAGATATGTGTGATGCCATACTCTTCTATGTAAGTCTTGAGCTCCCAAGGAAGGATGTATTCATAATTGTGACCAACGATCAGATCAGAACCAATTTTTATCTTGTGTCCATTACCAGTCCTCCAACCAAGACATCTGATAAGCCACGATAGAGCTCTAACGAAACCGTTCCAAAAGTAAGATGTACCCTGTACCGAGAAGACCTGGAGTCGTATCCATACATCCACCTGTTTTTTCTTGAGATATTTAAATTTTATGATGGTGGTCCAAAGACCATTTCCATTCAAAATGAGCCATATAATTTTTAACCTTAGAGCCAAACTGAACCAGTCTAATTTCTTAATATCCCAACCACCACATTCATATGGCTGTGATATCTTATGCCAGTCCACCAGGTGTGATTTGGAGCACCCTTTATGGTTTCCCCATAGAAAGTTGAAGATGGCTCTACGAAGATAATGGATAATAGTACTGGGCATGCAAGCTAGGGAGATCCAGTGTACAGCTAGTCCCATAAGTATAGATTTCACCAAGATCAGTCTTCCTCCCAAGGATAGTAACCTGTAAGTCTAGTTTTTTATTCTGTTATCAAATTTCCTGATGAGCCATCTCCAGTCATTTACATAGTATGCCAAAGGCTTTAGATAATACCCTAGATATTTGAATCCCACATCCAAGGGTTCCATTTTGTAGGGAAGTATAGAAAAGATCCTTGCTCTACAGGTCTAATCAATATCATTAAAAGGAAAGGAAGACTTTTCTTCACTAATGTTCATATCTATTATAGCTAATTTTACCACACATTGGTGAATCACATTTTTATGGCCTTCCCTGTCCCTCTACAGACTCCTTAGACCCCATGGACCATTTTTGTTCCTTTGATGTTTCCAAGATCATCCCTAAAAACATGCAAAATTTTCTATACGTGACTTTTAAACCCTTTCTCGCGTATATACATGGGTTTGACCCGTAAAACTACGTACATCGGGATGTGTGCAAAAGGCCAAATTATTTTGGAGTTTTCCTTGATGTGGATCTGACTCACTTGTCTCCTGGCCTTCCCTATGCCTTGAGATTGCTCAGATTCGACATTTCATTACCCCATTGAAGAGCTATATAAGGAACCCTTTGGATACATTGAAGGCATGAGGAATTGAGATCAAGAGAACTATAGTCCATTGTTGCCGAAACTTGTGCTTGAGTTTGCATCCCTTTGTACCTTGGAGCACTTTTGTGTTCTTCCCAAGCTTTCCCTTTGCTTGTGAGCTTGCTATCGAGAGATGGAGGATTGAAGTGGTGGAGGCCCAAGTGGGGGACTCAGTTTCTCCGATTCGCAGACGTGCCGACAGAGGTTGTATTCATTGTAATATCTGATTTTATATTAATATAAATATCTTTTCCTATCCAATAATGTGTATTTGAATGAATATTTAATCCATGGATGATTTCAAATGATTATATGTTATTGAATATATATGCTAGAGTAGATCTAACATGATTATATATAGCATGCTTGTCTTGTTTATTGAATGTTGAGGAAGCAATTTATCAATTCAAGCTGGAGTTGGAAAGCTCAACGGGGATCTAGATAAAACATCTGGAATAAGGTATGAATCAATATCCTTTAGTGTTAGATATTTGGTTTCTCTTGCATATATGAAAGGATTGATTTCTGGAGTCAAGCTGTTTGTTGTGGTACCCCAAGCCATATGAATTTCTCTCTGTAACAATACCTGTTGCCGAGCATAAGAGATCTAAAAATAATTTGAAATGTTTCCATTCCTTGACAGTCCGAATACCAAACAAAAGAACATCATCTACAAAAAGTAAGTGTGTAAGGTAAGTATGCTGAGCCACCTTTACCCTAGTAATGTTTCGATTTTGCTGAGCATTTGTGATAAGAAAACTTAGGCTCTCAATGATCAAGATAAAGAGTAATGGGGAAAGGGGACATCTCTACCTAATACCCCTAGACACTGAGAAAAATATAGAAGGGATTCCATTGACAAGGACAACAAAATTTGAGGATTCCACACAACCCATAATCCAATTGACCCCAGTCACCAATACACCAATTTGTAATGGGAAAAATCTAAGGAAGGTCCAGTTCACCCTATCGAAAGCCTTTACCAAGTCTAGCTTAAGTACCATCACCTTTTCCTTTTTTTTCTTTATGGAATGTAATAGCTCTTGAGCTATACCCATAGGTTCAATGATTTATCTGTTGTGTAAAAAACCAAACTGATTTCTAGATATGGATCTATCAAGGAGGGGCTCTAAGCAGTTCGCTGCAATTTTAGAAATAGTTTTGTAGATCATATTACAAAGGGAAATAGGTCGAAAGTCAGAGAATTAAAGAGGCTTGTCACATTTAGGGATGAGAGTGATAAAATTCGAATTAAGAGCTCTAGTTACTCTCCCCTCCACCCTAGATTGTTCCATAGCAGTGAGAATATCAAGGCCAACCAGCTTAAATAAATGGAGATAGAATTCAACAGGCCAGCCATCAGGTCTTGGGATTTTGTCTTTCTTGAATCCCTTAAGTACATCCTCAATCTCATATAGATTTATCTCACCCTGAAATAGTTCATAATTCCCATCCTAGACAAAAGAGAGAAAAAGTATGATAACATTAAGTTGAGCCTTGATGTTTGTATTACCTTCATCAGTAAATAAATATGAGAAGTGTTGAGCACCCAACACTTTAAGTTTTTTTCTCATCTTCAATAAGAGTATCTTCATTATTCTTGAGGGCCCAAATAGATTTCAATTTTCTCATGGTAGAGGCATAGGAATGAAAGAACTTAGTGTTTGCATCACCCTCCTTTAGCCAGTCAATCCTACTTTTCAGCTTCTAGGTGATCACCTGATGTGTAAGTAATTCATCTTTTCTGGATTTTAGCTTTGTAGGTTGAGAGTTCTCATCAGCAGTCAGAATACAGGAGTGTCTAGAGGCAAAGAGACTGAAGATGGCAAAGTCAATATTAAGAGCCTCAAGTGTTCTGGCCGAGGAAGTCTTTACCAATATTTTACAGAGCCTTTGAGTCTCTACATTTTGTAAGTGAGGGCAGACATAGGGTTCAAAGAGCTGGGAACGGGTGTAGACTAGGAGGAGTCCACAAGTGTACATAAGTTTAAATATGAGAGCCATGATCTGTTAATTTTGAAGGGATACCAATGACAAGTAGGTATGAAGTTCAGAAATCTCGCTAGGGTGAATCTAGGATTTATACTGGTTCAAAGAAGGAATGAGGTGGATAGAGGAAATAAATCTATCAAGTATTTTGCTAACTCCATTAGAACCCAAATGGCCATTTCACCATGTAGGGTCAGGTGAGGTTGGCGCCAAATCCACTAAATTGTTTGAATCCAGAAGGTGAGAAAAGTGATGCACTAGTTGGTCCAATCTAGCTCTATCACCCCAAATTTATGCAACCGAGAGGGTGAAGTTCAGGTCCGCAACTAGGATGAGGTTAGGATAATAAACCAACATAGATCCAAATCCTAGGCTCTATCAGGCGTTGAGAGGGATCCAATCTCTAGAGGTGCAAACCTCTTCTTAGGTATTGTATTCAAGGAGGTTTGTCCATATTTGGTTTATGATGTAAGAAGTAGCCTTAAATCCCAAGTCTTTAAAAGATTGTTAGATCATTAAAAAATCTAGACCTTGAAACTAACAAAATGAGTCTTTGAAATATGTAAAATCCTCTAGCATTTTTTATTTGAGGTTCCCTTTTAGAGGTTTCATCAAAGTAGGGACATTTCCTACTATTGTCAATAATCTTCTTCATTATCACTCTAAGATTTTTTTTTTTACATTTTTTTTTGGTTTGATAGAAACATATAGATATTTATATTAAGAAATGTCGAGGAAAATCCTAAAACAAGATACATTTTTGTTAATGTAAAAATGCCATGGGTTTAGTGTTTTCAAAATAACTTCAACCTTCTGCACCAACACAAAATACTAAAAGTTCTAAATTAACTTAGTCAACTATAACTCCTACTAAACTAAACCCCTAATAAGACGTAGAGATAATACATAAAAAAGAGGCATTATGATTTGACATGGGGTGTTCTTATACCATCGTATTATCTTCTAGTATATTATACCGTCATATTATCATATGCCATCATAACCTTCATTTCTTCTCCATGTAGTAGTGACTATTCTATGATACGCATCATCTTCTATTTATCTTAGCCATGTTAATAGTAATAGATAGATGGAACAATTAGTAGGAAGGTGAGAGCTTCAAGAGCTGGTTGTCCTTCTTGTTCCATTTCCAGAGCATAGCACTAGTGCCGTCTATGATTCCTCCGCTCCTCCAATGTAGAATGCGTCCAAGTTCAGTCCAATGTTGTTGGGCATCTTCACCATACGATATCCATATCCCATGTATTCACTCTGACTCAATAGTACGGATCTATCTTCTTTGAAGAAATCGTTATAATCCTTGTCATGTTGAATACATAGAGTCTCGAGAATAGGACAAGTGTTCATACTGCCTTGATCTCTTGGGCAGATATCCATTTCTAGAAAGAGAAAAATGAGAATTTGTTCTTCTTGGCCCAGCTGATTGGACCCAGCTCTTGGAGCCGACTTTTCAAATTTTCCCACATTCATTCCATGGATTTCTTGGAACGGTGTCTACAACCCTATTTGGATCAAAACATTTACAGAATCTTTCAACTGCTGCTGTAACGTTCATCATGCCAGCCAACATATCCATGTATAAAATGTTGAAATTAGCCGTAAATGTAGTGCTAAATGCTTTTCAACTTTTTGTAAATCTCCATCCTGAAACATCCTCCAACTGATCTGAAATATGAAAATTGATCAAGGTGAAAGTAAGGAAATCTGAAGGTTGAAATATTGAGGAAGTTACTTGATGATTCTTTGAGCCCGTCAAAGTTGAAAATATACATTGAAGGTTGGTGTTCAAACCATGTGAAATGCTTTTGTTAATTAAATCCTAATTGTTGATCTACATCAATTGCATAGTCTCTGCGATTTCCGGTAACATGTAATGCAGTGTGTTGAGGCCTGGAAATTCGCAGGCGGCAACAGTAAGGGATTCTCCCCAATCAACATTCCCAACTAGCCCGTTGATTGTTTGGTATAGGGAATCCGTCCAGTTTACGGTCCGGCTACCGTAGGTCAAAGTAACACAGGGTTTACCGGTTGCGGCCCGGTCCACCGGAATTTGTATTTTTGACTTAATATATGCACTGCACATGCCTATCTTAATCATGCAGGGTGATAAAGATGCGCGGAACTACACAATGTGCTGCGCAGGTTCTTACCTCTCGTCTTAGGTTCGCAAACATCTAAACCACATATGCAACCATGAAGAAAAAACAACTAACTATCTAAACGACTAACTATCTATCCCCGGGGAGCCAAAAGAAGAATTATTTATGAGTAATGTATTATTTTCATGTATGATAAACAAATTTACAGATAACTGATATTTACGTTTACAACACATGAACGAGAAAATATTCTAACAACCAGATAGCCAATTGTTATATGAGCCACATACATTACTCCAGGTGAATTTTCCACAAATTAAATCTGAAATCATTCAACAAGACATAGGTCATAAAGTTAGAACGATCTCACGATTCATGGACACAAGCTGAAAAATAAAGTGGTTCATCTTTCTGCCATCCATGGTACAACATTTGGAAACTTCATAGCTCTTTCTCCAACAGGAAAACTAAAATATTTTATTGCAAAAGGAAGTAGTTCTTCTTACAATATGTCCTCCAGTCTTACTAGGGAAAAAGCCCCTTCCCTTCTCTACGTTTCCTATTTTTATACAAAAAGAAAAAATTGGTTGGGCTTCCCAAAGTGACCTTTGGGCTTCCCAACCCTTTTGTCTTCCCAACGCTTCATTCTTTTTCAAAAAAAAAAAACAAAAAAAATCCTTTTACAAACGTATTAAATTACAACAAAGTTGGCCGGTCCTCTTGTGAGGAAGGCTCCACTTGGTTTCCCAAGAATTTCTTCCACGCTGCTGCTTCAGCATCGAGATCTTCAAACGAGCTCGGCTCTAAAAACTGAATGTTTAGCTCGAAATTTTCATCCTGGTTTCTAATGGCCTCTACCCTGGCTGTGTTCAATCGCACCTGTTCTTCTCAGAGCTGCACACTGATGGCTGTATGGCCTATTTCATTTTTTAGGATTTGGTCATCAATGGCTTTGATGTGCTGTACTCTGGCTTCTTCGTCTTGTAGTCTTTTTTGCAACATTTCTGCAAATGCATAATGATCAGGGAACTCATATAGCCTCTGCTCGGCTTCTGCTTGACATCGGTTGTAGGTAACCAAGGCCCTCCTGAAGAATTCTGTGCAGGCTCCCTTGGTCTTCTTGACTGTTTTCTGGAAGTCTTCTGCAGTATTGATAGCGAATTCTATCAAATCATGGTCCCATTTAAGGGCTTGTTTATCCTTGGATGGTAGCGCAGCTAGGACTTCCTCTTCATTCTCTACCCTTGATATCCTTGTAGTCAGTACTTCGAGGATGTCTTGGGAACTGTCAACAAAATAAGAAGCTGTTTCCAAGATCTCTTCAAGTCGGCTATCAACCTAGAGGACCTGCCATCTTTCTTCTTCTAGAGCAGTTTGCAGGTGTAGCACTTTAGCTTTCTGGGCCAGGATGTGTTCTTTAACTGGCCGTAGATCAACCTGCTGCTCCTTTGCTGCTTCCAGCTGCTCTTTCAGTTCTTTAACGTATGCGGCATTGGACTCATAGATAATAGACTACTGCGCTTCTAGGTCTTCTATCTTTGCCTTCAACTTCTCCTTTTCATTCTTTAAGTTTTGGATTTCCTGTTGTGCACTTTCCAGAGCCTTATGTGATGTTTCCTTGGCCTGTGCTTCTACCTGGACGGCGCAGATTTCACTCTTTGTGGCCTCCATTTCTCTCAGCACATGTTTATATTCTCTCTTAAGTCTATTGCCTTCTTCCCTTTCTTTTCTCAGGGTGTCCTTAAGCTGAGAGGACGTCTTCTTGGATGACTCTATTTCAATCATCATTCTGTCTATGTTATCCTCTGAAGCATGTATTGCTGCAGTCCCGGCCCTTATAGTAAACCTTGGATCTACATCTGTTCCTACCATCATGACCTTGTCTATTATCATTTTGCTGGCCATTTCTTCTGCCCCTACCTTTCTTTCTATTCTCCTCATTATCCTTTTAGTAGCCCTTTCATAATATATGGTGCTGAAATCAGGGACTTCTTCCCCTTTTTCCTGCACGAAGGGTACCAGCTGTATCATAGGGGTAGCAGCTTCGATGGTAGTGGGCACTTGAGGGATCTGCACCCTCGGGGTTTTCCTCTCCCTGACTCAGCCCTGATGATGTTTCGGGAGCTTGTTGTTGCCTCAAATTCATATGTTCAGCTTCCTGCTCTCACAGTTCTTCGTCTAGCTTTCTCTGGGCTTCTTCGACTGCTTGCCTAGCAGCTTGTTCGGCTTCTCTGGCTGCTTCATTGGCTCGTTCAGCTGCTTCCTGGGTAGCTTTCCTCTTTTCTTCTTCTCCCTTTCGTATCCATTCCGCAACCTCATCTTCCAGCCTCTAAGCCTCCTCTCTTATCCTTTTGGCTGCTTCTTCAGCCTTAGCTTGCTCGGCTTTATCTTGTTCAAATCCTTTCCCACCCTTGGTGGGGTTCTTCAGCTTGAATCTTTTTCTTAGTGTTGCCATGTTAGGGGCATTCCTATAGACCGATTCGTCTTTATCGTAATGATGGCTCTATTCGAAGTATACTTTATGTTTCCTGCAGTGTTCCACTATTTTGCTATGATTGTCATTTCGTCTGAATGTCATCTCGCCAAAGCGGAACTTCCCTAGTTCCTCTACAAATTCTGCACCCTGCTTCACATTGGCGAAACTGCAACTGCCTAGCTTAAATGTTAGAGGTGGATAAGCAGCCTTCTTTTTCTGAAACAAGAAGTGACCAACACCGTCAATAAACACTTGTCTAACTACCTCTTTGTGGACTATATAATCCGTGGCATACTTTGGCAGTAGATGGGGTGTCTTTGATCCTCCATACATTCTAATATACATGCCATTTTCGGTCAGGAAATAATCTCCATACTCTTCAATCACCTGCATGGCATCTTCAGACATACAATCACATCCCCCCCGGAAGATGATCTTGTATAATGGCATAATAAAATGCTCACATACTTCTTGGTAGTGACTGTGGTGCAGATGAGCCTATAATGGTTTGTAAGCTGCGTAAATAGGCATTCTGTCCCTATCCCATACACACTGGAGGCCTGGGAAAGGCTGGTTACAAAGTATGCAATCTATCAGAATCGAGCTCATATAAAACTCAGATCTTTTCTGGGCTTCTCCTCCTTTTGCTGCAGCTACACAAGAGGAGATACTACTCCATACCAGGCTAGCCCAATTGAAGACCGTTCCTTCTATTGCCACATAGAAAATCAGGGGTATCCACTCGAATTTGAATAACCTGCCATTAGCCCTCCCGAAAATCTTGTTTAGCATTAGAGCTATGAATCTGTAAGGGGCTCTAAGGCTGGCTGTGTCATAATCTTCAGTTGCTCTATGTCTATAGAGCTTCCCTGGTAATAGCATTCTCCTCATGGTTTCTACTAAATCCATCCTCAGGTTGTCCAACCTCTCATTGGACAAGAAGACTTGAGGTTCAGGCAGGTCGTAAGCTAAGGCCACGTATCCAGGGCTAAATGCAGCATAGCCCTGACCTTCAACATTACATATAAGCATTGTGTCATGGTTGGTGTGTGGCAGGATCCATTTCATCACTTCAGTGCATGGAAAAAGCTCTGTCCTAGTGGCGACCTTCATAATGGCAGATTTTTCTATGTTTGCGTAAATGGGTGCTTCCTCAAGACCCATGTCTGGGACTTCCCTGCAGGAAATCAGCCTATGTATTTCTCCCCATTTATATTCAGGTTCAACCCCCATGACACATTGGGTGTCCTCATAGATGTACTAAGTTTTTGTTTCTGCTTCGGGTACTGATGCTTCTTCTACTGCTGGGGCTTTCTTCTTCTGCCTTCTGGACATTGTGAGTTTGTCCTTCCATATGTAATCATTTTGACATTAAGTAATTCGACTTTCCATACAATGTGCATCAATTTATCCTTCCTCAAGTGTATCATAATTGTGATCAATCAAACATAAGTCTCTCATACTGAGTAACCGAACTAGCATGCAGTGTTGTGCAACATGCTGCTATCCCATGCAACTAATACATATATTACTCAACCTTACAATGCCTTATGAATGAAACATCTTATGATCTATTCTACATGCAGCAATTTTATCAGTCATACTAGTGTTAGCATGAAATCTACATTAAACTGCAATATGCCACTTTCCGCACGGTAACGATACAAACAAACTAGCATATTATGTGCAATGTGCAATATTCCGCCATTAATCTATTTCATTAACAACCGGAGTGGAGGCTCGTGACAGTCAACATTTTAGCCATAGAGCTCAGCAAACACGAGACTAATGACGACTTATGCAGCTTACGGTGGAAAGGCTCCATTAACCTGACTATACATCATTTGGGAATCATTTACTTTCTGCCCTGGATACTCCCATAAAAACCCACCCGTGCTGCTCTCAATCCACGCACTATAAACAACGATACCTCTCCTTAAATGGCTAGGGCTTTCAGGCGACGGGACCCAAAAGGGCGGCTAGGGGTTTCGCAATCGACACGGGTTGCGACTGAAGTAGCGAAGGAGCGACACTGTCGACTGTAAAATCTCTTTCAACAACCCAGTGCCCCCCCCTCCCCCCCAGAAAACCAATGAATTCTTCGACGGAACTGCGCCTAACCGCGCGGGAAAAGCATCCTGGGTTCAAAACCCTTGGCAAGCACTAGGGAAACAAAACGCCCACCAAAATCCCCAAAGCAAGACTCAAACTCCGACCACTCTTTGTCTATCATGGCCATGCAGCAAGGCCTGGCGCAGACGGCGTAATGGCCATCTGCGCCTAAAACCTTTCAACCCTTGCGCACAAGCAACAACTAACAGGCGGAAAGTAATCGGCTTAAAAGGTTAAAAACGCCCCCCCCACACCCTAGGTTAAGATAATAACCAACTTGAACACACTTAAATCCTAGCTGGACGGGGGAAAAAAAAAACGCCGGGACCCCAAAACACGGAAGAAAATCAAAATCATTCAACGCAATGGGAAAAAACGAGATGCACCTACCTGGAAAACTGGTGAAATTATCAAGCTGATGACGGTTGGAAATCTACCCTCGCCACCTGGAAGCTGGTATAGTGACAACTAGACCTTCTCTCCTTTCGAAGCACGACATCTCAACTCACCGCGACAATGCTCGACAACGAAATAAAACAATACAAACCCCCCGACTGTCGCACCGTATATATAAAAAACGCCACATGTGCGAGCATTTAAATCGGGCACGAAAAGAAAGTGGCGTCGGATGACTAGAAATTCAGTCCCTCCACAACGACGGACAATCCCTGGTACTAAATCACCTGCCCAGCTAAATATAACGCGTGAACAAAACGACAGTCGAGCGTCGGTGGATACCTTGATCGGATGACCAAGAATCCGGACCCCTCCGCAACGGCGGATGCTCGGAGCACGATGCGGTCCGCAACGAAGGAGAAAACGATGGCCAAGCGCTCCACTACAAAGCCGGCAAAACAAAACACACATCGGAGCACCGATGAAATTCAAAGACTGAAGCGGTCCGCAACGGCGGATACCTGAAAAGGAGGTCTGTCCGTAGCATCGAACGCGGGAGACTTCAAATCCCTCCGACGAAGAAATCCAAACCCACCCGGAACGTCCCAGAAAGAAAACCCACACGCAACGGTCGGATCAAAAATGACAGTCCACACCCGGAAACGCTCCGCAACGGTGGAGGGTAGGATCAACTATCTGCCCGCAACGGCGAAGAGGACAAAGACCTAACTCCCAATTGAACAAGGCTTCGAGAGCCATGCAAGACGATGACGCATTCAACTAAGGATGAGATTCGTTAAAACACTGAAATGAGCAAGCACCAATCGATTGACAGTAACCCAAAGTGCCGGAAGACGCTTTAAAATCCATAGGCCAAAAATCAACAGGCTGAAATCAAGAAAAGAACTGACTAATTCAAAGTAAAGGAGGGGCCCAAAATTTTCAGAATTTTGGGAAATTGTTGCAGATGCAACAATTGGCGACTACCTGGTGAACCCCAGATCTCTGAATTAACTCTCTCTCCTAGCTTAAGACTGTCCAAATAAAATTGAAATCTTCTAGATGTCTGTATCCCTAAGTTAGCCAACTTATGCATTAAATTACTTAGAAGAAGTCTATCTTTTGGGGAAAAGGTAACACCAGCAGTGTTTCAGGTCTAAATAACTCTCTTGAGGCCAAATAAATGAGGTTCATTTTACCTACCCTTTGGAAGTTATAGCTTAAACACCACAGGATTGTGACAGAGGGTGATAGTATTATCCTTTTGTTCCTCATTCCCATGCCAATCTGCACTTCTGTGCCCTTTTGAACTTTAGTTCCTTTTGATATGAGTCCTCCTGTATGCCTTTCTTACTGAATTTTAATTCAAGATCCTCTATCCCATAGTGTCCTTTTGTGTGAACAATATAATTTGTAGCTCAGTTCACGGACGGAGAGGATCTTGTGGCCATTTGGTATTTTATGCTTTGAGATTCAAGCTTTTCGAGCCTTGCTTTGATATGTCTTGTTTCTTTCAGGAGCTTTGACTCCTCATAGATTTTAACTTTTCTTAATCCATGGCATGGGATCATTTATATGTGATAAACTATCCCGCTCTGCTTCCTATCCGTGGGTTTTTTGCTGTCAGCTTCCTTGGGTATTTAAGATGTGAGATGGATGGAGCCTCTAAATAGTACTCCAGACCTTTTTTCACTTCTGATTTATTTACAAGGATTAAGTAAGACTTCAAATGAATGCCCCATCAGTTAGGAATACAATTACTAGAAGACATTCTATACTTTTAAGCACAGTCTTTCACTCAAGATTTTAGTTAATAAATAACCCTGATGTTCCCATTGCAACCAAAAGTTTGCCTCTTATTCAAAATCAAAAGAGAACTAGTAAAACTATAAGCAAGCAGCAACATAGCAAGAAATCAAAAGAAAGAAAGCATCAAAGCACGACAATAAGAAAACAACATAAGTGACAAAGCAATTTATTTATGTACAAATGAAAACAAAGAAAAAAAAATTTTTTCCCATTCCTGAAAAATTATAAATCTAAAACTGAGGAATGAGCTAGGTTTTAGACATACATTATCTAACCATGATCCAACTGTGCTGTTATGGAAATGGCACTCATATCCAAAACCCTGCAATCGTTTCTTTCAGCCTGAGGGAGCTGAAGGAGCTCAGGCTGAGTGTCCATCATAGGACTGGCCTCTTTTGAAGTGTGTTGTCTCAGCTTACACTCAGTTAGATGGTTTCCCAATACAGACTCAGCAGATTCATTTCCTTCTCCTAGCTTAGTGACATTGTGCTTCATATATGGCTCTCTCAAAATCTTAATCATGTTTGGGCTACCCTTCTGAGGTAACCACAAATGAGACCAGTCTGAAGCAAAGTACCCATTTAGTCGCGATGTCCAATCTCGGTTCAGGATCATTCCATATCCATCAGGGATATATGCTACTATGATGTCAACGTAATGACATGTCCTTTTATTTGCAACTAATCAGATCAGAACATCCTCCATTTCCCCTACTACTTTGACACTGGTTTCGTCAAGTTGAGTGACATCCCAAATAGTAGGTTTTAGCTTCCCATTAAGTTTTTTGCAAACTGCCAGAGTCATAACATTCATGGATGATCCAGAGTCTACCAAACAATTATGGACCTTATGATTTAAAATTTCAAGAGTCACAAGGAAAGGTGGGGCGTTGGTTTTCTTAGTCTTGATCAACTCAATCTTTTCTTCCAAAAGTTGATTTGTCGTGGGCAACTCTTCTTCCAGTTCGCCAGCGTTGCTTTCCTCATCATCTTCCACCGGTTTGGAAAATTCAATGAGTGGCTCTGTTTCCTGTTTGCCATGAATATATTTAGGGATGTCATCTTTAGCCTTCACATCAGCCTGCCCCTTTACTTCCTCTTGCCAATCTGGAACCTTTGATATTATGGCATTGTTCTTAATGGCCAGGTTTTTATCTTTTGCGGTTGTAGGGGTATATTGAGATTTGAGAACATATTCTTCCATGTTAAACAGAGAAACACCATTCCATGAGAACATAGTATCATCGTCTGGTTTTACTATGGTCTGTTTCTCCTTTTCTTCCTCACCACTGTCCCTAATCAATTCTGGGTCCAACAACTTATTCATCACCAATGTTATTGAATGTAACCATTGAGGACACTTCTTCTCAGAATGAGGTTGTTGATGAAAGGTACAGAAATTATCTCCTCCTATTTCTGTTATGTTTATTGATGCCAAATTAGGAGGTGGGACTTGCCATTGGTTGTTATCTTCCTTCTTTGGATAGTATGGCTTATTGGTTTTCTGATTGTCCCTCTCCTTTTCCAGATCTATGATTCGGTTGGACATTTTTTGAAGCACTTCCATCATTTCATGATAATCGTGTGGTTGATCTTCTTTAGATTTAGACAGCAGTGAGATTTTTCCTACAGTGGTCTTATCCTCAAATGAGCCAGGATAGTCCTCTATACTCTCACTTTCAGCCTCTACTCTCTCAGCCTCTTGGTAGGTTTCTGCCAGCGTGGGGTTGAGTTTCATCTTGGCAAACATGGGCAACTCAGGGCCTAGGGCTGAGGTATAATACTCAATTAGAACTTTGTCTGAAGGTCTGTCAATAGCAGAAATTTTTTTTAAGTACAATGAAAATCTCTGAGTGAAACTATGTACCTTTTCATTCTTTTCTTTTCTTAACGAAACAAGACCTTTTATCAATGAGGCATGTGTCTTCTGGGCGGTATACTTACTCCTGAAAACCTTTTCAAAAATGTCCCAATTAGGAATGGAGTTTACAGGTAGTCCAAAGTACCAGGATGTTGCCGCCCCTTTCAGGGTATGAGGAAAAAGTCTACACACCACATCTTCATACTCTCCAGCCCTTAGCCCCTCTAACGCTAGGTAAAAGCTTTGAAGGTGATCATCTATAGCAATGTTGTTTGCAGGGTCAAACTTGGACAAAAGCTTGTCAAAGGCTTGAGGTAGGTTATGCAAAGGAGGAGTTAAGTTTAGAGGTGACCTAGCTCTCCATGCCGGCAAAGGGTTAGGTTGATGACCAACCATGAGCAAAGGTAAGCGAGTAACACTAGGAAAAACAGGATTTCCAGGATAGAACCGGAAACTTCAAAACGTGAGTTAGGTTAAAATTTAGAACATCTGCTGGTAGGATATTCTCGGGAAATCAAATTCCACGGCCAGCCTTTACTGGCGGCCCTCCTTCTAGCGCCAAAACTGTTGAGGCCTGGAAATTCGCAGGCGGCAACGGTAAGGGATTCTCCCCAATAAACGTTCCCAACTAGCCCATTGATTGTTTGGTATAGGGAATCCGTCCGGTTTACGGTCCGGCTACTGTAGGTCAAAGTAACACAGGGTTTACCGGTTGCGGCCCGGTCCACCGGAATTTGTATTTTTGACTTAATATATGCAATGCACATGCCTATCTTAATCATGTAGGGTGATAAAGATGCGCGGAACTACACAATGTGCTGCACAGGTTCTTACCTCTCGGCTTAGGTTCGCAAACATCTAAACCACATATGCAACCATGAAGAAAAAACAACTAACTATCTATCCCCGGGGAGCCAAAAGAATAATTATTTGTGAGTAATGTATTATTTCCATGTATGATAAAGAAATTTACAGATAGCTGATATTTACGTTTACAACACATGAACGAGAAAATATTCTGACAACCAGATAGCCAATTGTTATATGAGCCACATACATTACTCCAGGTGAATTTTCCACAAATTAAATATGAAATCATTCAACAAGACATAGGTCATAAAGTTAGAACGATCTCACGATTCATGGACACAAGCTGAAAAATAAAGTGGTTCATCTTTCTGCCATCCATGGTACAACATTTGGAAACTTCACAGCTCTTTCTCCAACATGCAAACTAAAATCTTTTATTGCAAAAGGAAGTAGTTCTTCTTACAATATGTCCTCCAGTCTTACTGGGAAAAAAGCCCCTTCCCTTCTCTACGTTTCCTATTTTTATACAAAAAGCAAAAATTGGTTGGGCTGCCCAAAGTGACCTTTGGGCTTCCCAACCCTTTTGTCTTCCCAACGCTTCATTCTTTTAAAAAAAAAACAAACAAAAAAAAATCTTTTACAAACGTATTAAATTACAACAAAGTTGGCCGGTCCTCTTGTGAGGAAGGCTCCGCTTGGTTTCCCAAGAATTTCTTCCATGCTGCTGCTTCAGCAGTGAGATATTCAAACGAGCTCAGCTCTAAAAACTGAATGTTTAGCTCGAACTTTTCATCCTGGTTTCTAATGGCCTCTACCCTGGCTGTGTTCAATCGCACCTATTCTTCTCAGAGGTGCACATTGATGGCTGTATGGCCTATTTCATTTTTTAGGATTTGGTCATCAATGGCTTTGATGTGCTGTACTCTGGCTTCTTTGTCTTGTAGTCTTTTTTGCAACATTTCTGCAAATGCATCATGATCAGGGAACTCATATAGCCTCTGCTCAGCTTCTGTCTGACATCAGTTGTAGGTAACCAAGGCCCTCCTGAAGAATTCTGTGCAGGCTCCCTTGGTCTTCTTGACTGTTTTCTGGAAGTCTTCTGCAGTATTGATAGCGAATTCTATCAGATCATGGTCCTGTTTAAGGGCTTGTTTATCCTTGGATGGTAGCGCAGCTGGGAATTCCTCTTCATTCTCTACCCTTGCTATCCTTGTAGTCAGTACTTCGAGGATGTCTTGGGACCTGTCAACAAAATAAGAAGTTGTTTCCAAGATCTCTTCAAGTCGGCTATCAACCTGGAGAACCTGGCATCTTTCTTCTTCTAGAGCAGTTTGCAGGTGTAGCACTTTAGCTTTCTGGGCCAGGATGTGTTCTTTAACTGGCTGTAGATCAACCTGATGCTCCTTTGCTGCTTCCAGCTGCTCTTTCAGTTCTTTAACGTATGCGGCATTGGAATCATAGATAATAGATTGCTGTGCTTCTAGGTCTTCTATCTTTGCCTTCAACTGCTCCTTTTCATTCTTTAAGTTTTGGATTTCCTGTTGTGCACTTTCCAGAGCTTTATGTGCTGTTTCCTTGTCCTGTGCTTCTACCTGGACGGCGCAGATTTCACTCTTTGTGGCCTCCATTTCTCTCAACACATGTTCATATTTTCTCTTAAGTCTATTGCCTTCTTCCCTTTCTTTTCTCAGGGTGTCCTTAAGCTGAGAGGAGGTCTTCTTGGATGACTCTATTTCAATCATCATTCTGTCTATGTTATCCTCTGAAGCATGTATTGCTGCAGTACCGACCCTTATAGTAAACCTTGGATCTACATCTGTTCCTACCATCATGACCTTGTCTGTTATCATTTTGCTGGCCATTTATTTTGCCCCTACCTTTCTTTCTGTTCTCCTCATTATCCTTTTAGTATCCCTATCATAATATACGGTGCTAAAATCAGGGACTTCTTCCCCTTTTTCCTGCACGAAGGGTACCAGCTGTATCATAGGGGTAGAAGCTTCGATGGTAGTGGGCACTTGAGGGATCTGCACCTCAGGGTTTTCCTCTCCCTGACTCAGCCCTGATGATGTTTTGGGAGCTTGCTATTGCGTCAACTTCATCTGTTCAGCTTCCTGCTCTCGCAGTTCTTCGTCTAGCTTTCTCTGGGTTTCTTCGGCTGCTTGCCTAGCAGCTTGTTTGACTTCTCTGGCTGCTTCATTGGCTCGTTTAGCTGCTTCCTGGGCATCTTTCCTCTTTTCTTCTTCTCCCTTTCGTATCCATTCCTCAGCCTCATCTTCCAGCCTCCGAGCCTCCTCTCTTATCCTTTTGGCTACTTCTTCAGCCTTAGCTTGCTCGGCTTTATCTTGTTCAGATCCTTTCCCACCCTTGGTGGGGTTCTTTGGCTTGAATCTTTTTCTGAGTGCTACCATGTTAGGGGCATTCCTATAGACCGATTCGTCTTTATCGTAATGATGGCTGTATTCGAAGTATACTTTATGTTTCCTGCAGTGTTCCGCTACTTTTCTATGAGTGTCATTTCGTCTGAATGTCATCTCGCCAAAGCGGAACTTCCGTAGTTCCTCTACAAATTCTGCAACCTGCTTCACATTGGCGAAACTGCAGTTGCCTAGCTTAAATGGTAGAGGTGGATAAGCGGCTTTCTTTTTCTGAAACAAGAAGTGACCAACACCGTCAATAAACACTTGTCTAACTGCCTCTTTGTGGACTATATAATCCGTGGCATACTTTGGCAGTAGATGGGGTGTCTTTGATCCTCCATACATTCTAATATACATGCCATTTTCGGTCAGGAAATAATCTCCATACTCTTCAATCACCTGCATGGCATCTTCAGACATACAATCGCATCCCCCCCGGAAGATGAGCTTGTATAATGGCATAATAAAATGCTCACATACTTCTTGGTAATGATTGTGGTACAGATGAGCCCATAATGGTTTGTAAGCTGCGTAAATAGGCATTCTGTCCCTATCCCATACACACTGGAGGCCTGGGAAAGGCTGGTTACAAAGTATGCAATCTATCAGAATCGAGCTCATATAAAACTCAGATCTTTTCCGGGCTTCTCCTCCTTTTGCTGCAGCTACACAAGAGGAGAGACTACTCGATACCAGGCTGGTCCAATTGAAGACCGTTCCTTCTGTTGCCACATAGAAAATCAAGGGTATCCACTCGAATTTGAATAACCTGCCATTAGCCCTCCTGAAAATCCTGTTTAGCATTAGAGCTATGAATCTGTAAGGGGCTCTAAGGCTGGATGTGTCATAATCTTCAGTTTCTCTATGTCTATAGAGCTTCCCTGGTAATAGCATTCTCCTCATGGTTTCTACTAAATCCATCCTCAGGTTGTCCAACCTCTCATTGGACAAGAAGACTTGAGGTTCAGGCAGGTGGTAAGCTAAGGCCACGTATCCAGGGCTAAATGCAGCATAGCCCTGACCTTCAACATTACATATAAGCATTGTGTCATGGTTGGTGTGTGGAAGGATCCATTTCATCACTTCATAGCATGGAAACAGCTCTGGCTTGGTGGCGACCTTCATAATGGCATATTTTTCTATGTTTGCGTAAATGGGTGCTTCCTCAAGACCCATGTTTGGGACTTCCCTGCAGGAAATCAGCCTGTGTATTTCTCCCCATTTATATTCAAGTTCAACCCCCGTGACACATTGGGTGTCCTCATAGATGTACTCAGTTTTTGTTTCTGCTTCGGGTACTGATGCTTCTTCTACTGCTGGGGCTTTCTTCTTCTGCCTTCTGGACATTGTGAGTTTGTCCTGCCATATGTAATCATTTTGACATTAAGTAATTCGACTTTCCATACAATGTGCATCAATTTATCCTTCCTCAAGTGTATCATAATTGTGATCAATCAAACATAAGTCTCTCATATTGAGTAACCGAACTAGCATGCAGTATTGTGCAACGTGCTGTTATCCCATGCAACTAATACATATATTACTCAACCTTACAATGCCTTATGAATGAAACATCTTATGATCTATTCTACATGCAGCAATTTTATCAGTCATACTAGTGTTAGCATGAAATCTACATTAAACTGCAATATGCCACTTTCCGCACGGTAACGATACAAACAAACTAGCATATTGTGTGCAATGTGCAATATTCCGCCGTTAATCTGTTTCATTAACAACCAGAGTGGAGGCTCGCGACAGTCAACATTTTAGCCATAGAGCTCAGCAAACGCGAGACTAATGATGACTTATGCAGCTTATGGCATAAAGGCTCCATTAACCTGACTATACATCGTTCGGGAATCATTTACTTTCTGCCCTGGATACTCCCATGAAAACCCACCCGTGCTGCTCTCAATCCACACACTATAAACCGCGATACCTCTCCTTAAATGGCTAGGGCTTTCAGGCGACGGGACCCAAAAGGACGGCTAGGG